>JAZKJV010001821.1:600000-910000 GCA_037367405.1 Ottelia alismoides | reverse complement strand
TGTGAATCTAAGCCTGAGAATGACCCAAGATAGATCTAAATGGAGGCAAAGAATACATGTAGCCAACCCTACTTAATGTGGGAGAAGGCTTTGTTGTAGTTGGAACAATCGTCCTTGTTAATATATCTAAGATTTTTTCCATGACATCTTCAACCTCCACTAGTGGCACACCATCCTTGCCACTAATGGGCACGTCTACGTTTCAAGCGGGAGCAACACAGAATTCTCCAAGCTCGATTCAAATGAGAATCTGGATCAGTTACAAGGAATTGTAAGGAGGTGAAGAGGGATGGGATTGTTGCCAGAGTTCTTGGAGGATATGGTGACAAGGCAAGGAAAGGGAGCGGAGGAGATGGGTAGAAATGCTGCTGGGGCTAGGAAGAGGAGATGAGAGGTTGTGATCGCTTAGAGAGGAGAGGGGATGGCGACAATGGGAAGGAAAGTGGGCAACGTGGAGTAGAGGTAGGGTCAACACACGGGAGGCAGCAATGGGGGCACGATGCTGGGGATGGGAGGCAGTGGCGAGGACAACACGAGGGAGGGGGCGTGTGCAAAAGTTGGCCAGCATTTTAGGGCCCCTGGGATAAACATGATGAATACGTGGATTAGCTGGTAAATGGTAGTTTACAAGTCACGATGTAAAAAGCCACTTAAAAAAATCTCTCAATCATCACAAGTACCTTTAAATTTCCTGTGCCTGATTAAAAAGAAAATCATGACAGAGTTACTGTAGGTTGTACAAGTAATTTTCCAATGGCAATCATGAGAACAATAAAGAAAATCCACGTCTACTTGAAAACAACAATCGAGATAGGGTTGTAAATGGAACGCCTTCGTATGACAAAAACACGCCTGACATGGATACACATTTTTGTCAACATGGACGAGAATGTAATTCTTCAAACTAAAATAATAAACAACTCTCCATATCCAGCTTTTATCCATGCAACACAGCCTCTAAAAACATACGAAAGTAAATCAAGCTTATAATTATTTATTTTATTTCTAAATCCACTACAAAAGACAACATAGAAGTAACCAATCAACTGATAATGTCAGCAATCTCGATAATAACGTAGTCCTTGATTGACCTATTACTACATATTGCTAACACCGGAAAGTGTAATGTCCAACAGTTGGAAGATTAAAAAAATCGTAATTCAATGAAAAGTGAGATGGAAATTGTACTTCAAGAATACAGTTCATAACATAACAAGCATGTAGACATCACAAAACTTGGGAATTTTGAAAGCAAAAACTAGATCGATGTCTTGAAAATAAACCCTCTAGAAGCTATGACAGTTTCAAATAGAAAAATTCAAACAGGTAAAACATGATGGTGAAACGGTTGGCCTCCCTACATCGCCGTGAAGGCTTTCTTGCCACCACCTGTAGATCCGGCAGGAATAACCTTCAAGACATTGAATCTAACGGTCTTCGATAAAGGCCTGTAACATGAAACACACTCTAACTAAATATAAAAGTATGCAGAAGATAGATAAGGGTGCAAGAGGATGATATAGAATGATTTGATTTTTATTGGGAAAATTTTGGAATAATTTCATAATGTCGTATTCGTGAAAATGGACATATATCCAGCATTGAGTATTTCATGATGCCATTTTACAAACTGCGGCTGAATGCCATCCTTAAATACTTCAGTGGAGAAAAAGGATAAACAACTGAATACATCAATTACAATTCAGGAAATTACTATAGATCAACTACAAATATTTCAATAAATGATTAAATGAAGATTTAAAGACGTTGATCAGAATCTACTCAATGGGTACCCTAACCTACTCCATTAAAGATGCAAACCATCCTATTTATTTTTGCACATGTTTAGATTTTAAACTCGTCACCCAACCCAATGCAGAAATAGATCCAGAATTGGTATTTCCTAAAACATACCCCACACCAGAATATTCTAGTATGTGTTGCATCTTAACCAAATAAGTCAAATCCATAGCATATCAAATAGTCCTGAACATATATACATACACACATACATATACATATGCATACAAATAACATGTCATATTTCGCTCAGTTAACCAATTCAAATTCAACTGTCATTTTATACCTCATAGATCTAATCCAATTCAATAGAGAAAATGTGCAGGATATTGGACATTACATGTTCTGCAGATCTACAACATCCTCACATACTGAATACCTTCGATGTGCACAAACATTTCATGCTACCAATTACCTTAGGATTTACTATATATTTCATGCACAGGTAGCCACATATATCTCTTGATTTTAATATATTTTTTCTGCAAACTTAATATGCATGTCAGCTCGAAATTGATTCCAGGTATCCCAGAGATTTTGTGATGTTGTCAAACGGCCGTGTATATGTAAATGCACAATGGTCCTACAACATGATCTCAGTGATGATACCAAGCTTTTTCCTTGAAACAATACACCGATGGGATAATTTCTAATAATTCTTAACATCCAATTTCAGTACGTTCTAGACAAAATTTAAGTGTCGCCGCAGATACTTCTTCAGTATATAAGATCGGTCTCTAAATTTGTCCATCTAAACAAATACTTTACAAACAACAAAAAAACTGGATTTTAAGAAGCTCCAAATCATCATTTAATCTATGAGAAGAAATAAACCATAAAAAATATACCTGCACTGCCCAATGATGACATGGTCTCCTTCCTTCACACGGAAGCAGGGTGAAACATGTGCAGGGATGTTAGAGTGCCTTTTCTCATACCTGTACATGCAATGTTGATGTCCATTCTATTATACTATATATGTTATAATAATAAAAGCAAAAAACATTGCAAAACCAGTACAAATTACCTTTGGTACTTCTTTACATAATGCAAATAATTCCTACGAACAATAATAGTTCTATTCATCTTGGCACTATGACATGTCCCAGCCAATATACGACCTCGGATAGACACAGTACCAGTAAACGGACACTTCTTATCAATGTAAGTTCCTGCAGGAAAAGCAATAAGCTCATAAGCTTTTAGGAACACAATGCAGCTAAAGATCACTAGAGAAATCACCACAAATCAACTAATGTGTGCACCCTAAAATAAAATCATTGAAAGAAGCAAAACTAACAAGGAAGAATTACTAACAAGGGTCGGCTGAGAAAGGGAGAATCATGCACTATTTTTCACCAAATGAGTAAATGCAGATCAAAATATGTCAGCCTAAATAGTTTACACCCACATAAAAAAACAGCTTTGGAGAAATGCAACTTTAGGGGGGAATGAAAAAAAATAACTGTGTAGAAATATACTTGCAGGCTTGCAGTTTCCAAAAAAGATGTCGCGGCAAGATATTTTAGGAATCTAAAACTATTATTGGAGCTAATATTTGGAGAAAGCATCACCAGTGAAATTAGATACAGTATTCCCTTAGGAACTACAGAATATGGACCAATCGGCAACATCTAATTCAAACAAACAAAATTATTATTTCCATAAAGTACCAACTTAAAGAACAAAGGCAGCACATGTAGACAAATAAAAATATTTACTAAACTAGTCCACCTATTAAGCCTGATGTTTCCTTGTGCAACTTCATAAACTGTTTAAATCCCGTAAACATACAAATGGATGGCTAAAATTGAGCATCATCAAACAAAACATCAAACTTTACAAGTCGAGACCATTAAATAAGCTTTTCTGGCTAAAAAGCTCAGAAGGTCTGACATCCATAAATTTCCATTATTTCAGTGCTAGATGAGAATTCTTTTTTAAGAAAGGGGGGGGGGTGTGAGTTCGAGGTGAGTCACACCCAAGCTAAATGAGAATTATGATTTTAAGTTTTTAACATTTTTATCCAGGAAAAAGTCATTACTCCAACTAGCGAGGGTTCAAGTAATATGCTACAAGACATGGATTTGTCAACTCTTGTTAGCTTACATGTAGATGTGTCATCTACTCTATAAATAAATAAACTGAAAACCATTATGTGGAATTGATCCTACAAAAGCTATACAGAGAATAATAGGTTAAGTTATAAAAAAAATCTTCAGTGGATGCTTAAACTAGTAAATTGATATCTATTCTGCAAAAAAAATAACGCCTTGATGAGGTCAACATAAGAACATGATTTATACTGGACTGAGGATTACTCTCGTGATTTGAGTACGCTCAATTAATTGTTTATTTTGACAGATTAAACATTTGTCATCAAATTTGTTCGTAGTAAAAAAATATCTTAAGCTTAAAACTAAATATAAATTACCCGATAAAGAAAAACAAAGTCCCAGAAAAAAACTTCGTGAATATTACTAATAAATATATACAAATATAATAAAAATTAAAATAAAAACAACAAACAATATTTGTTACCATCAGCGTAACACTAAATCCAAATAAATCTTGTAAACAAATACCTAAAAATATAATAACAATCGTGATGATTAACAACATAACAAGCAATTTGCCTTGGGTGTTGGCCATGAATAAAGAAACATGCTTGCCTTTATTGCCTAGAGCGCAGCAAGGTGATGATCCGTTGGGTCCTCACTTTGCACCACTAAATAGGTGAGTGTCTAGAGAGCCTTTAAAAACACCACCACATTTACCAAAGGCTTGGGTGATCTTGGTGTTCTGTACCATGTTCCCTTTGTTGAAAATGTGCCAGTTATCTCTGAGCTTTCAGTTCTCAGTAGGGAGATTCCACCTTCCCGTGAATTCCAGGCCTAGATTAGATCTAATGTATCTATCTAAAAATGTAAAATCACTAACACACATTCTTTTATATTTTTTGATTAAAAGTCCAAAGATCAAAAAAGATCAATGATGGAAAAAAGATCAGTCCGAGTATCATCATATGAATACCACACTGAACCCACATATCCGTCAAAATTTAGCATTCACGTCAATAGAGTATCTATAACTAATTTCTTCAATGTCATAATCCAGCAAAAATGACACCAACTTTCTTTTTTAAAAATATAGTTATCAACTTGATCGATTATGTGGAATCAAAATATGGGGAACTTAAATTATGTATATTTAAACTTTCAAGAAACTAATCTTTAATCATCACCGGCCTTATGTTAATCCACATTAAACAAGGATAGGACATATATTCGCTCAAAAGTTAACAATATATTTGGGTTCTTCCTGGAGACTGGCAGTTTCAATTTGTAGATTGTATTGCTTGCTCCTAGTCAATATATCACAAATCTATCAACATATATTCCCCCAAACATTCCTAATATGGTATAATGCATATAGTTTACTAATTAGCTAGACAAAAATCATTTTTTTACTCCTACTATCAGCATGCACGAACAAAAACACTCCTGATATAGTATTAGTGCCACGAATTTAGTCCAAAGCCAGGCAAAACAAAATCTTTTTTGAGATGAAAGTTTTGCAACGATATGAACAGCTGCGTAATTATAGAAGCTTAAAATTTTGAGTTTTCTTTTGCAAAAATGTCTTCATTGTAGGTCAAATTTGACTACTCTACACCACTCAACCAACAAAACAATAGCACTGAGATTATATGATCTATTTCAATGCAAAGTACCTTCGATGGCCTCCCTGGGAGTCTTGAATCCGAGCCCGATGCTCTTCCAAAACCTGTTCCCTCCCTTCCCCGGCTTTTTCCCCTTCGCTCCCTTCTTCGAACTGCGTCGCAAGTCACCAAAAAAAGCCCATCAAACACTAGAAACCCCAAAAAGTTAGAAAAGAAAGAACGTCATTCAATCTCTGTACCTCAGAAACACCTTCGGCTGCTTCAAGAACGCTTTCTCCGTCTGCAAGGCACGACAATAACAGATTAGAGATGCGAAAGAGAACAGGGGATGGGGAGATCGAAAGGGGTTACCTGTTCCGCCATCTGGATTGTGGAGAGGATGTGGCGCCGTCGAGGGAAGGGGGTGGAGGGGTTGGGAGAAGAAGGGAGGAACCGGATTAGAAGAGAAACCCTAGAGGACTTTTTTCTTAAATAAACATTTTGCATCGATACCCTTCTCAACTATATTATAAAAGAGATTAATGGGTAAGCCCTGGCGCTGGACGCTTTTTTTTAATATCACCATGTATATTCATTCTTATATCCCTCATATATGTCATTCGAATTTTGTCAGAAACAGAGACTTACACGGCCTCCATCTAGATGATATCGATTTAAAAAATCATGTTACCGTTCAAAAATGATTGTCTGGATAGAGGTCGTGGAAGTCTCTATTTCTGACGAAATTCGAATGACATATAGGAGGGATATAGCGATGAATATACATGGCAAAATTTTTTGAAAAAAAAGCGCCGAAAATGACGCGGGGACAGCCACCCCCATAATCTCAACCCTCATTTGTAATATCAAAAAGAAGCTCATTTCATTGTGTTTTCTTGTTTTATGCATTGATTTTCATAATCATTGCGAAAAATTGGATATCTGTTGTACTCAATCTATGTATATGCATTGTATAGTAGTGATGCCACCAAATAATATGTATCCATCAACTACCATATTTATTTTTATACGTATTTGGATATGTAGTTTTTATTTTTGAATGTATGGATATGGATAATGAAATGATTCTTTTGCGAACACATATGTGAATATAAATATTTTTGGGATTTTATCACTTGTTCCCCTCGAGATCTCGCAATATCAGTTATGCCCCTCATTTCTTGCTCCGTCATCAGTTGTGCCCTTTCGTCAGATTGACCGTTAATGAATTAACTTAACCATGGTTTTTCAAACCTTGGTGCAGGTTAAGAGGGGTATTATTGTCCAGACTCCTCTTCTTCCTCCTCCAACCTTCTCCTCCTCCCTCTCCGCCCGGAGTTCGTCCGGAGTTCGCCTGTGCATGCACCGCGCATGACCACACCTCCCCCGAGCCGCACGCGCGCCCCAGCGTGCCCCCTTCTTTTCACCAGCCGCCGTCTCCAGCAGGTTGCGCACCTCCAGCCCAGCCGCCGTCTCCGCGCGCCTCCGCTGCTTCACAAGACCTCCATAGCCAAATCCTTTTCCGCCATTAGCATACCTCCAATTGCCCTTGAGTTCCGCAAGAGATCTCGAGTGAGTGACAGCCTTAACTGCGCTCCTCGTCTGTCAATCTCCAATCAGGTTGCAGAGAGAACGACGCGATCATCTTGTCAGCGTTGTAGCCTAGCTTTGTCGTCCGCACGAGTCTCCCAGTCACTGTTGGTCGAGGCAAAGACCATGAGCTCTGTCGAGCTTTGCTTTCCCAAATGGACCTTCGTCCAGTCCTCCACCATCATAGGATAGGTACTGGCAGAGATCGAGATCCGAGGCACGTAGAGGTTCCGTGAACAAAGTGTGCGAAGAACAATTATATGAGAATATTCGAATATAGCATCTGGAGCCTGGAGCTTAAACACACCGCATTCTCAATATCCGGTCGAAAACTCCAGCATTCTCGATCGAGATCTGATCAAACGAACGATCGAAGATCGAATCCACGCTAAAGTAGCCACCTGCAGCGGATTTGATCGTATGGGACTAAGCAGCACCTGTTGGAGGTGAGACACCTACGCGATAGACCTCCTCCGCAAAAGCCAGGCCTTGCCTCCTTAATCACCTGGAGTGTAGATTTTGAAGAACGCATTGCACAAGGATCCCGGCGGCGGGCCGAGGAGGTCGGGGCGGAGCTAGGAGGAGGTGCGGGCTGGGGAGGGTTTCGGGCGGAGAGGGAGGAGGAGGAGGTTGGAGGAGAGAAGAGGATGGGGGAAGAGGAGGAAGAAGAAGAGGATGAGGAAGATGTCATAAAATTACCATATAATCCTTTTTTTAATTAATACCGCTTATATCCTCAAAGATAACGTCCGTTTGTACTGTGGATGGACGGTCACTAACCCGGGGGCACAAGTGATAAAATAGCAAGACGTGAGGGGCATAACTGATATTACCAAAAAGATAGAGGCATAACTGATATTGCGAGATCTAGGAGGGGCACAAGTGATAAAATCCCAATATTTTTCATTTTTAGGATATGGTTATTGAAAATTGCAAACAAATCTAATATTTTTCTTTCTATATTATGCACAACTACGTAATATATTTAAATATATGTCTATACACAATAGTATATGTCTATATAAGGATGAATATATATGTATAGGGGTTGGGGAAGTTGCATATGGGGATGTAGCCAACTTGCTGCATCCGACCATTTTTTCATTAGTTTTTTGTGTTTTTGAGGTGAAATCATGGGGGATATTTAATGATAAATTCAACTAAATTCGACATCTTCTATCATCTCCATCAAGAATATCACATTTTTACGGTCTCAGAATTGCTGAAATTGACCATATCTAGATGGGCATGTAATTAGGAATGTTTGTTTGCATGAAATTTGAAAACATTTTCCACACAATACAATAAATAAATCCACTAGGTTTCCTTAAAAAAATAAACAATAAAAAAAATCATCAGGTGTAGCTATTAGCTTCCCTCCCCCCCCCACACACACGAGTAAAATAGGACTACCCTTGGGACGAGCTAACTTAGATCCCCACCTTATTTTTTATATTTTTCTTTTTTTTGAAAAATGAATTGTGGAAATTCATCATTATATCACTATATTATGTCATTCAAATTTTGTGTGAAACAGAGACTCCTACAGCTTCATCCAGTCAGTTGTTTTTTAACTGTCGCGGAATTGTTAAATTTGACCATGACGGAGGTCGTATGAGTCTCTGTTTTGTACAAAACTTGAATGACATAATATAGAGATATAGTTATGAAAATCTACAGAAGTATTTTCAAAAATGGGGCAAATGAGGTAGGGGAGCCAAGTTAGCTCCCCCTAGGGGCAGTCCCATTTTCCCTACACAAGCATATAGGTTTCAATGGGTTGTCCGTGTCCCATTTTCCCGCATTTTTTTTATTTTTTTTGAAAAATAATTGAAATTTGAATATCATATCTAAGGGATATATAGATGAATATGCATGGTGATATTTTTCAAAAAATAAAAAAAATTATGAAAAAATAGGATGAGGGTAGCCATGTGGCTCCCCCTAGGGGGCAACCCCATTTTCCCATATATATGGTTTACTCCTAAGGGGAAGCCAACTTAGGTATCCGGCTCTTATTTTTGAAAACACCTTGGGGGATTTATATCATATATATGACATCGTGTTCTCATTCAAAATTTGACTCAATTCGAAACTTGTGTCCCATCCATCAATCCTGTCAAAGTTGCATGGTCTTAAAATTGCCGAAATTATCCTCTTATAAAGGGACGAGTTAAGAATATTTGTTTTTTTACGAAATTTGAACGGGAATATAATATTGTATAGTGAATCTAAATACCCTCGTGTGTTTTCAAAACAAACCTTAACAAATATATTAAAAAAATAAATGTTGGAGTAGCCAAGTTGTCTCCTTGGGGATAGCCTCATTAAACACATATAATATATAGGGTAAAATGGGGTTATCCCCAAGGGAGAGCCAAGTTAGGTTCCCCCGTCTGCTTTTTTAACTTTTTCTGTTTTTTTTTCAAAATACCTAGGGCTTTTAAATCACTTAATGTCAACATATTCTCATAAAAAATCAACTCATTTCGAAATTTTTATCCCATCCATCAAGCTTATTAATTTTAACGATCTCAGAATTGTTGAAATCAGCCCTTCCATATGGTTGGGTTAGGAATGCCTATTTTTTCACAAAATCTGAATTACATATTCCTCCTATTGATGTAGGTTAATCCTCTGTGTATTTTATAAAAATAACATACAACGTTTTAAAAAATAGACATGGGAAGCTAACTTCGCTCCCCTTTGGGAGTAGCTACATTTTACCCCATATATATTTGATCTTTCAAATGAGGTGGCCTTTTCTGATATTTTAAAAGGCACTGTCATTTTAGTAAAATCTCTGCAATAATTTTGTAAAAGTATAAATTGCACATTATAAAAAAATATTTTTTTGTAAAATATAGCATCTATATTCAAATTAGCATCGTCGTCTAATAAAAATTTATATTTCACTATACATGTTATGTTAATATTTATTATTAAATATGTGTAATAAGAAATTATAAAATACATGAAAAAGATATCTAAATTGACGGCGACTCACCATAGATATGGTGAGACCTCACATCATTTGAAGTTTCTCATATATGTATATACTCAAATTAAGTTGAATTTGGAATGACACCATGGTGATGCATTATGATCTAAATCCTCTAAAGTTTCATGTCGTTAGTGATGGTAAAATATGTTAATATTTATTATTAAATATGTGTAATAAGAAATTATAAAATACATGAAAAAGATATCTAAATTGACGGTGACTCACCATAGATATGGTGAGACCTCACCTCATTTGAAGTTTCTCATATATGTATATACTCAAATTAAGTTGAATTTGGAATGACACCATGGTGATGCATTATGATCTAAATCCTCCAAAGTTTCATGTTGTTAGTGATGGTAAAATATGTTAATATTTATTATTAAATATGTGTAATAAGAAATTATAAAATACATGAAAAAGATATCTAAATTGACGGCGACTCACCATAGATATGGTGAGACCCCACCTCATTTGAAGTTTCTCATATATGTATATACTCAAATTAAGTTGAATTTGGAATGACACCATGGTGATGCATTATGATCTAAATCCTCCAAAGTTTCATGCCGTTAGTGATGGTAAAATGAGTAGTCGAGAATACTCATCTCAGCATCTCATATATGCCCATCTCACATGATCGATCCTTTATATACATACATACACATATGGATATATGTATGCCCCCAAGAGGGAGCTAACATGGCTTCCCCCTTTTCTTTTTAAATTTTTTTGGTATTGTTTCAAAACACCTATGTGATTTTAAATCACCTAATACGAATATGTTCTCATTAAAAATTCAACTCATTTCGAGAATCATATCCCATCCATCTAAATTATCAAAATTTAACGACCTCGAAATTGTTGAAATCAACCCCTTCCATATGGACTAGTTATGATTGTCTATTTTTTTATAAAATTTGAATCATATTTTAATCTTATTAGTATAATTTAATCCCTCATGGAATTTTGAAAAATAACCACAAAAAGTTTAAAAATAGACGTGGAAGCTAACTTGACTCCCCTATAGGTAGCCCCATTTTACCTTAAATATTGGTGGATATGAAAATGTAATTTTATTTTGATGGATATTAATATGAAAAAAATCCGAGTCCTAAATTGATATATGCATATAAATAAAGAGAAATGATATCCGTATTTGTATTTATATCCGTAAAAGTAACTGAAACCATATTATTTTTCTATATCCATATCCGTCAAAATAAAAATTATATCTCCATGTCCATAAAAAAACTATAATATTAGACAAATAAAGGTAAATCTGTAGTCGATTGCATCCCTGTGATGGCGGCTAGTATGTTTAAAATTAAAGTAAAAATGTTAATTTCATTAATAGTAATCGTGTAATTAAAAACTATTTGATTTTTCATTATGATTACAAAAGCTAGTGCATTAAGTAAGAAATACAATGAATAAAACGTGTCCTTGATAGTATACATGAGATGGTTGTTATAATAACAACTTTTTGAAAAGATATGATCGGGTAAAATTGTGTGTTAAAACCTGCAAAAACATATGTCATCGTGTGACACGATCCTAGGTCGAACCAATAATAATATATCAAATTCAAGACAACAAGGCACATGTAAAAGTGTGTCGTGCATAGTAGCGAGTATCAGGTCGAACCAAAGAGGCATGAGTGCATGTGTTATGTTATTTTCCCCTTCTTTTTTGGTTTTAAGATGTGATATGCACGGTGATCTATCTGCTTTCAATGAAGAAGAAAATTACTTCAACATAAACAAAGGTACATCGCATTTTATGTTGAACAACACCTCAAATGGAATGCAAAGTTTAAACTATGAAAACTAAAAGGAAGAATGGACCTCGAAGTCAAGATTCAGCTGCAACAAAGACTGGGATGAGAGACATCAAAATGGGTGGGCTAGAGCTTCGCTCGAAAGGATATAAATGTACCTCTTAAGAAGCATTGAGCATGACCAAGGAGCAGTATGGGTGATCCACGTATGCTAGACTAGACAAATGAAGGGCTCGATTCATTGCTCCAGGAGGAAGAGGAAACATCTACCATCTCCTCACGAAAAACAAATATAAGATTGCATCAACAAAGTAGTAACTAAAATTTGAGCTATAATAGTAGAAAACATCGATAAGAAAATGCAAAACTAAAACTAAGAATTGGTGGTAAAATAGAAGAAGCAAAATGAGACGACAAAGAAGCATTCTGGAGACATTAGCTCCTCCCAGGAGTTGCTGGAATATGTCCCTCGACCATGGTATGGTGTGCATACATGCAATAAGATAAATCCCTTTGGTTGCTGGGTTGGGTTGGGTTGGGGTACACCGGTGTACCCCTCCTTCCAACCCTCTCAATCATCCTCACAGTTTACTATTCACAGGAGTACAGTTCACTATTCACAGGGGCACTCCAACCCAACCCAGCAACCAAACATGCCCTTACTGATCCTTGGAGTTTCCTTCCCTCCTCAATGAAGTTCTGTCCACAACCAAAAGATAAAGCATTTGCAAATTATGGTAGTGGCTTAAATAGAATAGGAAGTATGAGCACTTGAGTATGATGATTTCTTTAGACATGAGGGTGTTGTACCAGGGATAAGGTATTGCAGGTATGCAACAAATCTACCCAGAGATGTTAGCTAATTTAAAAAGATACGAGGACATTATGCATGTAAGAAGATGAAGTATGGGTGCAAACGCTAGGAGTAAAATCTTATTAGTGGATTTTTTGTTTGTTTATTTCTCCTTATTTTTTATTTTTAAAAGTTTTTCATTTTTACATAGTTTTTTAAAAGAGTTCTGATTTTTTTCAAAAAAAAATAAAATTTTCAGTTTTTTATACCCCTATTTTACTATGATGTTTTAAAAAAAGAGTGTTTTATTTACAAGTAAAATAAGAATTTTACATAATTTACAATAATTTACCCACAACCCCTTATTTTCTTACAAACAAGTCAAAGTGTGAACTATGGCTGAATTATATGTGTAATACACACACACACACACTATACTTAGCTTGTGCTATGTCCTCATGGCACATAGTGAAATAAAGACATAGCTCGTACTAGGCGTAAGTGGGTGAAAAGAATAGAAGTTGACCACCCCCCCATATTTAGACTTGATGGTCGAAATATAGAAGAAGACAAAAAATAGGTGGTCGGTGTCAAGAGAAGAATAATGAATAGAAGCAGAGATATACACATTGGATATTGGCCCCCTTATACTAAGGCTCTAGTTATCTAATTATGAAAAAGAACACAAGACTTGGGACCGACGAGATTGGGAGAGAAGATATAAAAAAATGAAAAAGAAAAGAAGGAGCAACTCGGGTCACTCACCCTCCTATACTTAGGATCTAGTTCTCCTAAGTATAGCCACAAAAAAATGAGACATAACTGGGGTGAGTGATGTAGATCATTGGGGAGGGATGGAAGAAAAAGTAAACCTATACATGACGGGGAGAGAATATATATGGATCAAGAAGGTTTGCAATGAACCTCCTTGCAAGAATGGAGAGGAAAGATGAAATGAGGATATGTGTCGATGTCAGAATCGTCCTCATAAGAGTACTAATGAGGATGATGGAACGTCCAACTAGGATCGACACAGAGCTGCTTGCTCGAGTTGGGTTGAATAGCAATCTTACCGTGTGCATTTTTGATGTCACCTCATCAAAGCTAGACAAGAAATCTTCATAAAAGTACATGTCTCTGGAGACCATCTTAGTCTGTTTGCTAGGACCTGAAGCACAAAAAGAGAGAAGAGAATGTCACACCATGTGGGGTTCAGGGGAACACCTCATGGAGTAAGTGTTCATCGTCTTCTCATTAGCTAATTGACTAGAGGAAGCAACCTCTTTCTTGGAATGGAGTGGTGTTGTGTTGGTTGTCTCCCTCACCCTCCTATACTTAGGATCTAGTCATCCTAAGTATAGCCACAAAATAAAAACGAGACATAACAGGGATGAGTGATGCAGATCACTGGGGAGGGATGGAAGAAAAAGAAACCTATACATGATGGGGAGAGAATACACATGGATCAAGAAGGTTTATGATGAACCTCCTTACGAGAATGGAGAGGAAATATGAAATGAGGGTATAAGTCAGAACCATCCTCATAAGAGTAGTAATGAGGAGGACGGAATGTCCAACTAGGATCGACACAGGGCTGCTTGCTCAAGTTGGATTGAATAACAGTCTTACCGTGTACATTTTTGATGTCACCTCATCAAAGCTAGACGAGAAATCTTCAGAAAAGTCCATGCCTTTGGAGACCATCTTAGTCAGTTTGCTAGGACCTGAAGCACAGAGAGGGAGAAGAGAAAATGACACGTCATGTGGGGTTCGGGGGAACACCTCATGGAGTAAATGTTCATCATCTTCTCATTAGCTACTTGACTAGAGGAAGCAGCCACTTTCTTGGAATGGAGTGGTGTGGTGTCAGTTGTTTTGCTAGGTCTGGGTCCTAAAAGTGGTCTACAGAAGGATTCGGTTGGTTGTGGCAGTGTAGGCATGGGAATCGGATCACCGAAATGGTCAAAACAATAAAAAAAGGTCACGTATGGATTCGGAGATAGCAATTGTTTATGACTCCTCTACAGAAGTTGTCACGATGGTAGGGGCAAGCAACAAGCAATGTCGGTAGGGCTGTGACGGATCCGTAAATGCCGAGTTAAGAAGTTGTTTTTATGTGTTCGTGCATTAAAATATATGTTGCGCGTTGTAGGCGGCAATCGGAATCAGTCAAGAAAATAACCACACAAAATGTTCTTCAATTTTATTAATGCGGTTTTATGCTCATTTTACTTGGGCAAGTCCCAAGGTCGATCACAAGGAGGCAAAGGAACAACCTAGAATTAAGTCTATCAAAATTCGTGCACAGTTTTCGAGGCGGTCTTTTTTGGAATTTTCAATGCAAATAAAGGAGATGCAATTTCGGCCTATTTTAGGGACTAAAATGTCAACTATGTTCAAAAGATGTCCGAAAAATATGAAACTTGGCTACGATGCAAAATATAATGAAATGAATACATCGTAATTTTTTGGGAATTTTTGGATGCAATATGAATTTTTTTAATGTAAATAAAATGAATTTCAATATTTAATTATAATAAATATTAAACCTAATTATTTTCAGGGAACAAAATTATCTAAGATCTACTACCAGGTGATCGATCTCAAAAAATCCTAAACCTCAAAAATGTGAGATCTAATACCTATTAAAAATCAAACACTGAAATATGGAAAATGATTTTTACAGGGTAAACTATGCATGCAAATACAATTCTTTTTGGGCACAATGTTAAGAACAATTAACTCTACAATATGTGATTTTTGGCTAATTTTTAGAGCAACGGTTAATCAATGGCAAAATTAAGAGCACAAAGTGGATAAACTATGCAAATTTCCACAAAACAATTAATTATTAATTAATCACTGATCACAAAAATGTCCACAATATGTCAAATTGTAGAGAATGAACTAAGGAATACAATGCTATTTTTGGAGTAATAAAATAATATAGAGAAGAGGTTCACAATATAATTGCAATAAATAAATATAAAATAAATAAAGAAATAACTACAGTGGGGGGCTGAAATGTAAATACCGATACTCAGGGGGGTAATACTACAAAATTTCCAAGGGGCACGTGCGCAGAGTGGTTGAACTGTTGTGCGAATAAGGGGGTCCTCGGGGGTGTTCTTGCAAATGACCCAGGCGATCACGTGCGTAGCACGTGACCCCTGGATGATGAAGGCAGAGGTGACGGCCGGAAGGCTTTGCGAGCGCGGTGAGGCTGGAGGACTGGCGTTGAAGAAGATGTTGGCTGTGTCGGTGAAGGTCGGTGAAGAAACCAGGCGGAGGCAAGGCGGAGCGCCGGCGGTGATCGTTGATGAAGTCGGTGGTGATCGAAGGTTGACCTAGGAAGCGGTGGTCGTTGACGAAGCTTGGAGCGTGTCGGCAATGTTGAAGTGGCTAAGGGCGTTGTTGCAGATGGAGTAGCGGAGGTAGTTGGCTCGACGAGAGGAACTCGGAGTGGAGGCAGCTCGTGCGAGGGCGGTCCACGGCAAGGCGTCGCCGCCTTGGATCTCGCCGCACAGAAGCTTGCTCGTCGGCGCTGTCACCGCCTCGAGGAGGTCTGCGGTGCAATCGGCGGATAGGTGTAGCGGTCCGGCAGTGCTCTTTTTATAGGATCGAGGGGTGTCGCTATTTGGAGAATCGGAAGGCGGCCGAGATTTGAGGGGGCGAAATACGCGACGGAAGCGATCGGAGGAGATACGGGAGAAGGGCGGCGCAGCGAGATTCGCGGTGAAGATCGCAAGGAAGACAGCCGGTTTGGGAAAGGAGGCGTGCTGGGGAAGATGAACCCTGGCCGTCCGATCAGTCGAGATCGGGCGGCCAGGAACGCGACACGTGGCAGTGGGGGCGCAAAGGGGGCGTGGCACGTGCGGAGCACGTGCCTGGGAGGCACGTGCGAAGCACGTGCGTCTTTTTTATTTTATTTTATTATTTATTTATTTTTTTTTATAAAAATGATATTAAATACTGCGAAAAATAGCTGACACGTGGCGGCACCAGGTGTGGCCACGTGTCTGCGGCAGAAAAATCAAAATATAAATATTTTGTAAAATCGAAAACAAATAGTAAACGACCTCGGATCAAAAAAGTTTCTTCACAAAAATTGCTCATCTGGATGAGATCTACAACTTTTATGAAGACATTGAAACCAAAATCGATCATTTGCACAAAGTGGTATTTTTGGGGTATCCCATGTAAATAGAACACCTTGATTTTGAGGTTTTGTAATTTTTATATCATTTTTAGATTAAATAAAAATCCAGAAAAATATGATAAATCAGAGATAAATAATTACACATTAATCTATTTTTTTTGGATTTTTATTAATCAATAAAATATGTACATAAAATATTAGGTCAAAAACCGCTAAAATATACAGTATACAAAAGAGGCCCAAAACCCAACTTTCACATATGAGCTCCGATTCACTTGAACTTGGTCTTGTTTTGAAGTTAATTGAATATACATTAGTTCAAAAGTGAGTAGATTTAAATTGGACACTGGATGAGGAAGATATGAGGTTTTTAGTCCGGAAATCCTGAAACTAGGGTTGGGATTTTTGGTCCACTTATTTGGGTTAGTTTTTTTGTATTTTTCCTTTATTCTTGTTAGCGATATGTACACAGTGGAGGTAGATTTGGCTTATTCGGTGTTAGCATGAATGAGTTAAAAATCTAAGAAGTTAGGCTATTTACAGGTCACTTTTGGCTTGGATTTTTGGCTTCTTATTTTGTGCAGAAATTTGTGCTAAAATGCAATTCTTATGAAATCATGCATGAATGCTAATTATGTAGAATAGATGCAGATATGTTGTTGATTTTGATGTATTTGAGCTTAAAAAATGAGATTTAGAGTGATGAATTCGAGTTTTATCATCCCCCTATACTTAAAGCATGCTCGTCCCTGAGCATCAAAAAGAAATGCCATGAAGTGAAATGAGATTGGGTTCCATACCATGACCATGATTTGAAGGTGAAAATGGAACTAGACTCAATCTTTGGATTAATAGTGTGGCAGAACTTCTGTGAGACTTAGAATTTTAAAGTCAACGACCCTCAAGTTCTACAAATCATTGCTGCAGTTTCGGCTCAGAAGTTATCTTAGATCAATCCTCTTCCCAAAGCATACCCTATGAACATTGAACAATCGACTCATGTGTGTGACAGGTTTTAGCTCTTCCCACTTAGAATGCCGGACTACCGCACAAACCTCCTCTCCAGTAAGTCGTCCTCGGGGAGTCAGGTATTTCCTTCTAAGGTCTGTCGCGCTGTGTTCACAATCGAATTGGGGGGAGAAGCTAGAAGAATGAGAAAAGATTTGGAGGTGGCCAGTGTAGTCACCTCTCCTTGTGAAGATGGCCAGTGTAGCCGAGTCTCCACCAAGATCTGCAGGTTTCTTGAAGCTTGGACCTTTTGGTCAGATATTTATTTGGTAGAATGCTTCTTTGTATTTGGAATTTTTGGTGGTTCTGCTTGGATCTTGTTGTGCCCTTACGGATATAGAATCTTTTTGTTCCGTACATTTTTTGGGGTCTTAGAAAAAATTGTGCCCAGCCGTCCATTCCTTTTCCGAAGCTTTATTTCAACCCGTACTCCGGTCTTTAGATTTCCATGCTACCAGAAAAGAAACTCACACAATCTTCCAACATCCCGTCTGAGTTGAGCTAAGTGCATAGTGCGAGAGTACAAATCAATTCCTTATTCCAGAGTTGTACCCAGAATGAAAAGACCAGGTTAGGCACTAAGAGTCAAATTCTGCACATTGTCATATGGAACTTAAAGAATTAAGTCATAGACCTGAGGCTTCTAAAATCCTATTTTTCGGTGAAGTTCCTCTGAAAATTAAGTGGATTAAGGTCAAGTCCAGACCACTCTCAGTTTCGGATCATGACTCATTTCAGAACCCGATGACTTTTCTCAGATGCAAATGCGATGCTGGCAGGTGTGTGGAATGCAGACAAAATTTTTTTTTCTTTTTCTTTTGATTCTCTATTTTTTATATAATTTTTTTATGCAAGGGAATTTTTTGTTTTGTTGTTTGCTTTTTTATGTAAAAATGAATAAGAAGCCTTTTTTTCAAAAATTTTGGGCGTAGTCAGTGTTAGTAGCAAAACTCTTTTTCTATTAATTACCCACCCCGTAAATACATATAGACTTATGCGTAAGTACGAGATATGGGTAAAATATATACACAGTATATATAGAGACCCTCCTATACTTAGAGAATGCAGTGTCCTCAGAGCACAAGAAGCGTAAAGAAGACATAGCTCGGGCTAAGCGTAAGAGAGTAAATTTTTGATATACAATGGTCAGCCCCCCTATACTTAGAATGTGAATAGTCTAAGTATAGAAGAAGAGCGTAAAAAGAGGCGGTCGGGATGTGTAAATAAGGAGAGGATATACATATGGGTGTCAGGTCCCCCTATACTTAGGCTCTGGTCAGCCTAAATGTAAGAGAAAGGTGAAAATGAAGCGATCGGAAGAAGGATTGTGATGCGGAAAAATGGTATATATAGATGACATCGGCCCCCCTATATTTAGGCAAGCTGTACAAGGAGACCGATGTGGTCGGGAGGGAGGGTGGGAAGCCGATGATTAAGGCGGTTTACGGCTGATCTTTTGTGAGCCTGTGATGGGAGATCGTAATGATGAGACGGAGCTGAAACATGTGATTCCCAACTATTATCAGTGTCATCCTCAGAAAAATCATGATGGATAGTTGATGAAATATATGAGTCAGATGAAAGGTAGATATCATCAGAGTTATCCTCAGAGGAATAGTATTTGAAAGTGGACACACTCCAGATATTCATGTCTTTTTGTTTCTTCAATTGTTTCCTCAAAATTCGTTCCTTTTTAAGATCAATCGGTTTGTCCTCAGATGAATATTCAGACTCTCCGATCTCAGTCAGCTCATAAGAAATAATTCCAGTGTACTTGTGGAAGGTAGGAGCATCAGCTTTGGATGTGTAATAATTAGGAACGGGAGTTGTCTAACGAGAATCGAATTTTGGATCCTTGCGAAGATATGGCTTTAGAGCTGCCGAACAGACTTCACTCATGTAGACCACTTTTTCCAGATCGGATGAGTGATCATCAGCCGATTCCTTTTCCAAAAGGTCAAAGGTGACTTTCTTTCTCTTGTTCCGTGAAGGTGTCGGTTCACTAGAGTATCCAGATGAATAGCCATTGGAATTCTTCTCCTTGGTTAGTGTTCGGCCTGCGTGTTTGTTATTAGTCTCCTGAATGTTGGTGCACTCTCGATTTGAGAGGAGTTGGTCAAGATAATCAAAGTAGGTTGCTCTAGGGTGCGACCATGCATAAGTCTCAGGATCGTAGTAGAAGGATTTGTCTATTTTGAGATCCACGGGAATTGAAATACCGGGGGGAGTCTCTGCATGTTCATTCTCAATTGATTTGATATTGGAGCATTCCTGTGTTAATTTGATGTAATTTATGTACTCAGCATAGGTTGACCCAGGGTGTGACCATGCATAAGTCTCCGGATCATATATCATATGATTCATATGCTTGAGTTTCCATGGTGAGAGCAGCTGGAAATGGAGCCGGGGGGAGATTCTCTAAACCAATAGTCTCATCAACAATCGCTATCTCAGGTGTCATAGCAGGGTAAGGCTCTTCTACCTTTTCATGGTTGTGGTTGTCGGGGACTTTGTGGGTTTCCTCAGAAGATCGTGGTTCCTCAAAGACAGGGTTAGATTTAAGTGCTTCCAATACTGTGAAATTGATTTCCCGGGACTCACAATCGATAATTGCCTTAGACAATGCTAAGAATGGTTTTCCGAGAATAATTGGAGACTGGACGAATTCTCCTTGATGCTCAATATCAATTATTGTGAATTCCATTTTGAGTGGAGCACCTTGGAATATCATGATGACAGAAATGATTCCTCTCGGCCGCTTTATTAATCGGTCCGCCAATTGAATAATCTCTCGTATTTTCCTGATTGGTCCGAGTTTAAGTTCGTGAAACACAGAAGTCGGGAGGATATTGATCGGTGAATCGTCATCAATCCTAGCATGGGTGAAAATTGTGTTTTTGATTCTACAGTCAAATCTGGGCAACTGCTTCACTATGCGGCTTTTGATTTTTCTCCTCAACACCAAGGAGGAGGCCATTGACAAGATATGTCTTTCAGTTTTTGTTCTAATCCTTCCCAACTTTTTGACCATTAATTTGTCCATTAAAAAATTTTTAAGGTCGGGGAAGTGTTCAATGGCCTCTATAAAGGGAATAAAAAATCAAGCGTTTTTCTAGTGCTTCCCGTACAGTAGGATCCAAATTCCTTAGATCTTCTTCGGTCTCAATTTTTATGAAATTTTCTGGATTTTCGATTTTTTTGTAGTTTTCAAATATTCCAATTTTTTGGTCTTTTCTGTGTGGTGTGGTGATGTGGTGTCTTCCATATATGAGAAGGGGTTTTGATGTTTAGAGTAAATGTTAGAGGCATAGTCATTCCTAGGGGAGTAAGATGCATGGGTGTCTATGTTGGAATCATCCCTAGGTTTTTGGATATCCTCAAAATTTTCATCCTGAGATCCAATTTTATCCTCATTCATTTTTATATCCGAGCCACCATAGAATGAGATTACTTGGTCGGCAAATTTTTGAAATCTATCCTCCATCAAATTAAATCTTTTTTATCCTCGAAATATTATCCTCAAAATTCTGTTCATGATCAATAATGGGAGCAGTCGGTATGTGTTCAATAATTTCGTCTTCCATTTTTCTGTATGTGCGGAGGGGAGATTTCTTGGAATATCCACTATATGATCATTTTCTGAAAAATTCTCCTCAAAAATTATGGAAAGAGGCTGCTCATATGGTCCAGGCATGTGTGTTTGATCTGAGTAGAGTTCAATCCTTTGATCATGATTGGTCAGACCTTGATATTGTGGAGTCAGCATATAGGGTTTATGTGTGTCTATGAGGTCAGTCCAGTCCTCTGTATGAGTATCATGTCTGACGAGGGGTCTGTCGTGGTCAATCCAATGCTGATAATCATTAAGTGTGTGTCTTTCCATCTGGGTTTGGTTTCTCTGCCAGTAATGAGACTCGAAGGGATTTTGATTTTGAAATGTTTCATTGGCGAGAAACTGAGAATAAGGCGTTTTAGTCCAAGATGGTAGGTGATCATGTGCAGTCGGATTATTCGAGTAAGAATTCAATGAGGAGGCCGAATTCATCCATGGGTCAGTGTTTCCCGCAAATGTTGGAGGATTAAAAGAAGAGGATGTAGTTGATTTGGGCCTAACCGAGACAAATTCATTTTCATAGTAGAGCATTGATGGATTCTCGGATACTTGTTTGGTTATTTTTGAAAGAGTTGAACAGAATGAGTTGGATCTGAAATTTGAAAAAAGTTCCATGATGAGGTCTAAATCAAGAGATGAGAGAGATGATTGCACAGGATAGTCAAAAGATGTTTTATCAAATATGCGGTTATTGATTTTCGAAATCGGTTCACGCACACCAATGCAAACACAAGTCAAACCCCAGGTTCACCAACTCACACGATGAAGCCGTAAGAGTTCGCTATTATCTTTTCGATTTTTAATTGGTGATAAATCAATCTTGGCAAAAATTTAGCGAGCTGTTAGGTGCCGAAATTTTCTTAAAAACTGTCCCGAGTTCGTACGACTAGTTGCATCTACTTTCAGCCAGTATAGGAGTAAGTACGAACCGTAAAACGACTACCCGTATGACGGTCCGCGGACTACCCTTTCTAATGTATCTGATTAACGCACTCGTCAATCCGATAACATTATAAAGGGTAGTCCGCGGCCTGTCAAATGGCGTCGTTGCCGGGGAGGCAAACGACTTATGATCACTTTAGACAAAATTATATTTACGTTTTCCACTCACTCGGGTAGTCTGACCCCCGACCCGCATTGTAATTATCCATTTTTTCTTCAATTATTTTTCTGACCATTTTTGTATATATCTCTCTTTGACGTTTTTTTATCTTTTTGTGCGAGGGCCCGGTGGACTTGGAGCAGCTTTCTTGAAGTCGACGCATCTCGAAGTGCATCGGAGGCCAACGATTCGTGGATCGAGTCAGCTGTTGAGACGCCAAGAAGATTTTTGTTAACTTGTAAAAAAAGTGTCTGCATTTACGTCGGTTCCTATTTGGGTTCTCGCGTGTATAAATATAGTGGAACCGTGTCCCGTCTGCTGTGTCGGTTGAATTTTTAGAATAGGCTTACACTGGTGGCTCCTCGAGCCACTCTAGGATTTGCTTGTGCTCGTAATTTCTAGGACCATACAGCCACTTAAAAGACGCACTTAGACCGCAGATCTAGTCAAATCAACATGTGCTTCACTCGCTAATAGAACTGCCTGTCTAGGAGCGGCTTTTGTCGTCTGCATTCATTTAGTGTAAAAATTTCAATTCAGTCTTGCATCCCACAGTTTAGAGAGCTGGAGGCACTGTAAGTATTCTTACTCAAGCATTCATCATCGTTTCCTCGACTGCATCGGCTTTTCCGATTCTCTCTCTCTCTCTCGGTTTTCTAACCTAGGATAAAGGAATTGGGACTGGACGGTAGACATGATTGCCTGTGTGCATTAATATAAGTGGTAGCTAATCTCTAAAATCGGGAATGCTAATTGAATTGGACCAAAAAAATTGACTAAAATTAACCCTTATTTGCGGGAGATTAACCCCGACCTTGTTTTCAGGCTGAGTGAGGGTACTTGAGTGTGTGTGAATACCTTAAGGCAGAGCCCAAATCCCCGCCTTCCATATCACGTACCAACTGATCCTAGCAAATATCACGAGTTGAATATTTTCAGGATCATCGACTAGTACCAAGTAGCCTCCGCCTGTTCACATGTAGTCAGGGGTGAACCAACGGTAGTTCGCGACAAGCTGCTAGTAACCCTTCGAGGCGAAGTTCCAGCCTTGTCAGCCTCCGCCTGCTTGCAGGTAGATAGGGGCATGGTCTTTGAATCCATCAACTTGGGATAGGAGCGAAGAAAGGAAGGGCGTTGGTATCTAAGGCGACATGTTAAACAGGGGAGACACATTTGGCTTTTTAGCCGACTTCCCTATAGGCCGCGTAACCTTTGCTACTTGTCTGAAAATTCACACTTAAAATCAACCAGACTAATCGGACTCGATTTCGGGTCCTTCACCGTGTTGAGTGTGAACTCAGGGTTTGCTCTTGCTTTTGTCTTCGTGTCTGTCCGTGTGTGTTATCCTGCGTCATCACACATTTTCTACCTCAAACTACTTACAATCATCCTCTTCTCTTCAAGATGTCCGGATATTGGTCCCCATACTCTGTGACCTCTGGTCATCCCTCCTCGACCATATACAGTTCATCTTCGCCTTCACCTTCTTCCATATATCCTCCGCCATCCACGAGAGACCCTTACCCGTCGGTTCCACCTCAATCCGATTATGAAGTCAAAACTTCGACTGACTTCTCCACTTCTTTGCATTTCTCACCTACTCCATATTCTAACACTCCGGATCCACTTCCACCTTAGATTGATTGTCCTTACTCTCGAGAGCTTGCAGGAATCAAAGAATCAAATGAAGAGCAAGCCACTGCTGAGACAGATGATTGGCAAAATTATATGCCCCCGCATATTTCATTCTCACCTCAAGTAGGGACCATACAATAATTTAAATATACACATCCCGACTTGACCTTAGGGCATAATTTGGTCAATCGAACAACTGATGAATACCCATTCATCACTCTTTATTATTTTATTTTAGCTAAAAATCAATGCAAAACACCACGTATATTCCTGTAAATAGCATAAATTACCATCATGCATGCATCTTGTAATTATGTATAATTAGCATGTTTTTGTGCATAAATAAAAGAATAAATAAATAAAAGAAAAATAGGGAGATATTTAGAATAAATATTGAGTGACCTAATCCCAAGGGAGGGCTCAGCATGGGCCTGACCGCAAAAGAATCCAAGTAAAGAGAGATAGGGAAGCTCAATAATGTGTGTAAATATACCTATGTATATAAATAAAATTATTTTCCTCAAAATAAAAATAAAAATGTGTGTTTATTAATTTGTACATATTCATAAAAATAAAACTAAAATAAAAATTAGAAAAAAAAAGGTAAAAATAAAAATAAATCCCTCTCATCAGTGTATATAGACCATGTACATAGAATAACATAGCTATTTATTTTCTCCTTGTGAATAAATAATTAAAATCCCCAAAAAATATTTCTATAATCCTTATTTCTTGGTGTAAATAAATAAAATAAAATTCTGAAAAATAAAATAAAATAAAAAGAAAATCAATAAAAATCAAATTCCACCTTGTACATATACCATGTAAATATGTATATACACCTATTTATTTAACTAATGTAAATAAATAATAAAAATAAAATAAAAATACCCTTTTATTCCAAATTTTATGTTATAAATAAATAAAATAGAAATTTGGAATAATTGTATATAAATAAATAATTAAAAATAAAAATAAAAAATACATACATGTATATACCTATATATATTAATAATATAATGTAAATACATAAATTATTTTTCAAAAAAATAAATACAAATCACTAAAAATTAATTTGAAAAAAATAAACATTTTTCATGTTTTAACTTTTTCGAAATTAAATCATTTGTTATTTTTTTATTGAATTTTTAAATAATTATTGAATGGAGGCCTGTGATTGGTCCACGGGGGATTGTTGAGCCCCGGTCAACTCCCCCCTGGACCAGTCGACCTGGATCTTTGCGCCCCAACCCGATTTCTCACATTTTGTCCCGCTTGATCCGAGCTCCAAATACCTAAACCCCGGGTCCTGATTATAGATGCATCATCCGAGACCCTCGCCCGGTGGTTTTTCCTAGGGATCCGAGCTCCGACAACCATGCCCGACCCATTCTTACCAGACCCCTAGCAGTATAAGATCGCTCCTCCGCCGCACATTACCCGACATCTTTGGCTCCGCTCCTTCATCCCAGGACCTCCATTTTCTTCCCTAGAGTGACAAATGTGCGAGGAGAGTGTCGAAGAGAGGAGGAGGTGCTTCCAGCCATCGATCCGGCGACCTTCGTCACCGTGCGCCGCCGCGAGGTGCGCTGAGCCTCGGAACCCGACGCTTCCTTGAGGCTAAGACCCCCAGAGCTTCCTGAGCTCACCCACAGTCGACGCAGCCACTAGGTAACTCCGATACCATCTAGTTTAGTCCAATTTTGATTTTCGCCCAAATCGCTCGTTCGCCATCTCCGATCGATTCCCAGCGCTCCGATCACCCATTTCATCATCCGACCCGACTATCACCTTCATGAGACTCTCGTCCACCTTCTGCACCACTCACTCAACTTGATTCGCCCCGGAATCAAGGTTCGACCTCCACCGTCGTCGCTTCGCCGAAGGTCGCCGCTCCGAACCATCCAGCCACCCTTTCCACACACTGACGGGTCGAGGCAATTTGCCCTCGACCCAGGAGCTTGCTGATGAATCTCGGATTCATCACTCTAAATCTCATTTATTAAGCTCAATTCCCTAAAAATCAATAGCATATCTGCATCTATTTCGTATAATTAGCATTTGTGCATGATTTCATAAGAATTGCATTTTAGCATTAAATTCTGCATCAAATAAGAAGCCAAAAATCCAAGCCAAAAATGACCTGTAAATAGCCTAACTTCCCATATTTTTAACTCCTCCATGCTAACTCCGAATGCCACAAACTCACTTCCACTGTGTACACATCACTAACAAGAATAAATAAAAAATACAAAAAAAATAACTAACCCTGTTAAGTGGACCAAAAACCCAAACCTTAGTTTTAGGATTTTCGGACTAAAAGCCACATATCTTCCCCATCCAGTGTCCAATTTGATCCTACTCACTTTTGAACTAATGTACATTCAATTACCTTCAAAACAAGACCAAGTTCAAGTGAATCGGAGCTCGTATGTGAAAGTTGGGTTTTGGGCCTCTTTTGTACATTGTATATTTCGCGGTTTTCTGACCTTGTTTTTTATGTATATTTTCTTAACTTATAAAAATCCAAAAAAATTAGATTAAGGTCTCTTGTATTTATCTTTGAGTTTTCCCTATTTTTCTGGATTTTTATCTTGTTTTAAAAATGACAAAAAAATTAGAAAACCCAAAAAATCAAGGTATTCTATATACATGGGATACCCCAAAAATTCACTTTTTACATTTGACCGAATTTGGCTTTGATGTTTTCATGAAAGTTGTAGATCTCGTTGAGACGAGCATTTTTCGTGAAGGAACTTTTTTGATCCGAGGTCATTTGCTATTTTTTATTGATTTTACAATGGTATTTGTTCTCGAATTTTCTGGTGCTGACACGTGGCAGCTCCAGAGGCCGCCACGTGTCAGCGGTTTTTGAGCTTTATTAATATCGTCTTTAAAAAAAATTAAAAAAAATTAAAAAGCCACGCACGTGCTCCACACGTGACTCGCCTGACCCTTTCCCAACCTCCCGCCACGTGTTTCATTTGGGGCCGTCCGATCTCGGCCGATCGGACGGCCCTCAGCCTTCGTCCCCAACCTCGCACTTCCCCCATTCTCGCAACTTCCGCAACCACCCAGCCCCGAACTCTCCGCCTTCCCCTTCGCAACCGGCCGCCGCCAACGACTCCCGCCTTTCCGCAACGCCTTCCGCTCATCTCGCTCCTCGAAAACCACCGCCGATCCCTCGTCTATTTAAAGCTACGCCATCGCCTTGAGCCGGGCATCCGCCGATTGCACTTGGAGAAGCTTCGCGGCGGTGACAGCACCGCGTCGCCTCCCCGGCGAGATCCGAGCACCCAACGCTCGTCGCAGCGCCGCCTTCGCGCTTGCCCTGCTCCGCTACCCGCGTCGAGCCGACGATCACCGACATCGACCCTCTCCTCCGCCCGGCTCACCTCCGCCTTCAGCCGGGCTCCGACCTTCGTCTCCAACGCATCCGCCCCGCCATCGCCATCGCCGCGAGCTTCATCTCCGCAACGACATCCGCACTGTCGCCACCAGCTCCGGTCATCGTCAACCTCCTGCCACCGGCCGCAACTCCGTCAACTCCAGCACCTGCATCGAGCCCCACGACCGACTTCTTCACCAACCACCGCCACCGCCTACGACTCCGCCTTCAACCATCGTCTTCTCCGACCGTCTTCGACACCTCCGCCGCATCGCCGGAGGTCCGCTCCAGCGCCACCGACCTTCGCTACGTCACCGACATCGCGAGCCAAAGCCGGTCTTCTACGACTTCGCCGACCAACTACGCGGCTCCGACCACCGACTCCGCCATCTTCCCCTCCGCCTCGGCCGGAGTCCGCTACTGCCAGCACCGGGCGCGACGCCCGAGGCCCCAGCACACGCGAGTCGCGTGCGTGGGGAACGTCGGGCTGACGTCAGCCCAGGTCACGTGCTTTGCACGCGACCGTGGGTAATTTACATCCACGCCCCCAGAGCTCTGCGGATTTGCGCCTCAATCCACCAGGCCAAGGGCACGTGCGCAACACGTGCCTCTTGGTAAAATTGCAGAAATTCCCCCCCAGTTTAGGTAATTAATTTTAGGTCCCCCCTTGCATTATTTTTATTTATTCAGTTTGCATCTGTACCCCTGCATTCCTCGTGCATTTTAGACCTTTAGTTTACATTATTTTATTCATTGAAAAATAGCATTTTGTTCATCTTTTAATTCTCTACATTTTGACATGCTGTGGACATTTTTGTGATGTACGGTTGATTAATGAATAATTGTTTTGTGGAAATTGGAATATTTTGCCCAATCTGTGCTCGGAAATTCATATTTAATTAACCATTGCTCTAAAAATCCCCGAAAAATCACATAGTGTAGAGTTTACTTTGATTAACATTGTGCCCAAAAATCTTTGCATTTGCATGCATATTTTGCTCTGTGAAAATCATTTTGCATATTTCACTGTTTAATTTTTAATAGGTATTAGACCCCACGTTTTTGAGATTTAGGATTTTTCTGAGATCCATCACCTAGTGATAGATCTTAGATAATTTTATTTCTTAAAAATAAGTAGGTTTAATATTTATTATAATTAAATATTGAAAATCATTTTGTTTGCATTTAAAAATTCATAAAAAATTCATATTGCATCCAAAAATTCCGAAAAAAATTACAGTGTACTCATTTCATCATATTTTACATCTCGGCCAAGTTTCGTATTTTTCGGACATCATTTGAACGTAATTCACATTTTAGTCCATAAAGTAGGCCGAATTTGCATATTGCACCTTCTATTGCATTGAAAAATTCCAAAAAAAGACCGCCTTAAAAACCGAACTCAAAATTGGATTGACACAACTCTAGGTTGTTCCTTTGCCTCCTTGTGATCGACCTTGGGACTTGCCCAAGTAAAATAAACATAAAAACCACGAGATTAAAATTGAATTATTATTTTGTGGTTATTTCTTGACTATTTCCGAATCGCCGCCTACAACGAACGACATTATTAATTTCACACACGAAGATTAAAAACACTTTCTTAACGCGGCTTTTGCGGGCTCGTCAGATGGCGCCGTTGCCGGGGAGGCAAACGTCTTAGTTTTTTTGTTTTGAAAATTTTTTGTTCCGTCTTTCGAATTCGGGTAGTCTGACCCCCGAATTTCCCATTGTGAATACCATTTATTTTTCTGCAATTATTCGCTTGTTCTGTTTTGAGTCACTCTCTTACATTTTCTCTCTTATTTTTCTTGCGAGGTACCCGGCGTACGTGGAGCGGTTTTCAAGAAACCGACGCATCTTCACCGACAACCGAAGAAGCCGCAATTAATTTAAGATCGAGTCGAGTCGTGAGAGAGCGTAGAGTCTAGGTTTTTAATCTCTGCAAATTTCCATTTCTACTCATTTACAGCGGTGTCCGTTTGGACTCTCGCGTGTGTAAAAAAAAGACCTTGAACTTCTCTGTGGTGTGTCGTGGCCTGTTTCACTCTCCGGTGAGGGTGGGGCCCGACTTGAGTGGCGATTAGGATAGACCTGCACATACGGCTCTTAGAGCATTTTTTATTTTTGATTGTGCTCGTAGGATCTTAAGCCACACTTCACTTTAATCGAGACGCACATTAGATCGTTCAGCTTAGCCAAATTCAACTCAATTCTTCCCGCTAATAGAACTTTCTGCTTAGGTGCGGTTTTCATCGGCTTGCACGCATATAGAATAATTTTTAAAAATTCTGTCTAGCATCTCACATGGAGATTGCGAGGAGGCACTGTAAGTCTTCTAACTGAGCATTCATCATAGTTTTCCGCGTGCATCGGCTTTTCCCGACTTTCTCCCCCTTATTTTATCACATAAATCTAAAGGAAATTGGGACTGGACGGTAGACGTGTGTTTTTGCTCATCTAATTTTTCAGTGATCACCTTATTAAAAATTGGGACTGCTAAATATAGCCGATCAAAATAACCCATAAAATCAAGAATTTCTGCGGGAGAGCAACCCCGATCTTGTGTGTTTCTATTTTTCTGAGTGAGCGAGAGACGACACTTAAGGCTAGAGCCCAAATCCGAAATCTCAGCTCGCTAAATTTTTGCCAAGATTGATTTATCACCAACTAAAATTGAAAAGATAATAGCCGAACTCTTACGGCTTCATTGTGTCGTTGGTGAATCCAGGGTTTGAATTGTGTTTGCATTGGTGTGCGTGAACTGATTTCAAGATCAATAGCCGCACATTTGATTTCTCTTGACTATCCCGTGCAATCATCTCTCGCCTCTCTTGATTTAAAATTCACCATGGAATTCTTGTCCAATAATTCTTGCAGACCCAACCCCTCATTCCTTTCCGCTCTTTCAAAAATAGCCGAACGTTTATCCGAGAATCCATCAGAGCTATACTATGAAAATGAATTCGTATCGGTTAGACCCAAAACACCTCCCCCTCAACCACCAATAAATCCATCTTCTTCTGCTAATCTGACCTATTTCATGAATGACAACCCTTTGTATTCAGAGCAGACAAACCAAGAAATGATTGAGGGCTCTACTTCTTCATTTAATCCTCTTTACATTGATCATACAATTCACCCCTCATATTCGGTAAATGTCAATCCATCATTCATGGGAGAAGATAACCACATGATCGAATTGAACACTTCTTCACCTCTTCCATCATTCTTGAACACCAAAGAAAAATCATTACATTGGATTGAACATAATAACCCCCTCTTCACTCATACAGAGGATTGGACCGACCACAAAAGATCACAACCCTCCTTGGACCAACTCCACTTATCTAGACCATATGAGCAGCCACCTTCCATGATTATTGAGGAGATACTTTCAGAAAATGATGATCGTACATCGGATATCTCCAGAGATCCCTCTCCTAGTACATATAGAAAAATGGAAGAGGACATTGAATTCCAAAAACATACCCCAACTGCTCTCATTCTTGGCCAAGAAGAGATTTTGGAGAATATTTTGAGGATAAATAAGAAATTTGATTTAATGGAGGATAAATTTCAAGAACTTGCCGATCGATTAATCTCTGGTAGCTCGGATATAAAAATGAATGAGGAAATGATTGGATCTAAGATTGAAAATTTTGCGGATGTTCAGGGACCTATGGACAATTCTGAAAATGACTATGTCGTTGACCCTCACCCTGAACTCCAGAGCCCATCTGAAGAACACCCCACACCCCCACACCACCCAGAAAATACCAAAAAAATAGAAATATTTGAAAACCACAAAAAATTGAAAATTTAGAAAATTTCATAAAAATTGAGGCTGAAGACGATCTGAGGAATTTGGATCCAACCGTGCGGGAAGCAATAGGAAAGAAATTGATTTTTGAACTTCCCTTTCTACAGGCCATTGAACACTTCCCCGATCTTAAAGGATTTGTATTGGACAAATTAACGATGAAGAAATCGGGCAGGATTAGAACAAAGACCGAGAGACATATATTGTCAATGGCCTCCTCCTTGGTGTTGAGGAGAAAAACCAAGAGCCGCATAGTGAAGCGGTTGCCCAGATTTGAATGTGTACTCAAAGACATAATTTTCACCCATGCTCGGATTGATGACGATTCACCAATTAATATCCTCCCGACCTCTGTATTCCATGAACTCAAACTCGGACTGATTCGAAAGATACGAGAGATCATTCAACTGGCGGACCGATCGATAAAACGGCCGAGAGGAACCATCTCTGTCATCATGAAATTTCAAGGTGCTCCGCTCAAAGTAGAATTCACGATCATCGATATTGAGCATCAAGGAGAATTTACCCAGTCTCCAATCATTCTCGGAAAGCCATTCTTGGCATTGGACAAGGCGAGTATCGATTGTGAGACTCGGGAAATCAATTTCACAGCATTGGAAGCACTTAAAACTGGCCATGTCTTTGAGGAACCACGATCTTCTGAGGCAACCCACGAAGTCCCCGACAACCGTAACCATGAAGCGGTAGAAGAGCCCTACCCCGCAGCCACACCTGAGATAGCGGTTGTTGATGAGACTATTTGTTTAGAAAATCTCCCCCCTGCTCCATTCCCAGCCGCTCTCACCATGGACAATCATGTATATGAATCATATGATCCGGAGACTTATGCATGGGCACACCCTGGGTCAACCTACTCTGACTACATGGATTACATCAACTCGACTCAGGAATGCACCAACATCGAATCAATGAAGAAAGAACATGCAGAGACTCTCCCCAATATTCAAATCCCCGAGGATCTCAAAATAGACAAATCTTTCTACTACGATCCTGAGATATATGCATGGTCACACCCGGGAGCAACATTCTCTGAATATCTTGACCAAATCATCCCAAATCGAGAATGCTCAAACATACGGGAGACTAAGAGCAAGCACGCAGATCGAGCACCAACCAAGGAAAATTCAAATGGCTATTCATCTGGATACTCAAGTGAACCGACACCTTCACGACGAAATAAAAAGAAAGTCACCTTTGACCTTCCGGAAGAGGTATCGTCTGATGGTCCCTCATCAGGTCCGGAAAAGGTAGTCTACATGAGTGAAGTCTGTTCGGCAGCCCTAAAGCCATATCTTCGTAAGGATCCAAAATTCAATTCTCATTGGACAACTCCCGTTCCTAACTACTACTCATCCAAAGCTGATGCTCCTGCCCTCTTCAGGTACACTGGAATTCTTTCGTATGAGCTGACTGAGACCGGTGCTTCTGAGCTATCATCTGAGGACAAATTGATTGACCCCAAGAAGGAACGAATTCTGAGGAAACAATTAAAGAAACAAAAAGATATGCAAACTTGGAGTATGTCCACTTTCAAATACTACTCCTCTGAGGATAACTCTGATGATGGATATCTTTCATCTGACTCAAACACTTCATCTATTATCCATCATGATTTTTCTGAGGATGACACTGATTGTAGTTGGGAATCATATGCTCCATCTTCACCTCATCATTATGATCTCCCACCGCAGGCTCACAAGAAGATCAGCCGAAAACCGCCTTAATCATTCGGCTACCCACCCTCCCTCCCGACCACATCGGTCTCCTTGTACAGCTTCTTCCTCTACTTAGGCCAAGGCCTAAGTATAGGGGGGGACCGATGCCATCTGTTTATACCATCCTTCTCATCCTCCCAACCGCTCCATTTCCACCCTTCTTCCATACTTAGGTTGTCCAGAGCCTAAGTATAGGGGGAGCCGACATCCACCTGTATATACTCTCCTCACTCACTCTTTTCTGCTCTACTTCCTAACCCATTGTATATAAATTTTACACTCCCTTACGCTTAGCACGAGCTATGTCTTCATTACGCTTTTTGTGCTCTGAGGACACAGCACTCGCTAAGTATAGGGGGGTCTGTATATACACTTTGTATATATTTTACCCATATCTCGTACTTTCGCGTAAGTCTATATGCATTTACGGGGTGGGTACTAACTTGAAAAAAAAACAACAAAAAAAAGAAAAGAGAAGAAAAAAAGAGTTTTGCTACTAACACTGACTTGCCCAAAATTTTTGAAAAAAAAAGGGCTTCTGATTCCATTTTCTGCATAAAAAAATCCCTTGCATAAAAAAAATTCAAAAAAATCTCTCTGCATTTCACACACTTGCACTTCATCCAACATCACATGCATTTGCATTTGTGAAAAGTCATTGGGTTCTGAACCAAGTTATGAGTAGAAACCGAGAGTGGTCTGGACTTGACTTTAATCCACCTAATTTTCAGAGGAACTTCACCGAGAAATAGGATTTTAAGAGCTTCAGGTCTTTTGACTTAATTCTTTAAGTTCCACATGACAATGTGCAGCGTTTGACTCTTAGTGTCTAACCTGATCTCTTCATTCTGGGTACAACTCTGGAATAGGGAATTAATTTGTACTCTCGCACTATGCACTTAGCTCAACCCAGACGGGATGTTGGAAGACTATGTGAGTTTCTTTTCTGGTAGCGTGGAAATCTAAAGACCGGAGTTCGGGTTGAAATAAAGCTTCGGAAAAGGGATGGACGGCTGGGCACAATTTCTTCTAAGACCCCAAAAAATGTACGGAATAAAAAGATGCTATATCCGTAGGGGCAAAACAAGATCCAAGCAGAACCACCAAAAATTCCAAATACAAAGAAGCATTCTACCAAATAAAAATTCGACCAAAAAGGTCCAAGCTTCAAGAAACCTGCAGATCTTGGTGGAGACTTGGCTACACTGGCCATCTTCACAAGGAGAGGTGACTACACTGGCCACCCCCTCCAGTTCTTTTCTCTTTCTTCTAGCTTCTCCCCCATTTCGATTGTGAACAAAGCACGACAAACCTTAGAAGGAAATACCTGACTCCCCGAGGACGAGTTACTGGAAAGGCGAGGAGCATGGTAGTCCGGCATTCTGGATGGGAAGAGCTAAAACCCTTCACACACACGAGTCGGTTATTCAATGTTCATAGGGTATACTTTGGGAAGAGGATCGATCTAAGATGACTTCTGAGCCGAAACTGTAACAATGATGTGTAGAACTTGAGGGCTGTTGATTTTAAAATTCTAAGTCTCACAGAAGTTCCGCCACACTATTAATCCAAAGGTCGAGTTTAGTTTCATTCTCACCTTCAGCTCATGGTCTTGGTATGGAACCCAGTCTCATTTCACTTCATGGCATGTCTTTTTGATGCTCAGGGACAAGCATGGTTTAAGTATAGGGGGATGATGAATCTCGGATTCATCACTCTAAATCTCATTTATTAAGCTCAATTCCCTAAAAATCAATAGCATATCTGCATCTATTTCGTATAATTAGCATTTGTGCATGATTTCATAAGAATTGCATTTTAGCATTAAATTCTGCATCAAATAAGAAGCCAAAAATCCAAGCCAAAAATGACCTGTAAATAGCCTAACTTCCCATATTTTTAACTCCTCCATGCTAACTCCGAATGCCACAAACTCACTTCCACTGTGTACACATCACTAACAAGAATAAATAAAAAATACAAAAAAAATAACTAACCCTGTTAAGTGGACCAAAAACCCAAACCTTAGTTTTAGGATTTTCGGACTAAAAGCCACATATCTTCCCCATCCAGTGTCCGATTTGATCCTACTCACTTTTGAACTAATGTACATTCAATTACCTTCAAAACAAGACCAAGTTCAAGTGAATCGGAGCTCGTATGTGAAAGTTGGGTTTTGGGCCTCTTTTGTACATTGTATATTTCGCGGTTTTCTGACCTTGTTTTTTATGTATAATTTCTTAAATTATAAAAATCCAAAAAAATTAGATTAAGGTCTCTTGTATTTATCTTTGAGTTTTCCCTATTTTTCTGGATTTTTATCTTGTTTTAAAAATGACAAAAAAATTAGAAAACCCAAAAAATCAAGGTATTCTATATACATGGGATACCCAAAAATTCACTTTTTACATTTGACCGAATTTGGCTTTGATGTCTTCATGAAAGTTGTAGATCTCGTTGAGACGAGCACTTTTCGTGAAGGAACTTTTTTGATCCGAGGTCATTTGCTATTTTTTATTGATTTTACAATGGTATTTGTTCTCGAATTTTCTGGTGCTTACACGTGGCAGCTCCAGAGGCCGCCACGTGTCAGCGGTTTTTGAGCTTTATTAATATCGTCTTTAAAAAAAATTTAAAAAAAAATTAAAAAGCCACGCACGTGCTCCGCACGTGCCTCCCAGGCACGTGCTCCACACGTGACTCGCCTGACCCTTTCCCAACCTCCCGCCACGTGTTTCATTTGGGGCCGTCCGATCTCGGCCGATCGGACGGCCCTCAGCCTTCGTCCCCAACCTCGCGCTTCCCCCATTCTCGCAACTTCCGCAACCACCCAGCCCCGAACTCTCCGCCTTCCCCTTCGCAACCGGCCGCCGCCAACGACTCCCGCCTTTCCGCAACGCCTTCCGCTCATCTCGCTCCTCGAAAACCACCGCCGTTCCCTCGTCTATTTAAAGCTACGCCATCGCCTTGAGCCGGGCATCCGCCGATTGCACTTGGAGAAGCTTCGCGGCGGTGACAGCACCGCGTCGCCTCCCCGGCGAGATCCGAGCACCCAACGCTCGTCGCAGCGCCGCCTTCGCGCTTGCCCTGCTCCGCTACCCGCGTCGAGCCGACGATCACCGACATCGACCCTCTCCTCCGCCCGGCTCGCCTCCGCCTTCAGCCGGGCTCCGACCTTCGTCTCCAACGCATCCGCCCCGCCATCGCCATCGCCGCGAGCTTCATCTCCGCAACGACATCCGCACTGTCGCCACCAGCTCCGGTCATCGTCAACCTCCTGCCACCGGCCGCAACTCCGTCAACTCCAGCACCTGCATCGAGCCCCACGACCGACTTCTTCACCAACCACCGCCACCTCCTACGACTCCGCCTTCAACCATCGTCTTCTCCGACCATCTTCGACACCTCCGCCGCATCGCCGGAGGTCCGCTCCAGCGCCACCGACCTTCGCTACGTCACCGACATCGCGAGCCAAAGCCGGTCTTCTACGACTTCGCCGACCAACTACGCGGCTCCGACCACCGACTCCGCCATCTTCCCCTCCGCCTCGGCCGGAGTCCGCCACTGCCAGCACCGGGCGCGACGCCCGAGGCCCCAGCACACGCGAGTCGCGTGCGTGGGGAACGTCGGGCTGACGTCAGCCCAGGTCACGTGCTTTGCACGCGACCGTGGGTAATTTACATCCACGCCCCCAGAGCTCTGCGGATTTGCGCCTCAATCCACCAGGCCAAGGGCACGTGCGCAGCACGTGCCTCTTGGTAAAATTGCAGAAATTCCCCCCCCCCCAGTTTAGGTAATTAATTTTAGGTCCCCCCTTGCATTATTTTTATTTATTCAGTTTGCATCTGTACCCCTACATTCCTCGTGCATTTTAGACCTTTAGTTTACATTATTTTATTCATTGAAAAATAGCATTTTGTTCATCTTTTAATTCTCTACATTTTGACATGCTGTGGACATTTTTGTGATTTACGGTTGATTAATGAATAATTGTTTTGTGGAAATTGGAATATTTTGCCCAATCTGTGCTCGGGAATTCATATTTAATTAACCATTGCTCTAAAAATCCCCGAAAAATCACATAGTGTAGAGTTTACTTTGATTAACATTGTGCCCAAAAATCTTTGCATTTGCATGCATACTTTGCTCTGTAAAAATCATTTTGCATATTTCACTGTTTAATTTTTAATAGGTATTAGACCCCACGTTTTTGATATTTAGGATTTTTCTGAGATCCATCACCTAGTGATAGATCTTAGATAATTTTATTTCTTAAAAATAAGTAGGTTTAATATTTATTATAATTAAATATTGAAAATCATTTTGTTTGCATTTAAAAATTCATAAAAAATTCATATTGCATCCAAAAATTCCGAAAAAAATTACAGTGTACTCATTTCATCATATTTTACATCTCGGCCAAGTTTCGTATTTTTCGGACATCATTTGAACGTAATTCACATTTTAGTCCATAAAGTAGGCCGAATTTGCATATTGCACCTTCTATTGCATTGAAAAATTCCAAAAAAAGACCGCCTTAAAAACCGAACTCAAAATTGGATTGACACAACTCTAGGTTGTTCCTTTGCCTCCTTGTGATCGACCTTGGGACTTGCCCAAGTAAAATAAACATAAAAACCACGAGATTAAAATTGAATTATTATTTTGTGGTTATTTCTTGACTGTTTCCGAATCGCCGCCTACAACGAACGACATTATTAATTTCACACACGAAGATTAAAAACACTTTCTTAACGCGGCTTTTGCGGGCTCGTCACTTGCCTGTGCCATTTTGCAGGTCAATGTGACCCATCTGAGGGTCCACTCGTTTCAGCACAGAAGCTCAACCTCCTCCGCCGTCGTCGGGCCACTCCAGTGGTCCCCGGGCTCATCGGAGGTGTCCAGCAGCTGCGGAAGCTCCCGAGCTTTCTTCTGACCATCTCAGCAGCTCCAGAGGAGGTCCCACGCACCCGTGGTGCTCCGGCGAAGTGCGTCGGAGCTGAATTCATCCAGGACCCTCCACTGTTGTTTGATCAGCCTTCTGCTCCAGATATGATCCGGACCGTCCACCAGCGAGATACGTACACCGTTCGATCCACCTAGGGTTCTATCTGAACCGTCGCTCGCAGAGGAGAGGCGTGCACGCACCCCAGCCATCAAATCATCCACGTGGCGTCTCTTCGGTCGTCCGCTTTCAATAAGGGGTAAATTTCTTGTAGGCCCCTCTGTTTACTGCTTTTATAATTTAGTCCTATAAATATCTAGTTTAGTTGTTTTTATTTTGGATATTTTGCATTGCGGACCTCGATGTTTCTGTTATTTGCATTTCAGTCCTTATAGATGTGAACCACGTGCATCGACACGTGAGGATTTGGTGTATTTGCACATTTGGTCCTATATTTCCTTGGTGTTACTGTTTACATGTTTTAAAATGGGAAAGACATTTATACCCCTCCGTGCTTGACTCACGTGCCTCGCACGTGACTTTGTGGACTTTTTGCACAAGGGCCCCTGAACTTTCTTGATTTGTTACTGTTCGGCCCCTGAAAATATTCTTTCTTGCATTTAGGTCCCTGTGCACCGTGAGCCTTTATTTTTATTGAATAAAATAGCAAATTAAATCCTAATTAGGTGAAATTTAGATGGCCCCTGCCACTGTGTAAAAATTTTCCTAAATTTTTGGTACTTTTTTTAGGCTTTTTGATGTTTTTAAAAATTCAAAAACATTGATTTTTGCTACTGTCTAACTTAGAAAATCAAAGAAAAATATAAAAAACCCTTCTAAAAATTCTAAAAAGGATTAGTTAGTTTAGTGTGTTTTATTTTCTATCCATTTTTTGTGATTTTTGGATTTATAAAAACCACAAATATGGAAAACACTAAAAACCTCATAAAAATTCTAAAAAATTCTAGAAAAATAAAAAAATACAAACTCTTTTTTTGAACCTTAGGTGTTGCTTATATTTTTCATAAAAATTACCTCCAGACTTTTATAGATCAATTTGATAATTTAAATTGATCTTTCAAGTCTGGCTGTACAATGATCTCCTGTTTTCGCCTTTCTTGATTTTTAAAAAATTATATAAAAATTAGAAAATTCTGAAAAATTCAACAAAAACATTAAAAAACCTAAAAAAATAAAAACATTTTTGTTTGAATTTTTGGAGTATTTTTGGTTGATTAAATAATTGGTTGTGTGTGCTTGTTTTTACATTTCTTTAAAAAAATCAAAAATACAAAAACATTAAAAAATTATAAAAACCCACCAAAAAATATGTTCTTCTCATTTTTGGATTTTGACTATTTCGTAGGCCGCGAGGTCATCACGTGCTCCCTGAGTCCGACCCTGGTCGCTATACCAGGTTAATAAAAGTAGCTGGGACCGCTTCTTTGTTCTGATTGATTTATCCTTTGATTTGGTGGTTCTGTGATATTTTCTTGATTGAGCTGAGTACTGAGATCCGGGTCGCAACGACCCTTCTTTTTACCTTCACCCGGCTCATCAACAACCCGAATGGAGAGGCCTGAACATCATGATTTCCCAGATTTGATTGACTTTAGTGATCAAGCCTTCATTAACCAGCCTTCATTCGGAGAGCCCATACATTCACAAGATTGGACTCATGAGCTAGACTTATTAGTCCCCGTTTCATCATATGAGGCTCCGACCAATATTTGCCATCTAGATGGTCCATACTCGACCCAGCATTACATGCCAGAGTCTATGTATCTTGAGTATGAGACCCCGATATCTCAGCAATATCCTCCACTTGAGCAGAACTCTCCCATGATTTGTCATGAGAATTTTGTGGAGGATGACATCTCTAGACTTATTACGAAAAAATGAATCATTTGATAACGAGTTGAGAGATGTCATGGAAATATTGCACTCAATTTCTGCCAGCCTGGGTATGAAAGTGGAGAAGGAAGTAAGTAGATCCAATGTTTAAAATCGAGCAAGCATCAGGGAACCTACACCGTTTGTACAACTGGAGTCCATTCTATCTCTCTCTTCTACTAACCACTTATCCTCCAATCCAGAGTTTGGTCATTCATCCACGAAAAACACCAAAAATTTGAAAAATAAAAAACCCACATAAAAATTGAAAATGAAAAAGACCTAAAAAAATTGGATCCTGCCCTAAGGGAAGCACTCGATGAAGAATTGATTTTTAATCTTCCCTTAATAAAGTCCATAGATCACTTCCTCGACCTCAAGAGATTTGTAAAGAGTAAATTGATGCCAAAAAGGTCGGGTACTAAGAGAACAAGGACCGAGAGACACATAGTGTCTATGGCCACCTCCTTGGTGATGGGGAGAAAGACCAAGAGCAGCAGAGTGAAGAGGTTGCCCCGAGTTGAGTGTGAAATCAAAGACACTATCTTTACCATGCAAGAATCGATGATGACTCACCGATAAATATCCTCCCGACCTCTGTGTTTGACAAACTCAAACTCAGGCCAATCAGAAAGTCGAGAGAGATCGTTCAGCTGGCTGATCGATCCATCAAACGGTCTAGAGGAAGTATTTCAGTCATCATTACTTTCCAAGGTGCTCTACTCCAGGTGGACTTCACGATCATTGACATCGAGCACCAAGGAGAGTTTACCTAGTCTCCGATTATCCTTGGGAAGCCGTTCTTAGCCTCAGCTAAGGCGACTAAAGATTACGAGACTCGGGAGTTTCAGCATTGGGAGCGCTTCGACCTCACCCATTCTTTGACACACTCTACTTTAAGTTGCCCCGCACATCCGTTGACAGTCGTGACCATCAAGAGGTAGATGAGTCCCACCTCTCTGCTACACCTGAGAGACCGACTACCCGGATGACCGTTGGTTCTGAGACTCCCCATACGTTCACTTCATCAACTGCTTGCACCACCACTGTGACAGCTTCTAAGGAGGACTCACGACCAGAAGCTATCATTAAGTCGGACATGACCTTTGTTGATTGCCTTGACCATTTTAATGATCCGATACAAGAGCCCAATAATGCCAAGCCAACTGAGACCACTAGTACCTTCCCAAGCCGTGTGCTGACCCTTCAGGAATATTACAATCTATATGGTGACTCGTCTGATGAGGAACCCATAGTCAGCACCACACCACGACCCGGACCTTCTAAGGAAACAACCCAGACAAAATTGACTCCACATAAAAACACGGTTGCTCCCTCTTCTAGTTGGCTATCTAGTGAGAGGAAGTCGAGAATTGATTCCTCGAGATGTTCCCCCCCGAACCTCTCAAGACGCGTTACTCTCATCTCCCTCTCAACGATTCAGGTTCTAGAAAACTGACTATGAAAGTTTCCTTCAACACACCGAATAAGGAATTTTCGGAAGAGCCCTCATCTGGTCCGGATAAGGTGATTTATATGAGTGAGCTCAGTTCGGTTGATCTCAAGCCTTATCTAAGCAAGCAGCCGTGTGTCGACCCTCGTTGGACGATTCCTACACCTCACTATTATTCATCTGAGAACGATTCCAACAGCGACACATATGTATATTATCCACCTCCTCGCGTCCGCAAGAAGGTTCGTCACAAACCTTCTTAATTCTTTTATATTCTCACTCTTTCTTGTATATACTTTCGCTCACTCCCTTCCCAGTGATTCAAATCACTCGCTCCGATTCCATATCATTTCATGACTATACTTAGGATAATCAGATCCTAAATATAAGGGGAGAGTGACCCGCATCTATTCATTGTACATCCTCCAGATCACATCGGTTCTCATACTCACTCATGTCCTATACTTAGGCTAACTTGAGCCTAAGTGTAGGGGGGACTGATGCCCACCTTGTATATACTCATCCATTTCCCCTCTTTCCCTCGTCCGCCCCATTTTTGATCTTCTTCTGCACTTAGGCTGCTAGAGCCTAAGTATAGGGGGACGGAGCGACTTCTATACATTCTGTAATTTTAGCTCTCCTACGCTTAGCCCGAGCTATGTCTTTTTCATCGCTTTGCATGCTATGAGGACATAGCAAACGCTAAGTATAGGGGGGCATGTATATATTACATATATACTTTAACCATAGCCCGTAGTTTCGCGTATTTTCGCGTATTTTTGTATATATTATACAATAATTACGGGGTGGGTAAAAATTGAAAAAAATTGTATAATTTTGTACTATATGTATAATACTTGTATAAAAAGTTGTAAAATTCTTGTAAATAATACTTTTGTAAAATTTGTTGTAAAATAGGTTGTATACCAAAAAAACTTGTATACTATGTATTGTTACTAAAAATTGTTGTAAAAATTGCTGTATACCAGAAAATAAAACAAAAATGTTGAAAATAAAAGGCTTCTTATTTACTCATGCATATCATCCTTGTATTCAAAAAAACAAACAAATAAAAAAATAACAAAAAAAGTCTTGCATTTCATTCATAGCATGTCATCTGCACCTCTCATCTGCATATCTTGCATATGCAAGTTGAAAAGCTAGTGGGTTCTGAACCAAGTCATGAGTAGATATTGAGGATGGACTTGATTTGACCTTAATCCACCTAATTTCAGAGGAACCTTATAGGAACTGGAGTTAAGATTTCTCAGGTCAAGTGACTTAATTCTTTGAGTCCGCAAGTCTATGTTCACATGTCATCTTGATTAGTCTAAGTAGAATATCTCGTGCACACGCATGATTCTTTTAGACAGTGACCTAACTTGGACAAGCACAATGCACGTAGCTCTTCATTGATGGGGTGGTGAGGAAGTAGAATCCTTTATCTTTGAGTAGCACACGGGTGGAAATATCAGTCCTCCTCTAGGGAGGGTAGTGCGTCTCAACAGTCTGGTGGTGTTGACTTCTGAGGACAGGACGATGTGGGTTGCAATAATGCTTCAAAAGAGGGATAGTCTACTGGCTCAAGAGGAAAAACTCCTGATGTACATGCTGCACCTTGTATATAGTACAAAAAAGAAAAAAAGAAGAAAAAAAGAAGAAAAAGAAAAAATGCAAGAACTCCAAAAAAAATATACAGTCCAAAAAAATTTATTGCCTGTCGGAGTATGTATATTAGCAAGAAGTCTGCAGCTGGATGACTAGGCTACACTGGTCATACATCCTCTGATAGGTAGCTACACTGGCTAACGTCCATTTTTTTCTCTACCCCCTCCTCTTGAGTTGGTCGCACTTGAACTTAGAAGGGAAAACCCCGCTCCTCGAGGAAAGAGTTACTGGATCGGGTAATTAGAGTTACCTTGTTAGAGGAGGCTGGTTCTGAGCCATTTCTGATGTGGAGAGCTATTTTACACTTACACAGTACAAATAAGAATCATAGTCATCAGAAATTTGCGTTTGAGGATTTGTTCTGACCTGACGGTTGAGGCGTCTTGAATAGAAGACTTGTGGAACTTGAAGTCTGTTAGGTCTTAAGTTCAGGTCCCAATGAGGTTTTGCCACACAATTAATCCAAATGTCGAGTCAAGCTCCATTTTCAACTTTTGTTCATGACCTTGGTATGGAACCCAAAATCATTTCACTCTTGCATTTCATTTTAGTTGCTCGGGGACGAGCAAGGTTTAAGTATAGGGAATTGAAGAATCTGCGATTCATCACTCTAAAAGTTGAAAATAGAGCTTTGTTCCCGAGTAATTAGAGGTATATTTCTACTTATATTGCATAATTAGCATTCATGCATGCATTGATAACATATGCATTTTAGCATTCATATGTGCATAAAATAAGAAGCCAATTTCACTTGTAAATATTCACCTATATATTAGATAAAATACCTTATTTGTACTAACTCCGAATCTAATAAAACCAACTCTATTGTGCATATGTTACTAACACTAATTAAAAAAATATCAAAAAATACTAATTTGTAAAATTGACCAATAAAACCCCAACCCAAGTTTGAAACCATGAACCTTAAAATGTGCGTATCTCTCTCATACAACCTCCGAATTAGGTCTACTCAATTTAAAGTAATATACATTCAAAGACCTTCGAAACAAGACCAATTTCATTAAAATTGGAGCTCGTATGCAAAACTTGGGTTTTGGGCCCCTTTTGTATATTGTACATATTGACCGTTTTACCCCTATATTTTATCCTTTTATTTTCTTCATTATTAAAAATCCAAAAAATTAGATTAAATTGTAAATATTCACCTCATATTTTCTCTGTTTTGATTTTGATTTTTCTCTTATTAAAAAATGACAAAAAATTGCAAAAGGAAAAATGTGGTATTTTATACCTATAAGGTACCGCCCAAAAATACATTTTGTACAGATCACTTCCTTTGATTTTCGTTCCTTCGCGAAAGTTGTAGATCTTGTCGAGAGAGCAACTTTTGTGTTGATCACTTTTTGATTTAATCCCTTTTGTTATTTCTTTTTTATTTTCTTTACATTTAATTTTTGAATTTTCTAGGAGCGACATGTGGCAGCTCCTGGAGCCGCCACATGTCACTCCATTTTCTTTATTTTTGAATTTATTTTATTATTTTCGGATTTATTATTATTATTATTATTATTTCACTATTACTATTTTAATTGTTTTTAATAGCCTACTATATTATTTTATTAATTTATTTATTTTATCCCCCTTTTACCACTTTTTTTCTTACTCCCCACTCCAAGTCACCACTCCCTCCATCTTCTCCATCTCTTTTCTAATTCCCTCCTCCTCTTTATAATCCTCTCCACTCCTCCATTCATCCCCATCCGTCATTTGGAAGAAAAAGTAACTACAGGTCCTCCCTAATCTCGGTGACAACGAGGTCAGGTTCTTGTCGAGCGACGACGGTGAAATTTATCTCGGCGTGATCCGCGGAGACATCCGCGTCTCAACTAGGGGTGCTAATCGAATCGAATACATTCGAATCCACCTACATTCAGATTCAATTCATTATAAAATTCTCGAATCCGAATTCGAATCGAATATTAAACGAATTTCTAATCTAGATTCAAATTCAATTCGTTTGGAGTTTCGAATGTTCAAATTCAATTCATTTTATATCGAATTAGAATTTTATTTAATAATGTAACTAATAATAAAAAATTATATTAATAATATTCTAAGTTTCAAAGAATTGAATAGACTTTGTGATACTAGTATGTGAAAAAATTAATTAAAGAAAGTAAAGAACTTTTAACAAAAATGGTAAAATTCAATAGATAATATAAATTGCATTAAAGTACCTAACTTTTGGCATTCGTATATGTCTCTTGCAATCCTCATTTGCTTTTTTTGTAGAATCAATTGTATATATAAAGAAAAAAATAATTGTTGACATTTTGATAAAACAATTGATCTTTTCTTTTTGTACCTGTGGTGGAAATTCAATCAATGCATCTCCAACTTTTAACGAGCACTACACCAACTTTCTCATTCTCTTTGGTAAATTATTCACAAACCATTGATCTTTTCTTTCTATCAATCTTGTTAATTATTTCAGGAATCAAATTTCTATTTCTTGACCCTCTTCTTCCACTTTTTCATTAATATCATCATAATGCCCAATGACCCTCTTATGGATCCTATCTTGAGAAGATGGTATGTTTGAATTAGACTTCTAAAAACAAAATTAAAACACATACTCAACAATATTTTAAATTACATACCAATATAGAAATACAAAATATAGATTAATAGATATACATGTCCAAAACAATAACCAGAAGACGGTGTTCCACGTTTCTCTGAAGAATTATCCATATATTGCCCCCCATTGTGACCTATCTCCATGATATCTAAGAAAAAAAATCACTAAACTCCATCAAAATCTTAAAAGGTCAACGTGAACTGTGACTTATGGATTTGAATCCCACATCTGAGGTGTATAAAAACTGACAGACCTGACTAAGAACTCAGTTAGTATGGCTCTGATCTTCAAATTTCTATTATGTAACATTTTTTCTACATCAATCATGAACAATTCATACTTACCTTATTTCAATGCATTCTTATGGGGGCATAGTTTGGCTTATTAAAGATTATGATGATATTTCCTTCTTGATAACCTAGTCTCATTGTAATCTTGATGAGAAATGGAATTTAGTTGCAGCTATGATCTTTTGCACATTTAGTCATTTAGGCAGAGCTCGAAGTCCATGAAAACTGTTCATACCTTAACTGTCTCTAAGATATTATTTGTATTCAAATGTTTGGTTGTCCTTATCATAAGATCTAGATATTACGATAGATGGGAGGATTAAGAGTGTGATTAAATAAAATATTAATAGAAATTTGAAATCTTTGACATTGGGATGGCTTTCAAAAATTTAGTATGCATTCGTTTGCAGATGATGTATTTTAGAATAATATAAATTATTTGGATTGAACCTAAATCTTAAGTTTTTAGGGTAAAAAGGGGTGTGTGGTAATACTAGTAGTTGTGGGGGGATGGAGAGATGATGGCGACGTTGGTGGGTCTAAAACGGTGTCGTTGTGGACGACGGGGAAGAGTGGGAGCTGGTGGTGAGGTTGGCAACTGGGAGGGTGGTGTTGTCAGTGGTGGGAGCGAGCAAGAGCGGGAGACTAGAGCCGACGGTATTGGAGAGAGCAAGAAGAAGCGGGAGGTTGGAGCCGACGACGTTGGAGAGAGCAAGCAATAGCGGGAGACTAGAGCTAGCAACGTTGGAGAGCGAGCAGGAGCGGGAGGTTGGAGTTGGCGGTATTGGAGAGCAAAAGTAAATGATAGGATTTTTTTCTCATGAATGACAAGGGGGGAGAGAGAATTCGGGGGAGTAAGAGGGGGTATGGCGTATGTTTAGAATAAGATGATGAAAATTTTTATTTATTATATTAAGTTGTGTATCATTTGTGGGAATTTTAAAAAATATATACTACATTTATTTACATATATAATGATCCATATCATATTATATATGTGTGTTTCGAATCGAATCGAATTGTTATCGAACGAATCCAAGTGAATTCAGATTCAATTCATTTGGGAATCGAATCTACAAGTTAAATTCAAATTCAGCTCATTTGATTTCGAATCGAACTTTTTTCGAATTTTTATCGAACGAATCCTAATCGAATTCGAATGATTCAATTCAATTAGCATCCCTAGTCTCAACTCTCATTCGAGCAGCTGTTGAGTCTCGTCGTGTGCGCCCACGACTCGAGGCCACGACGGAAGCCGCACGACGCGGCTCCACAATCCGGCGAACCACACAGGTAAGTATACTCTATCTTTATGTTTTCATTTGTTTTATCTAACAAATTATTTCCTTACTGTTCATCACCAAAACATATCATCATCACCACTATTATCATCCCATGAATCACAAACTTCACATACACTCACTCCATTACATTCTCACTCCATTTTGATTCCCTGTTGAAACCAAAAAAATTGCAAAAAGAAATTACAAAAAAATAACACAGGGAACAAGAGCCTTGGACGGCCGTCCCCCACCGACCAGCTGCCGACCAACCGTGCGGCCTCCGTCCCGTTCCAGGTCGCCATTACACAGCCATCGTCATCTTTCGCCCACGGCCTGCCGCAAGCCGCTCGCCACGTGTCCTCCGCAGCAACGCCGCGGCGCTGCAGCCCCAGCGGTCACAGCCACCGCCACGGCGCTCGCCCCACCACCTTCTTCCTCGTACGCGAAGCGCCGTGCGCAGCTCAACCCCAACGGTCGTGCGGCGCTGACCCGCCGCCCCCCTCCTGTTCACCTCGCGCAACCGCATGCCGCATCTCCGCTCATCGCGCCACCCTCCTGCGCAGAGCCATCTGTCGCGCCGCCCACGCCCTCGGTCGCGCGCACCACTACTCCAGCCACCGCGCACCCCCGTAGCCGTGCGGCGCTGCCCCACCCCACTCCTCCTCAGCGGCAAGCCGCGCTGCCCCCTCGCCCTCGACGCACCAGCAAGGCTCCCCGCGTCGCCCCCGATCTCTGCCACACGGCCGCGCGCAAGCAGCGCCGATCGCGCCCCTTCGCCAGTCGTGGCCAGACGCAAGTCGACCGCTCCTCGCCGCGCACGACAGCTCCCTTCCAGACACGCCTCGACCGCCCAAACACGCCCTCCGCACGGACCCATCCAGCGCCGCCCCAGCTCCTTCCCGTCCACCCGCGCGCCCGACCTCCCTCGGTCGCCACCCCTCGAGCACCGCGTGCCCAACGCGCCGCCTCCGTCCCGCTCCATCTTCTGTCCATGCTGTCGCCCGCACGCCTCGTGCGTGGGCGCCGCCTCACGAAGCCCTAGGCCTCTCCTTGCGTCTGTGGCTTTTGCCCTAGAAGGTCATTTTTTTATTTATTTTATTATACTGTAAAAATTGCATAGTCCTCATTCTAAGTTTTTATTATTGCAAGAGAGTCTCTTTTTTCATTTTAATTTGTTTATTTTATTTTCAGTATTGCACTTATACCCCTGACTTTACATGATAATTTGGACCTCAAAATAGCATCATTTATTTTAATGAAAAATAGCATGCTGATGAACAACTAATTCTTTACCTTTTGGCTATTTAATTATATTTTTTGAGCGTCCTATTATTTATTAAAAATCAGAGATTGAAAATCAGTGATATTTTACCCATTTAAGCTCTGAAATTCGCACATAGTCATTTATTGCTCCAAAAATTGTGAAACAATTGTGAATGATGCCTCTAATTGTGCTTTAAATACTGTCCAAATTTCGTCCAATTATGAGTAGTCTTGTGCAAAAAATAAATTCTAGGGTGATTTCTGTAATTGATTTTTAATTAATTCCATGAATAATATTTTTGAGAAATTTCGCATATATTGTTTCGTTGCAGTCGGATAGATCCGCTCGATCAAAAATAACTGCACAAATCGAATAATCGTTGAACGAATTAAGATGCGGTTTTTTGTTTATTTAGCTTGGGCAAGCCCCAGGGTCGACTCAAGGAGGCAAAGGAACAACTCAAGATCAAGTTAGAGGGATTAGATTGCGGTTTTCCACGAGGTTTTTTTTGGTATTTTTTATGCAAAAAATGACAAATGCACTGATGCGAATTGGATTAAGTTAACAAGAAAAGAACCGACTTAGCCTAATTTAATTTTAATATGAAATTAGTTCAAATCAGCCAAGTGATATTTTTCCTGTCAACCTAATCCAATGATTAATGCAAAATATTTTTTTTGAATTCTTGGGTTTAAAATGCACAAATGAAAAATGCAAACTTTATTGGGGTTTTTATACAATTTTTCATGCAAATGATATGCAAAAATTATGAAAAATTTACTGGAAGTTAAATATGATGAAATAAAGCTAGCTAATTTTTTTTAAAATTTTTGACACATTTTGATTTTTTTATAAATTATTTACTGAAAACAGAGTGACTGCGGGTATTTAATTCCTAATAAATCCACGAAGTCAAATTATCCAGAGAATGAATTATCTCAAATAGATATTTCAATAAGGAATCAAGGAGAGTTGAAATTTCTCAAAAATATTATTCATGGAATTAATTAAAAATCAATTATAGAAATCACCCTAGAATTTATTTTATCCACAAGACAACTCCTAATTGAACGAAATTTGGAAAGTAATTAAAGCACACTTAGAGGCATCATTCACAACTTTTTCACAATTTTTGGAGCAATAAATGACTATGTGCAAATTTCAGATCTTAAATGGGTAAAATATCACTGATTTTCAATCTCTGATTTTTAATAAATAATAGGATGCTCACAAAAAATGTAAATAAATAGCTAAAAGGTAAAGAATTAGTTGCTCATCAACATGCTATTTTTCATTAAAATAAATGATGCTATTTTGAGGTCCAAATTACCATGTAAAGTCAGGGGTATAAGTGCAATACTGAAAATGAAATAAACAAATTAAAATGCAAATAGGGACTCTTTTGCAATAACAAAAACTTAGAATGAGGACTATGCAATTTTTATAGTATAATAAAATAAAAAATGACCTTCTAGGGCAAAAGCCACGGACGCAAGGAGAGGCCTACGGCTTCGGATCAAGGTAGAAAACATGCAATGCACAAAATAACACACATAAACATATTCTCAATGAATGTTGTAAACATCTAACCGTTATTTTTTCAATTTTGGTTAGGTGGTGATACAAATCTTTTTAACACAAGCACATAATGTGAGTCGCTTGACAGCCAGTTGCCGCTTCTACCAAATCCAAAATAAAAGGACTATCTGCCCGGGCTATCGAGTTATATCAAGTCCTTAAGGTTAATGGTAGAAAGATGAGAACCGAAATGTCTCTCTAAGGTCATAGGCAGGCGCTTGCAGCTCCCAAATCTGCAATGGTTAGATCAATGACTTAGGGCACAAGTCTAGAGATTTAGGCTCTAACCTTAAAGTGTGCATCCTCACTCTCTCAATTAAGAACAACACATGTGTACAAGGCCGGGGTTGCTCTCCGCAAACAAGTGTCAAGTTTGTTCAATTTGTTTTGTATCAATCTTGATTGGCAGTCCCGATTTCAAGTTAGATTGTCACTTGTTAAGTCCTCTCAACAAAACACGCCTATCGGGTAGTTCCAATTTATATTATATTAGATTATATAACCAAGGGGGATTGAGATCAAGAAAATCGATGCAAAGAAAAAAATCAATGATGTGTTCCCGATTTAGAAGACCATCGATAAAACTCACCTTCACTCCTCCTCGCTGCAGATAGCTACCTCCGGCTTATTTCACCAGCCAGGACTATCGAGCACCAGATCTGAGGGGCTAAGAGCTCCAAAGGAGGGATCAAACCCAAAATCAAAGATGGTGGGGTTGTTTTATAGACATATGGAGTGGCGAGGTTCAAGGAGTGATGGCGTGCGGATGGGAGGGGGTTGGTAGAGATTTGGTGATGGGCGAAGATGAGGAGGTCAGAGGGTTGGTGGTCTCAAGGCGAAGGACGACGTAGTGACGGTATAGAAATTCAGAGAAGTTGGCCCTGCACTAGGTCTGATATGGTGGCTAGGATTGGGCAAGACAGTTGATCGGAGGTTAACGGTCACTGCCCTCTGGGTTGGTCCACGTGGACCAACCAGAAAAAAGGATGCTAGAAAATAATTGTAAAATCAATTAAAAACAATAAATCATTTAATTAATTTTAAGTTATAAATAAAAAATGTTTACAATTTTACTTAGTATTTTATACATATTTTTATTTATTTATTTATTTGAGGTGTGTTATTATAAGTTAATATTTACATGTATTTAATAAGTAAATGTACCTGTATTTTGAATATTTAATTTTTATTTTGTACTATAAATTTTATTATTTTATACGTTTATTTTATATAAGTTATATTTATTTAAATACATATTTAGGTATTTTGTTGTATTTTTATGATCTGATTTGTACATTTAAATAATTATGTATAGATTCTTTATAGGAATATATAGGTATAATTCATCTATGTATTGAAGTATATGCTTTATTTTTATTTTATTTTGATGGTTTTAATTTATTTTAATTATGTATACATGCTTTAATTAATATTTATGATTTTATAGAAGATAAAAGAATTTGAAAAATACAAAGAATAAATATATTGAATAAAATATACAAGTATATTTCACAATATGGGCCCAAAACCTAAATTTTGCATCTTAACTCTAAATTACATGAAACAACCTTCACGAAATAGTTTATTAAAATTTATATATAATTAATGTGATTTTGGTCTATTTTAATATAATATAGAGAAGATACATGTCTGTGAAGTTTTTAGTTCGACTTTTTATTTTGTGTGTCATGGGCACACTGTGCATTATTTTTCCGTGAGATCAATTTCATATTTTCCTTTGTATTTTTATCTACATTATTCATATCTACATTATTCATAGAGAGGATTTTATCATTTGAGATGTAAAAATAATTAAATAGAATAGGTCCCAAAAATGATATTTGAGCAATTAAATTAGGGTTTTGTACATGGTTTTCTATGTATGATCTAAATAATTTTTCTGCCCTATTTCCCCCTATTTTATTCCCTGTTGACCGATTCATCATGATGACTGGATCTTAAGGGATTAGGGTCAATAAACACCTATAGTGTTTCATTTCTTTTTTATTTTCTTCCTTTATTCTTTTATTTTGGAATTAAATACAATAAATGTACATTATTTTATACAATATTATGTACACATTATCATGTGCTTATTTTGGCAAATTAATGATACGTGTGAAGTTAACTAGGAATTTAAGACTAAAATAGAAGAATAAAGGTGGTGAAATGGAGATTCATCACCCGCACATGGATTTGGTCTTTTTGCAGCTACACCCTCGGCCCTTCCAATATCTACAAAGAAGCCCATCATGTGCTTCATGCACGTGAGGTGATTATTTTACATCAGCACTCCCTATAGGTCATGATGTTTATGTTTATGGCCCCGCCTAGGGTAAATTGCAAAGGATACCCCATTGGCTTTTGATATTCACAGATAAGCCCCCTATGAGGACTTAATTGCAAGAGAAATTTATTTTATTTATGTTTAAGCCCTGGAATTTATTTTGAACATATCTCGGTCTTTTTAAATCCAAAAACTATAAATTTTATGTCATTTTAAGGTTGTTTCAATCTCTATCTTTTTATATCATTTGTGAACAGATCAGAGGTTCTTTAGTGTTAAATATTATTAGAATATTACATCGATATATGCATGATTTATTTGACTTATTTTAGCAATTTCATTTGTAGAAAATTTTATCTAATCTGCATGGATTAAATAGAGGAGGCTTAAATAGTTCTCTCTGATGTTCGGTGATTTTAAGATTATTCTTAGGGAGTTAATGTGCAGGGAATGTCGATATCTTATTTTCAAAGAACAATTTGGATATCGATCTCAATCCTTTGCAGGATGTTATACTTTGAATCTGCAATGCAGGATTTTTATTGATAAATATTTATTGGATTTACCTTAGATCTGTGAATTATTTAGAGGTTTCATTTATCATTTTATTGGGATCAAAATTCATCATCACAGATCCATCTCGTCCTCTCTCTATTTTGTTTGATTTTATGCGTTCCTTTTTATTTTCATCTGTGAATCTTTTTCTAATAGATAAGTTAGTATTGCAATAAGCTAATTATTTAGATTAATTTGAAATTACGAAACTAAAGAAAATTATTCCCTGAGTTCGACCTTAGTACACTTACCAAGTTAAAATTTCCACATATTCAAAAATATGATTTTTGTTGATATGATTTCCACCTTCTATAATACAAACTACAATTACAATATTATTAAAGAGGTGAAAATACGAATCATTGCTGGTTGATGTTGGTTTGAGGCATGGACTATTTTTGTTAAAAATACTTTGGTTTATTTTTGGACATTTCTATCCATGGCCATGGTTATTTCGGGCCCCGCTCATGTGCGGGCCTCTAACTTCCTTGATGTTTTATTTTCCGGTATATTGTTGAACTTTAACTTTTTGACGATGAATGAATTTGAATTGTTTATCTAAAAAATATCTATGTTTGTGTATTTCTTGAGCGAACTTTAACAATGCATATGGTTTCTAATTATATACAACCATTTATGTATATATAATTATGTATGGATTGAAGTATTACGACTGGTTTCCATGATGAAATCTCATATGTATGTTAGCACACAAAAATTTATTTCAAAATCAATATTTTTTTATCATAATCTATATGTGTATTGTATTCATTGAGTTTTTTTGGAATTATACTTTCAGTTAAAATTAAAGTATGCTAGAAAAGAAATATAGAAAAAATATCGTTTATATTATCGATTTGAACAATGTCTAATAATTAGTGTATATTAGCACACAGATATTAATGAAATCTCATATTTATTTAATACCCAAAAATTTTGAGATAAAACTTCATTATTTTTTGTCATAATATATCTGTCATTCTTTTTTGATTTTATTATGAATTTTTATTTAAAACTGATGCAGTTAGCACATCAAATATGGAAGAAATCTCATATGTATGTTAATAAAAATAATTTTTTAAATAAACATTTATTATAATAACAATATATATCATTTTCTTGGGTTTTTTTGGCATTGATATTTTTTCTCAAAATCGGTGTATGTTAGCACAAAATATTGATGAAATCTCATATATATATTGGTATACCAAAATTTTATTTAAAATTAATATTTTATTATCATCTTCATAAATCATATAGCATATTCATTTAGATTTTTTTGGAATTAATATTTCAGTTAAATTTAGAGTATATTAGAACAAAAATATGGAAAAAAATCTCTCATATATTAACAAGTTGAAAAATTTCTCCAAATTAGCGTATATTAACACACAAAGATTAACTGAATCTCATATGAATGTTAATACATAAAAAATTAATTTTAAAGTAGGAGTGTGTTATTTATAATATAATATATCTACCATTCCTCTCAAAAAATATATCTATTACAATTTCCTATCTTTTAAGTATTTGAACCTTTACTAAAAAATGATTTGTGTAAACATAACAAATATGGATGAAATCTAATATATACATTATTAAAAAACTTTTTTAAAATGACAATTTATTATATTTTTTCTATATAAATAATTAAATAAATATATAATTTTATTGATTTTTTAGGAATTGATCTTTTTTTGAAATCGATCTACGTTACCACACAAATTTTGATGAAACCTTGTATGTATGTTAGCACATCAAATTTTATTTCAAAGATTATGTCTACTACATTTATAAATGTGTGTCATATTCTTTAAGGTTTTTGGATCAAAATTGGTGTATAATAGCACACAAATACTTACGAATACTCAAACATATGTTAGCAGCATAAAAATTTATTTCAAATTTAATATTTTATCATAAATAATTCTAGATATATTGTATTCTTTGAATTTTTTTTGGAATTAACCTTTCAGTTAAAATTAGAATATATTAGAACACAAATATGGGAAAAAATATCTTATATATTTAAATTTGAATAATTTCTCCCAATTAATGTATATTAGCACACAAAGATTAATGAAATATCATAGAAATATTAATATATAAAACATAATTTTAAAATAACAAATTATTTTTGATATAATATATCTATCAGTCCTCTCAAAAAATATATCTTTTACACTTTTTTATTTTTATCTGTTGAACCTTTAGTTAAAATTGATGTGTATTATCACATCAAATATGGATGGAATCTTGTATATACATCATTAGAAAAAAACTATTTTAAAATGAAGCTTTTTTAAAATTTTTTATGATATAAAGGAATAAATATAACATTTTCTTGTATGTTTTTAGGAATTTATATTTTTCTCAAAATCAGTGTATGTTACCTGTAAATTTCAATTAAATCTCGTATGGATGTTAGCACACAAAATTTTACTTCAAAGTTAATATTTTATTTCTTAATATAAATATATAGGGATAATTACACCCATAACCCCGAGTAATTTCGCAATAACATTCATGACCCTGCATAATCGCGAATTACACGGAAAACCCTGAGTAGTCAATCCGTCTCACACTCATGACCCTCCTTTAGTTTCCTCCTTAACCCAACCATACTATTGAGTTAATCCAACCCATAACATATCCAATGGCTGCTATTTTTTTAAAAAAATAAAAAAATCCTGATCCCACCCCCTCCCCTGCAGTCCCCCCTCTCCCGCAACCGACCTGTAGCCCCTCCTGCCCACCCGGTGGCAACCCACCTCCTTCCCTCGCCGTCACCGGCCTGCAGAGCCCCCCGCCCCCCGCCCCCCGGTGGCAGCCCACCTCCCTTCCCTGCCCGACCGACCAACCTGCAGCCCCCAGTGGCAACCCATCAAGGTCCTCCTTCCCCACCCCCCGATGGCAACCGACCTCCATCCTTGCCCTGCCCCCTCCCGCGACCTGTAGCACCCCCTCCCCACCAGCATGTCTGTGGTCACCGTAGGCTGGGAATCCAAGGATAGCCAGATGGACGTTTCATGATCCACCACCAACATACGCGTCGAAGTCAACAACTTCAATCATCGGAGCAGCATCTTGCCGTCACCACCGGTTACCTCACCACAATCCACTACGAGACACCCCTCACCGAGCTGATGTTCTCTCGATCTCCAATGACATTCTCGTAATTCCATCCATCTTTCTCAGTCCCTACCGGGAGACGTATCTGCTCTTCTTCTTCTCCAGTTCTAAAAAAGTGACCCAAACGTGAAATGGTCGTCTTCTGCGCTCGAATCCGCTGTTGTGGAACAGATGACTGCTAGATAGATCCCCCCTCACTTTTCTACATCATTAGATCCTTAAAAGGGAGCTCTGAATTAACTAACGTCGAGAAAAGGTGGTGAGGGAGGGTTGCTCGGGGGGAGGGGGGACGATTGGGTGGCGGCGGGTCAAGTAAGGGAGGGTAGCGGGGTAGGGGGCGATTGGGTGGCAGCTGGTCGGGAGGCGATTGGGTGGCAGCCGGTCGGCGATGAAATCCAACAGTGGGTTCAAACAGTCGAGGATGAGGACCTGGGCGGTGGGTTGGGGGGGGGGGCTGGGAGGGAGGGAGCTGGGGCACCGCGGCGGCGGATGCGATGCTTCGAGGAGAGCTCGCTCAGCACCGGGATGGGGGTTCGAAGAGGACCTTGATGGGTGGTGGGGGACTTCGAGCTTGCCGTGAGGGGAGGGGGTTAAGATGGCATGTTATTGCAAATAAAAATGGACTTTAGGGGCAGTTTCATCCTTTTTCAATGAAAACCGTCAAATGTAACGTGTGTCACAAACGGAATTTAACACAGGGTTATATCATGTAAGAGTTAACCATTAGTCAGGGTTTCCCGTGTAATTCGCGATTATGCAGGGTCATGAATATTATTGCAAAATTACTCAGGGTTATGGGTGTAATTATCCCAAATATATATCATATTCTTTGAGTTTGTTTGAATCAAAATCGATGTATGTTAGCACAGAAATACTAACGAAAACTCCTAGATATGTTAGCACACAAAATTCATTTCAGATTTAACAGTTTATCATAAAATAATTACATATACACATATTGTAATATTTGACTTTTTTTGGAATTAAACTTTCGGTTAAAATTATAGTATGTTCGACCACAAACATAGAAAAAATCTCATATATATCAACGAGTTGAACAATCTCTAACAATTAGTATATATTATCATACAAAAACTAATGAAATCTCATATATATATATATATATATATATTAATACACAAAAAATAATTTTAAGATAAACTTTGTTATTTTTATCATAGTATATCTATCATCGCTTTCAAAAAATTATATCTATCGTGCTTTATGATTTTTAGTTTGAATTTTAGTTAAAATTAATACACATTAGCACATCAAATATGGAAGAAATCCCATACGCACATTAGTTCAAAAAATGATTATAAATGAAAGTTTACGATAATTCCATTGTAATATATATGGCATTTTCTTGAGTTTCTTCGTCATTGATATTTTTTCTTGAAATTGGTATATGTTAGTGCACAAACAATGATGAAATCTAATATGTACATATATATCTGAAAATTAATATTTTCATAATATTTTATATAGGATAGTCTTCGAGCATTGGAATTAAACTTATAGTTAATTAGAGTAAGTTAGAATACAAATATTTAACAAGGTGAAAAAGCCTCACAATTTATGTATATTAGCAAATAAATATTAAGAAAATATCATATGAATGTTAATACACAAAAATGATTTTCAAACAAAACTTTGTTTTTAAAAATATTTCTATCATCCCTTTTAAAGAAATTATATCTATCACACTTTCTTGATTTTTTTACTATTTTAACCTTGGTTAAAATTGATATATATTAGCACATAAAATATGAACGAGATCTCATATACGCATTAAAATATTACTTCTAAATGAAAATTTATTTTATTGCAGTATATGACATTTTTTGAGTTTTTTAGGGATTTATCATTTTTCTTGAAAATGATGTATATTAGCACACAAATATTAATGAAATCTCTTTTGTATGTTACCGCAAAAAAATGTATTTTAAAGCTAATATTTTTTATCATTATATGTATCATATTCTTTAAGTTTTTGTATTTAAACTCTAAATTAAAATCAGTATTTTACAACTCAAATATATAAAAGATCATGTATATATAAACAAATTTAACAACCTTTAACAATTAGTATATACCAATACAAAAAGATTATCAGAATATATGTATGTTAATGCATAAAAAAGTAATTTTAAGATAAAACTTTGTTATTTTATCATAATATATTTATCATCCCTTTCTAAAAAATATATATTATGTATTTTGTTTTTAGTTTGAACTTATAGTTAAAATTGATATACATTAGCACATCAAATATGGAAGAAATCTGATATGTACTCTACTACAAAAAATTTTAAATAAAACTTTATTATATTTTTATTGCAATATATATAGATAACATTTTCCCCAGTTAGTCAAAGCTGTTCTTTGTTTTGCTTGTAGTGAGTGGCAGTCTTCAACTTCTATTAGACTCAACTTTTGAATATAATAAAGGTCTTCCTTTAGTTTATTTTCACATCAAATGCAAAGGCGGATCAAAGTGAATTGGGAGATCAAGAAGCATAGTGTATTGGAGAAGATCCTTTCTTAGTTTTATATAGTTTTTTTGAATATCTGCTCCCCTTCTGGAGATTAAAATTCTTACATAATAATTCCACCTTTGAAGTCGAATCATAAATTAAGTTTGGCGAATTTTAAAGGTCAACATTGACTTAAGAAAATAAAAGGAAAAATGACACGAATATAATAGCTAGTAATAGACTATACCCGTCTTTCTTGGCTTAGGGATAAAAGAGCGTAGGTGACCATCAAAATCAAACTAACAAGCACGACAAATCCTTATCATATGATATACCGAAGGACTTCTTCCTGACCCCTTTTCCTACTAGTCCTACAATGTCCGCTTTCCTCAAATCCAATCCAGCATGTATTATCTAGTAGAGTTGGTAGATGTTAATAGTTTGGAGGATTTTCTTACTACTCTTCCCTTGTGTTATTCTTCTTGAGAGATTTAGTCAAATATTGAATTATAAACTCACCCACTTTTTGATATTATTTCTTGAAATTAGTGTATGTTAGAACACAAATATTGATGCAATCTCATATGTATGATGGCACACAAAAAATATGTTAAATAAACTCAGGGAAGAAGATGACCCAGTTGTGATCTCTCACTTCGCTTCCTTTCTTCCGTTTTACCGCTACCTAGGCAACCCACATCGTCCTCACTTCTTGCTTCGTCGATTTTGATATTGGCGTGAGGGCCGCCGAGGAGGGGGGGGGAGTACTCTGGATATCATGAATCAATTGTCGAGGCGAAGAATAAAGGGACTGTCAGACGCCCACCCGAACCCCCCTGTCGAGTGGAGTGGGATGACTAAATGGATCATTGATGATCAAGACGACGAGCGCCCCCCAACTCTCCGCCCTCTCCCCGATTTATATTATTTTTCAAAATTCTATAACATATTCTTTGAATTTTTTTGTACTTAAACTTTTAGTTATGTTAGAACACAAATATGTAAACAATATCGTATATATTAATAAGTTGAATAATTTCTCATTATTTGTGTATATTAACAAAAAAGATTAAAGAAACATGATATGATAATTTATTCATTAAAAACTAAATTTATATCAAAATTTCTATATTTTTATAATATATATTTAATTTATCTAAAAAATATATCTATCATAATTTCTTGATATTTTATTACTATTTGATTCTTTTGTTAAATTTGACATGTGTTAGCATGTTAAATATAGAAGAAATTCATATACATTAATAAAAATATACATTTAATGAAAATTTGTTATTTTTTTTTGCAACATATATAACATTTTCTTGATTTTTTTATGGATTGGTCCTTTTTTTCTCAAAAATGGTGTATGTTATCGCACAAATATTAATGAAATCTCATATGTCTATTAACACATAAAATTTTATTTTAAGTTAATATTTTTGTCATGAATTATACATTGTATTATTTGTATTCTTTGTATTTAAACTATCAGTTAAAATTAGAGTATGTTAGAACACTAATAAGGAAAAAATCACGTATAGATTAACAAATTAAAAATTTCTCACAATTAGTGTATCTTAGCACACAAAGGTTAACAAAGTATCATATGAATGCTAATACACAAAAACTAATTTCAAAACTTTATTATATTTGTTATAATATATCTATCATTCCTCTCAGAAAAAATATCTACTACACTTTCTTGATTTTTTTTTGTATTTGAACATTTAACTAAAAATGATATGTGTTAGAACATCAAATGTGGATGAAATGTCATATAAACAATATAAAAAATTATATTTAAATGAAAATTTTATTTATATTTTTTTCAATATATATAGACACTATTTTCTTGATTTTTTAAGGGATGATCTTTTTTCTCGAAATTAGTGTATGTTAGTGGACAAATATTGACGAAATATCGTATATATGTTAGCATGTATAATTTTATTTCAAAGTTAATATTTTTATCATAATATATATATTGTATTCGTTGATTTTTGTTATAATAAGAGTATGTTAGAACTCCAATATAGAAAACACTTGCTATAGAAAACAATTAGTGTATATTGACACACAATCATTAGCGAAATCTCGCATGTTTCTTAATACACAAAAAATTATGATAAAAATTTCTTATTTTTTTCATAATATATATCATCTCCTTCAAAAACATATCTACTGTGCATTTTGAGTATTAGTTTGAACTTTTAGTTAAAATGATGCAAGTTAGCATATCAAATATGGAAGAAATGTCGTATGTATGTTATTAAAAAAATTAATTTTAAATTTACCTTTCATTAAATTTTATTACAATATATATTACATTTTCTTGACTTTTTTAGGCATTGATATTGTTTTTCAACATCAATGTATGTTAACGCACAAATATTATGAAATCTTATATCTATGTTAGTACACAGAAAATTATTTAAATTTAATATCTTATTATTATCATCATAAATTATATACAATATTATTTGTTCTTTTTATAATTAAAATTTTAGTTAAAATAAGTGTATGATAGAACACGAATATGGAAAAAAATCTCGTATAAATTGACAAGCTAAACAATTTCTCCCAATTAGTGTATATTATCCCATAAAGATTAATAAAACTTATACAAATATTAAGAATTTCATATTTTCATAATATATCTATCATTCCTCTCAAATATCCTAAAACTTTTTTATTTTTCATAATATATCTATCATTCCTCTCAAAAATATATCCATTACATTTTATTGATTTTTTAAGAATTTGAACCATCATTTGAAATTGATGTGTGTTAGCACATCAAATATGAATGAGATATATATACATTAATATAAAATTTTTAATAGAAACTTTATTATATTTTTTTGCAACATATATAACATTTTATTTAGCTTTTTAGGAGTTGATATGTTTTCTCAAAATTGGTGTTTGTTAGCACAAAAATACTAATGAAATTTTCTATGTACGTTTGCACACAAAATTTTGTTATCAAAGCATATTTTTATCATATATATAAATATATATCATTTTTTTTGAACTTTTTGGAATTAAATTTTCATTTAAAATTATAGCATGTTATGATACAGATATGCAAAAATCCCGTATATTTTAATGAGTTAAACAATCTCTAACAATTAGTGTATATTAGCACACAAAGATTAACAAAATCTCATTTGTATGTTAGTACAAAAAATAAATATAATATAAAACTTTGTTATTTTTCATAATATATCTATCATTCCTTTAAATAAATATATATATATATATTATGTTTTTTATTTTTAGTTTAAGCATTTAATTAAAAATGATGCACGTAAGGACATCCAATGTGGATCAAATCCCATTTATAGGTTAATAAAAAATAATTTAAATGAAAATTTTTTATGATTTTATTGCAACATAGATTATAACTTCTTTATTTTTTAAGCATTGATATTTTTCTCAAAATCGATATTTGTTATCGCATGAATATTGATGAAATCTCGTATATAAATTGATGCACAAAATTTATTTTAATATTAATTTTATCATAAATTTTATAGAACATTTTTTAAGATTTTTCAAATTAAAATATCAAATAAAATTAGAATATGTTTGGATACAAATATGGAAAATAACCTCATATATATATTAACGGATTGAACAATCTTTAACAATTAGGGTATATTTGCACACATAGATTAACGAAATTCATATGCATGTCAATGCACAAAAAAATTAATTTAAGATAAAACTTTTTTATTTTTTCAAAAAAACTACGTATACCGTGCATTTTGGTTTTTAGTTTGAACTTTTAGTTAAAGTTGATGCATGTTCGCACATCAAATATGAAAGAAATCTCATATGCATGTTAATATAAAAAATAATTTTATATGAACTTTCTGAAGTTTTTTCTTGAAATTGGTGTATGTTATTAGCACACAAATATGAATGAAATATCATAAGTATGATGGCACAAAAATATATTAAAATTAATATTTTTATTATTTTACATAAATTATAAAAAATATATTTTGAGATTTTTGGACATAAATTTTAGTCAAAATTAAAGCATGTTAGGCTAAAAACATGTAAATAATCTCGTATGTATTAATAAGTTGTATAATTTTCTCATAATTTGTGTATATTTGCACGCAAATATTAACAGAATGTCATATTATAGTTTATACACAAAAATCTAAATTGAGAACACAACTTTATTATTTTTATAATATATCTATCATTGTTAGAAAAATATCTATCACACTTTTGATATTTTTTATTATTTGAACTTTTTTTTGAAATTGACATGTCTTGGCATATCGAATATGGAAGAAATATTATATATAATAATAATTTATATTTAAATGACACTTTGTTATAAATTTTTGCAATATATAACATTTTCTTGAGTTTTTTTATAAATTAACATTTTCTTGAAAATGGTGTATGTTTGCACAAAAATATTAATGGAATCTCGTATGTATGTTAGGATACAAAATTTTATTTTAAATTAATAATTTTTGACATAAATTATAGATATTGAATCCTTCGTGTTCTTTGAATTTAAACTTTTGGTTAAAAATTAGAGTACGTTTGAAGACAAATACAAGAAAAAACTCGCATATACTAACAAGTTGAAAAATTACTCACAATTAGTGTATCTTAGCACACAAGGATTAAGGAAATGTCATATGAATATAATACACAGAACTAATTTTATAATAAAACTTTATTATTTTTGTTATAAATTATCTGCCATTCATCTAAAAATATATATCTATCACAATTTCTTGTTTTTTTTTGTATTTGAAGCTTTAGTTGAAATTGATGTTTGTTATAACATCAAATATGGACGAAATCTCATATATACATTTATATAAAGACTATATTTAAATAAAAAATTATTTATAACTTCTTGCAATATATACATAGACACCATTTTCTTGAGTTTTTTTAGGACATGATCTTTTTCTCAAAATTGGTGTATCTTAGCAGATAAATATTGATGAAATCTCGTATGTATGTTAGCACACATAATTTTATTTCAAGGTTAATATTTTTATCATAAAATATATATTGTATTTGTTCAGTTTTTTTGATTTAATCTTCTCTTATAAAATAGCACGATAGAACACAAATATAAAAAAATCTCATATATATAAACGAGTTAAACAATATCAAACAATTAGTGTATATAGGCACACAAACATTAACTAAATCTTGTATGTATGTTAATACACAAAAAATTATAATAAAATTTTGTTATTTTTGTTATAATATGCATATCATCCCTTTCAAGAAGTATTTGTATCGTACATTTTGATTATTAGTTTGAATTTTCAATTAAAATTGATGCAAGTTAGCACATCAAAATGGAAGAAATCTCGTTGGTATGTTAATATTAAAAATCAATTTTAAACGTACCTTTATTTTAATTTTATTGCAATATATCTTACATATTCTGAGGATCTTAGGGACTGTTGTTTTTTTCTCAAAATTCATGTTTTCTTGCACAAAAATTTTACGAAATCTCATATGCATGTTAGCACACAAAGATTTTATTTAAAATTTAATACTTTGTTATCATTATCATAAATTATTTAAAATATTCTTTATGTTTTTAGTATTAAACTTTCAATTAAAATCAGAGTATTAAGAACACAAAAATGGAAAAAATGTCATATATATTAACAAGTTAAATAATTTCTCCTAATTAGTGTATTTTAGCACATAAATATTAACGGAAAATCACATGAATATTAATACATAAAAACCTTATATTAGAATAAAAATTTTTAATTTTGGTTATAGTATATCTATCGTTCCTCTCAAAAAATATATCTTTTACACTTTATTAATCTTTTATGTATTTGAACCTTCTTTTAAAATTGATGTGTGTTAGTACATCAAATAAGGATGGAATCTCATATATGCATCATCATTAAATGAAACTTTATTATATTTTTTGCAACATATATGACAATTTCTTGAGCTATTTAGGGACTATTCTTTTTTCTTGAAATCGATGTATGTTAGCAAACAAATATTAACGTAATTTCACATGCACGTTCAATCACAATTTTTTTTACAAAAAGTAATATTTTTTTATCATATTTCTATTTTTTGAATCTTTTGGAATTAAATTCTCAATTAAAATCAGAGTACATTAGGACACAAATATGCAAAAATCTCATATATTTGAATGAGTTGAACAATCTCCAACAATTAGTGTGTATTAGCACATAGAGGTTAACAAAATATCTTATGTTTGTTAATGCCCCAAAAGATAATTTTAAGATAAAACTTTGTTATTTTTGTCATATTTATTTATTATCCCATTCAAAATATATACCTATCGTTCTTTTTAATTTTTAGTTTAATATTTTTGTTAAAATTGATGCACATTAGAACATCAAATGTAGAAGAAATCTCATTTATACATTAATAAAAAATAATTTTTAAGGAAACATTATAATAACTTTAGAAATATATATATATATAACATTTTGCTTGAGTTTTTTAAGCATCTATATTTTCCTCAAAATAGGTGTATGTTAGAACATAAATATGATAGAATCTCATATGTATGTTGGTATATAAATATTTATTTTAAAGTTAAATTATTATTATCATAAGTTTTATAGTGTATTCTTTTATATTTTTTGAATTAAATTTTTAGTTGGAATTATAATATGTTTGAATACAAATATGGAAAAAAATCTCATATATATTAACGAGTTGAACAACACCAAAAATGAATTTAAGATAAAACTTCTTATTTGGTTATATAATATATCTATCAAACCTTCAAAAAAATACATCTATCGTGCATGTTGGTTTTTAGTTTGAACTTTTAGTTAAAGTTAATGCACGTTAACACATAAATATTAAATAAAATATCAAATGTATGTTAACATAAAAAATAAATTTTAAATGGAACCTCCTTATAATTTGATCGCAATATATACCACTTTCTTAAGTTTTTAGGCATTGATATTTTTTTCAAAATTGGTGTACGTTAGCACACAAATATTGATGAAATCTCATAAGTATGATGGCACAATTTTTTTAAAAAAAGTATTTTATCATTTTTTTTCATATTTTATATAACATACTCATTGAGATTTTTTTATTTAATTTTTTTGTTAAAATTCGAGTGTAGTTGATCACAAATATATAAATAATCTCATATATATATATTAACAGGTTGAATAATTTATCAAAATTGTGTACATTAGAGCACGAAGATTAACAAAATATCATATGATAATTGATACATAAAAAATTAATGTAAAATAAAACTTTATTTTTTTTATAATATATCTATTATTTCTCTAAAAATATATCTATCATACTTTCTTGATATTTTTACTATTTGAACCTTTATTAAAATTGACAAGTGTTAGCATATCAAAAATGGAAGAAATTTTATATAAGCATTAATAACAAAATATTATTAAATTAGACTTTGTTGTAATTTTTGCGACATATATAATGTTTACTTGATTTTTTTTATAGATTGGTATTTTTCTCAAAAATGGTGTATGTTAGCACACAAATATTAAGAAATCTCTTATGTTTGTTAGCATACAAAATTTTGTTTTAAAGTTAATATTTTTTGTCATAAGTTATACCTTGTGTATTATTTGTGTTTTTTGTATTTAAACTATCAGTTCAAATAAGAGTATGTTAGAATGCAAATATGGAAACAAATCTCGTACATATTGACAAGTTGAAAATTTTCTCACAATTAGTATATCTTAGAACATAACGATTAACGAAATGTCATATGAATGTTAACACATAAAAACTAATTTTAAATCAAAACTTTATTATTTTTGTTATAATATACCTATCATTCCCCTCGGAAAAATATATCTAACACACTTTGTTGATTTTTTTGTATTTGAACCATTAGTTAAAATTGATGTATGTAAGAAAAAGTGACCATTTTTCTCGAAATCAATGTATGTTAGTAGACAAATATTGACGAAATCTTGTTTGTATGTTAGCATACATAATGTTATTTCAAAGCTAATATTTTTATCATAAAATATACATATTTTATTCATTGAGTTTTTTCTATTTAAATGTTTTGTTAAAATAAAAGTATGTTAGAACACTAATATAGAAAAAAATCTCGTATATATAAATGAGTTTAAAAATCTCTAACAATTACTGTATATTAGCACGCAAATGTTAACAAAATCTCGTTTGTTTGTTAATACATAAAAAAATTTATCGTAGAACTTTGTTATTTTTTTCATAACCAACTAATATATATTAGAACATAAAAATTATCGAAAACACATACGTATGTTAATAAATCTAATTTTAAAATAAAATAATGTTATTTTTGTTACAGTATATCCATCATTCCTCTCAAACCATATATCTATTACACTTTATTGATTTTTTAAGTATTTGAACCTTCATTTAAATTCTCGTGTGTTAGCACATCATATACAGATGAAATCTCATATATATATATATACATTAATAAAAAATTAATTTCAAATGAATCTTTTTTTAATTTTTTTGCAATATATATAACATTTTCTTGAGTTTTAGCACATATATACTTATGAAATCTCATGTATATGTTTGAATACAAAATTTCATTACAAAGTAATATTTTTTATCATTATATATGCTATTTTTGGTGTTTTTGGAATTAACGTTCAGTTAAATTTAGAGTATGTCCAGTCAAATATGCAGAAATCTCATATATTTCAAAGAGTTGAACAATCTCAAACAATTAGAGTACTTTAGCACACATAGATTAATGAAATTTTGTATGTATGTTATTACATAGAAAAATACTTTTAAGCCAAAAATTTGTTATTTTTGTCATAATATATATGCCATCCCTTTTAAAACATATATCTATCATGCTTTTTATTTTTAGTTTAAACTATTAGTTAAAATTGATGCACATTAGAACATCAAAAGTGGAAATTTCATTTATACATTAACAAAAAAATAATTTAAATGAAACTACATTATGAATTTATTGCAATATATATCACAGTTTCTTGAGTTTTTTAAGCATTGATCTTTTTTCTCAAAATCGGTGCATGTTAACATACAAATATTGACGAAATCCCATATGTATGTAGGTACGCCAAAATTTATTTTAAAATTAAATTTATTATTTTTATCGAAAATTTTAAATCATATTCTTTGAGATTTTTTGAATTAAACTTTCAATTAAAATTAGAGTATGTTTGAACAAAAATATGGAAAAAAACGTATTTATTAACGAGTTGAACAATATCTAACAGTTAGTGTATATTTGCTCACAGAGATTAACGAAATAATGTATGTTTGTCAATATACAAAAAATTAAATTTAAGATAAAACTTTTTTATCTTTTCATAATATATCTATCATCCTTTCAAGAAAATACATCTATCGAGTATTTTGGTTTTCAGTTTGAACTTTTAGTTGAAATTGATGCATGTTAGCACATATGATACGAAAAAAATTACATATGTACGGTAATAAAAATAATTTTAAATGAAACATTATTATATTTTATTGCAATATATAATATTTTCTTAGGTTTTTTAGGCATTGATCATTTTCTTGAAATTGATGTATATTAGCAGACAAATACATTGACGAAATGTTGTATGTATGTTAGTATACATAATTTTAATTCAAAGCTAATATGTTTTAGTCATAATATATATTGTATTCGTTGAGTTTTTTCTATTTAAACTTTCTGTTAAAATAAGAGCATATTAGAATACAAATATAGAAAAAATATCAAACATATAAATGAGTTAAACAATATTTAATAATTAGTGTAAAGTAGCACACAAACATTAATGAAATCTCATATGTAGGTTAATGCAAAAAAATTATGATAAAACTTTGTTATTTTTGGCATAATATATATCATCCCTTTCAAAAAAATATATGTATCGTGCTTTTTGGTTATTAGTTTCAACTTTTACTTAAAATTGATGCAAGTTAGCACATCCAATATGGAAGAGATCTCGTATGCATGTTAATAAAAAATTAAATTTAAATGTACCTTTATTTTATTATATTTAATCTATATTACATTTTCTTGAGTCTTTTAGGCATATAATATTTTTTCTCAAAATCGGTGTATGTTAGCAAACAAAAAAATTTTAAATTTCGTATGTTTGTTAGTACACAAAAAATATGTAAATTTAATATTTTATTATCATTATCATACATTATACAAAATATTCTTTGTATTTTTGGAATTAATTTTTTTGTTAAAATTAGAGTATATTAGAATGCAAATATGACAAAATCTCGTATATATTAACAAGTTAAACAATTTCTCCAAATTAATGCATATTAGCACTTAAAAGATTAATGCAAAATACAACAAGCCTTATGTTGTAGTTCTAGGTCGGGTGTCGACCGACTCATCTTCCCTGACTACCCATTGTCCATTGTCATAGTCAATCCATCTTCCTCAAGGCTTCACTCCAGATACACCTTATGTGGGTGCTCCTCTACTGTGTGTTGATTGAGGAGACCAATATGATCATTGCTAATCATTCTTCCAATTCATCGTTGGAGGATTGGAGGGCCATCAGCAGTAGCAGAAGCCCTTCGAGCTTCATAGCCAGATTCTCATCTACATTCGAGTCAAGTAGCAGCAGAGGAGGGTCCCTTTGCCCATCTTCATGTTTATCAGAAGGTACGATTATCGCTTGATCTTGATTGAGCAATATCTATAGCATCATGGTCACGACCATTGATTCATCTTGATCCCAAGACCATCCTCTGATCTCCATGCATCCATTCGAAACTCATCCCAAGGCATGAGGTTCGGGAAACCCGAAGCTGAGAAGCATGCTACATAGAGTAACGCCTCTAAACTACCACCTGAAGCTCAGTCCCTCACGTGACCCAGACGTTGATGAACATGAAAATCACCTCTTTAATAGTCGATAATTGCAGTATAGGAGAAGATCTTTGATTCAACAAAATCCACACCTTTGAATATGTGGAAATTATTTTACATGACAAGTATACCAAGGTTGAACTCAAGGACGCAAACTTTTTCATCTATTTATCGAAAATTATTGTTAAATTGATGAGATATTATTATTTTTAGTCTTAGGTATTGATGAACGTGAAATTCACCTCTTTAATAAGAATGAATTGTAGTATAAGAGGCGTATTTCGATCGATCAAAAACCACAAACTTTGAATGTTGTGGAAAATTTTTACTTGGCAACTCTACCAAGGTCGAACACAGGGAACGATGATTTTTAGTTGCGTGGCCTTAAATCAAATTAAATAATTAATAAATGCTCGATTAATTTATGTGTTGCAAAAATATACAATGCAATGATGAAGATGCGAATGTGATGCAAAGAAAATAAACAGAGAAGTTTAAGCCCAGGATCTGTGAATTGAAAAGCGTTAAATCCTTTAACAATGTGATCAATAAATTCACAAAGGTTATCACAAATCAAATAAATTTGACTTAGTGCTTCGGGTTAATAAACAATTGATATTCAGAATAGTGAAGCAAGGTTTCCAGCCTCCCAATATCCAAGATTCTAGTCCTCAAAATTCGACAATAATCTTAGAGGAATAATTGTAAATTAATTTTGGTGAAGATTTCACTATTGAAAATAATCAGCAAAGGTTCAATCAGAGTAAAATCATCTTCCCAATTCCTGCTAAAATAATCATTGATTTCTCAAGCACCAATATGTCAAAGTTATCCTACATGCGTCACAATGATCCTCAAATAATAATTGACAATAAACACCCACAGATCTGTCCACAAATGATGGTAAATGTAGAGCACAAAAATAGCTTCAAAATGACATATTATATGCTCAAAACAGAGTTCGTATGAAAAAGTTATGCTAAAATAAAATTTCAGGGACTAAACTGTAAATAAAATAAAGTTTTTTCTTTCAAAATGGTCCCTGGAGGGACTTATCTGTAATTTCTGAAAGTAGGAGGGGCTCCTCTACAATTTACCCAGGCGGAGTATAACTGCAATATCCGGAAGTAGCAGGGGGGTCAGTGCAATTTGTCCAACTCGCGCGTACCTTGCACGTGCCTCTTGAGGCTCGGGTCGGTGGCGGTGGCTCGGGTGTCCGAGCCTGAGGCTTGGAGGGGCAGGGCTTAGGCTCGGATGCCGAGCCTCGAGGGGTGGAGGTGATTGGGGATCCGCCACATGGCAACTTGATGGCCGTTGGATCACGGGCTGGCCCCTGATCCAACGGCAGTTGTACGAGAGGCGGTGGCGATGGCATCAATGCTGTGCGGGGCAGTAGCCGCGACCTCAGCGTCGATCGACGACGCGGATGACGAGGTGGAGGAGTCGCGCGAGGCTGAGGCAGTGGCGAGGACGATGCCTCGGCCGGTCGACACACGACCGGCGGAAGCTTGGGGAGGCGAAGCGGCCCGAAGGCGGCGGTGGGCGAGGCGGCTTCGTCGCGGCGGAGGAGCACTGGACTGCGGAGAGGGAGCGACCGAGGCGTGGAGCGACCGAGGAGGCGCGGTGGGCGAGGCGGCTTCGTCGCGCGGAGGTTGAGGCGGAGCGGCGAGGCGGCGCCACCGTGCGACGGTTGGACCTGCAAGGTTAGCCCAAAAGCGCAACAAAGGAAAGGGCAGGGACTGGGGACGACGCTGAAAAGAGGGTCCCGGCCTTTGCGAGGCCGGCGGAGCAGAAGGGGAAGGGACTCGACGGCGACTAGGTACTGCCGGAGTGGAGTCGAGTTTGGAAGCTCGAAGCAGCTCACCGGACGGCAGCTGGATCACGCCAGAGGATGCTCTCGCCTTGCTGTCACCAAGGCGTCGAGGGACTTGCTCCCGAGATGGCGGATCCCTTTGGAGGCAGCGGAGGACCTGCTTTATAGGGAGAGGTTGTAACGGTGGGAGGGAAGGACGAGGGGTCTTCGGCCGGCGAGCGTTACATGTGGGTGTGGCGTTACGCAGGGGTGGGGCGCTGGCGTTTCGTGAGGAGGGGAGGGGTGTGCTGCCGACTTGGTTGGAGGAAGATGAAAGGGGTCACGTGCTAGGCACGTGACCCGGGGAAGAGAGAGATAGTGGGGTAAATGTGTGTGCCACGTGGCATGCCCAGGGGCTGCCACGTGGTACAAAAAATTTTCTAATTTGGAGAAGGAAAAAGAGATAGGAGAAGACCTCGGATCGGAAAAAATTTTTCACGAAAGTTGTTCGTCTCGACGAGATCTACAACTTTTATGAAGGACCCATGAGCAAAAGAGGTCACCTGTGAGAAGTGATATTTTTGGTGGCTCTCCATGTGTATAGAAAACCTGATTTTTGGGGTTTTGTAATTTTTTTGGTGATTTTAGAGCAGATAAAAATTATAGAAAAATATAATAAAATACAAAAAAATTAATTATACGATAATCTAATTTTTTGGATTTTTAATAAATAAGAAAATAGGGAAATAAAATAGAAGTCAGAAACACACAACTTTTGCACAGACTGACAACGAGCAATTGGACTTGGTCAGTTTCTTTGATTTCGGTTTGGATCTGGATTTGGATTTTTGTATTTCTTATTAGAACTTTCATCAAAGAACAATAATGAAGAAGAAGTAAAATTAAAAGAGTTAATTATGTACATAAAAACTCAGGTCAAAAATAGCAAAAAGTCAAAATGCACAAAAGAGGCCCAAAACCCAACTTTCACATATGAGCTCCGAATTTTATGAAATTAGCCTTGTTTAAAATATATTTGAAAATGGAGTACTTTAAAAGTGAGTAGACCAAAATTGGACACTGTATGTGGGAGATATGCTCAATTTAGTATGTCGGATGTGAAATTTGGCTTTGGGATTATTTGACACTTATTGGAGTTAGTAAATTTTTTTGTATTTTTTATTTAATAAGGTTAGTAATATCTACACGATAGAGGTGGTTTGGGGTTAATCGGAGTTAGGATGGATTATTTACAAATGTGAGAAGTTAGCGGCTTTTTGGGCTAATTTACACTTGGGATTTTTAATGCAATTATGCATGATGAAATGCAGATATTATTTACACATGTATGAATGCTAATAATGCTCTATTAATGATTAATTACAAGTGAATGATGGGGAACAGAGCCTAAAAGGCCAATTTTAACATGATAAATACGAGATTCATCATACCCCTATACTTAGACCATGCTCGTCCCCGAGCATGAATGAATGACTTAGTTGAATATATCCCTGACTGTGCAAGTGAATTTTCAAAGCTTATTTCATAGAAGATCCTTAATTTGATGATCCTAAAATTATGGGCTCAACCAAGCTTTAATCAAAAGGAATCCAACTTCTCTAATTTTCCAGACTCTCTGTTTGTACATATAATATAAGGATATGAACTTAAGTGCTGCATTTCATGAGAGTCGAGTCGGGGCATCACTCAAAGTTCCAGTCCCAAAGATCCTCCTCTAGACCTAATCCTCAACACTAGGGAATAAGTCTATTCTTGCTTCAGTCAACCGTCTCATTAGTTTGTCAGACTTGAAAGTGTAAAAGGACGGCCAGATGATGGAGGGCAAGGATTGTGTCTAATTTTCTCTCCCTCACATCGGAACAAGGGGTCTCTTGAGTGCCTTTTTACTCAACACCAGTATATTTTTGTTTTGTTGATCAATGTATCCGTCAGAGAATTTAGAGTCGTCTGCACTTGTTTTTCTGAGAGTACACCGAGGTGTGTCTCTTTTGAGTATCTAAGATACCTTCGACACCCAGACTTGTAGCATTTACGATGCAAAGCCCTTTTCTGGTGTCAGCCCGACTCCTTGGTCCTAATTAGAGCTTGTTCGAAGTGGACACTTTGAAAATGTTTGGGAGCGCTCGCCATTGGTGGAAACTCATTTAGAATTTGACTTGGATAATAGAGTTTTTCTTTGACATTTCATTGCTTTTCTGTTGTTGGCTAGCTCCACTGCTTTTACCAAAAGTTGGTGCACATTGATCAACAAATTTCATTAAGTTTCATCCCACCCTGACACTTAGGTCAATATTAAAAAGATAGCATATGAATCTTGTTCACATACTGGCTAGGGTTTTGCTGACACTCAGGTTTTCTGCAGCCTTCGTTAACTTTATCCCATCCTCGAATATCATCAGATCGGGTCTAAACTTAAATCTCCAGTCCTAGTTCCTCAAGTGATATCTCAACTCATCTCATCAATCATGCAATTGTGGAAGTGATTTGTGCTGATCATATTCTTTTTGAAGGTAGAGATGAAGAGTGCAATATAGCGCTCAAATCTTTCAAACTAGGGAAGTGTGGATTATTAAGTTCAAAACCCTAATGAATAAGGCAGGCTAACTCAGAATCTCAAGATCTCAGAAATCAAGTGTCCTCAAAAATCCTCAAGCCTTGAGTGATGGTGAATGTGTCATATCAACCAAGGAATGCATGATATGCTTGATGAAATGTAAGACCATGAGTGATGTTTTTTTAAAGCAAAAAGTTTTTTTTGAAAAACAAGTATTGTACACACTTCTTATACCCATCCCTGATGTTAGATAAAAACGATTAAAGTACGAGCTATGGATAAAGTAGATAAAATATATACGAACACACCCCCTATACTTAGCTTGTGCTATGTCCTCATGGCACAAAGTGAAATGTTGACATAGCTCATACTCAGTATAGATGGGTTAAAAAGAAGAGAAGTGATGTATAAACAATGGTAGCGGCCCCCCTATACTTAAGTTCAGGTCAGCTTGAGTATAATCAGATAATTACAGATGGGGAACCGGGTAGATTTGCGGATGTACAAGAGAGTGTAGGTTCCAGAGAGGTGTGTTATCTGGGCAGATCAAATTTTTCGTCAAAATCTATGCCCTGAGTGAAGGAGATCTGTTCAACTTGTACTAATTGCTTGTTGGATTCGATAAAATATTTAAGCAGCTGACCGTTGACCATAGATGTTTGCGTGATATCTGCGGTCTCTGAGATCTCAACACTCCCATTATTGTGAACCTCTCTTACAATGAAGGGTCCCGTCCATTTTGATTTCAATTTCCCTTGGAAAATTTTCAATTTTGCATTAAATAGCCAAACTTTCTGCCCTGGGACAAAGATCTTTGTTCGAATGTTCTTGTCATGCCATTTCTTTACTTTGTCCTTGTAGATGGTGCTGTTTTCATAAGCATGATTTCGGATTTTAGACAGTTCATTCAAATTCATCTCTCGGTTCTTCTTTCCATGGTGACAATTCTAATTAATCTTTTTGATTGCACATTCTGATTTATGCACAAGTTCTGCGGGCAAATGGCATGGATTTCATATACCATTCGAAACGGGGAGGTGCCCAATGGGGTCTTATAAGCCGTCCGGTAAGCCCATAGAACTTGGTCCAGGAGTTGGGACAAGTTCTTCCTGTCAGGGTGGACCAGCTTCTGTAAAATTCCTTTAACCTCCCTGTTTGACACTTCGGCCATGCCATTGGATTGTGGATGGTAAGGAGTAGCGACACGGTGCTCGATGCCGTATTCCTTAGTCAACTTCTTCACCTCTCGATTGACAAAGTGGCTTCCCCCATCAGATATTAAAACTTTTGGAATTCCAAACCTCGAAATAATGTTATCTTTCAAAAACTTGCAAACAGTTTTGCCATCTGCTGCTCGAGTAGGGATAGCCTCCACCCATCTAGATAAATAATCAATCGCGAGAAGAATATATTCAAATCCTTGGCTATTAGGGAATGGGCCCATAAAGTCAATGCTCCATGCGCCGAATAGTCACAGATGATCTCTGGTTGCATAGGCATGTCATCTTTGGAACCAATGGTTCCTCCCATTCTTTGACAGACCGGGCATGACTTGATGAAATTGTAAGCATCTTTAAACAAGGTCGGCCAGTAAAATCCACATTGCAATATCTTCTCTGCGGTCCTCTTCCCAGAGTGATGTCCTCCCGCCTCCAAGGTGTGGCATAGATTGAGGATACTTTGGTATTCTTCTTGAGGAATACATCTTCTCCATATGCAATCCGGTCCTTCAAAGAAAAGGAACGGATCTTCCCAATGATAGTGTCTTGATTCAGATATGAGTCGATTGATTTTGTTTCTGGCCAACCTTGAGGTACTTCCTTGGTGACAAGATAATTCACCGTGTCTGCATACCATGGGAGTGAGTCAATAGCAGAAATTGACTCGTCTGGGAAGGTTTCACGGATGGATTCAAATTCTGGAATTTTGTTATGTTCGATCTGTGATAAATGATCAACCATGACATTTTTAACACCAGATTTGTCTTTAATGTCCAAATCAAATTCTTGAAGCAGAAGAATCCATCTCAGAAGTCGTGCATTTGCATCCTTTTTTGCCATTAAGTATCGAATGGCAGAGTGGTCTGTGTAAACTGTCACCTTAGATCCTAGAAGTATTGATAGAAATTTTTCCAAGGCAAAAATCACAGGAAGCATCTCTTTTTCGGTCACAGTGTAATTTTTCTGAGCAGGGTCTAAAACTTTGCTTGCGTAGTGAATAGCGTACGGAATTCCATCTTTTCGTTGTCCTAATACGGCCCCTACAGCAAAATCGGATGCGTCTGTCATGATCTCGAAGGGAAGAGACCAGTCGGGGGCTTGAAGGACGGGAGTCTCAATGATTCTTCTCTTGAGTAATTCGAAGGCTTCTAGACACTTATGATCTATCATGAATTCAGTGTCTTTCCCAAGAAGGTCAGTTAGCGGTCGGGCAATTTTTGAAAAATCTTTGATAAATCTCCTGTAAAATCCGACATGCCCTAGAAAAGACCGTACTTGTTTCACATTTGTAGGTGGCTTAAGTTTTTTAATCACATCAACTTTGGCAGGATCAACCTCCATTCCCTTCTTAGAGATGACATGCCCCAATACAATGCCCTCATTCACCATGAAATGGCTTTTTTCCCAAGAGAGTACCAGATTCACTTCCCTACACTTTTGGAGGACTCGGTCCAGGTGCGCTAGACAATCATCGAATGAATCACCATGGACCGAGAAGTCATCCATGAAGACCTCCAGGAAATCCCCAACCATTTCGGCAAAAATTGCAATCATGCATCGCTGAAAGGTGCCAGGGGCGTTGCAAAGCCCAAAAGGCATTCGCTTGAATGCGTATGTGCCGAAAGGACATGTAAAAGTAGTCTTTTCCTGGTCCTCGGGGGCGATGGCCACCTGATTGTAGCCCGAGTACCAGTCTAAGAAACAGAAGTATTCTCTCCCTGCCAATCTCTCCAGGATTTGATCAATAAAAGGCAGCGGAAAGTGATCCTTCTTCGTTGCGGCATTCAGGCGCCTGTAATCCACACAGACACGCCACGACGTAGGTACCCGTGTCTTGATCTCCTCTCCCTCCTCATTGGTGATAATATGAAGTCCTGACTTTTTCGGGACTACATGCAAAGGTGACACCCATTTGGAGTCGGAGATGGGATATATGAACCCAGCTTTACACCATTTTTCGATCTCAGTCTTAACCACTTCCCGTAAGTTTGGATTCAATCTACGTTGGCATTCACGGGATGGTTTAGCATTATCTTCCAAGTAAATATGGTGTGAGCACAGGGATGGGTTTATCCCTGGTAGATCAGACAATCTCCAGCCTATAGCCTTGCGGTTTTTCTCCAAAACATTAAGCAGGCGGATCTCCTGCTGTTCGGTCAGATGTGAACTGATGATGACCGGAAACTGACCCTTTTCTCCTACAAGGAAGGCATACTTAAGTGTAGGGGGCAATGGTTTGAGTTCAGGAAGGTCAATGATGTTGCTCGAATCCGGTCCCCTTAGTTGTGATGTGGATGCTTGCAGTGTATCCATATTGGCCACCATTGTGGTTATTTTTGGAATCGGATCACTAATGATGAAATGTGGTGTGGCAAGCGCCGCGTCCGATTTGTGTACCTTACTCAAGGATTGTCCATAAGGGGAATGGACTGACAGGTCCATAGGGGCCTCTGAGTCTCCTAGAGTATAGGTAGATGCATAAATGAGCTGGCAGACTAAATCATCAACAATTTCCTCTCCATATGAGGTTGATTCTATCATAGCGGTTGGGTTTTGTCTCCAAGGCCCAACTGTTGCTTCTGTGATTTCAGTCTCACTTTCTGATTTTTCAGACTCAGTGCTCGACTCAGTGTCAGGTCTTTAGGACCTAGTTTGCTGCATTTTAAGTTCAACTTTTCCAAACTGGATTCTCCCGGATGTGTAATCAAATATAGCTCCTGCGGTCCTAAGGAAGGGTCGTCCTAGTATCATCTGGGAATCTTTCCAATTCCTAGGGACATCCATGTCAAGTATTGTGAAATCTACTGGGTAGTTTTGTCCCTCTATGTTGATGACAACGTTTCGAATCTCGCCCCTAGGTCATTTTGTTGATGTATCTGCGAATTGAAGCACAGCTGTAGATTGCTTAAGAGGACCTAGATTTAGATGCTCAAATAGGGTTGTGGGCATGAGATTGATAGATGATCCATTGTCTAATAATGTTCTTGCGAACTTGATTTCTTTGATGTGGCTAGTGACAAAGTGAGCACCCATGTCTCTTTTCTTCCTTGGCAGCTCATTTTTTATTAAACGAGATGTGGCAACTGAGAGTATGTGTTTCTTCCTTCGGCTAGGAGTTTGTTTGCTGGCCCTAGTTGGTGTGCATCTCACCTTCAGGTATTTTCGAAAAGCCGAGTCTCTTTCTATCATCTCGTCTAGGGACAGAGTGACCTTAATATTTTCCTTACAGATGCGGGCCATCTCTTCATCATTTTTTTGGTTTTTTATGTTTTTCTTCCGTCCTGTCGTAAGAGCACGGGGGAAAGGGATTGATTTTTTATGATCAACAACATCACTTTTATTGAATGAAAAATTTCTTACATGACTCAGACTCGGACTAAAAACAGGGAAATTTGTGGTCAGATGTGGCTGGTGTCTTGGTGGCATTTCTCTGTCTGACTCAGACTCAGACTCTTCATTATATATGGGTGGTATGGGTGGGACTTTTTCTTTCTCCTCCTGTCTTCCTTCGTTAATTTCCCCAGGGTTGTGTGAATTGGTGGACACTGGGGCTATGTCTTCGTGTTCCTTTGCTCGATCAGGCATGGTTATGGTCATTCCGCTCCTAAGAGAGATATGATAAGAGTTATTATTTGAGAAGGGCTCAAGTTCGGGTACGACATAGTCAGAGATTAATACCTGATTGTGTCCAAGGCTATTTGGGTTAGCCTGAACTTGGGCTGGAATCACGATCTGGGGTGCAGTCACCTCATCTCTCCAACGAGAGAGTCAATTTATGTCGATTCTCATATCATGAAGCTCATCCAGCACTCGCTGGAGTTCTGGAGAGATAACAGAAGAGGAGGACCCTTGGCCCTGCCTGGCCTGAGGTCGCTGATACTGGCCTTGTTGGCTTTGGCGTTGGTTCTGCTGTGGTTGAGGTTGTGGGTTCTGATAACCCGTGCGATATTGCTGCCTCTGCTGCGGTTGAGGCTGGTAGGTGGGTTGGGCTTGCAGTGGACGAGGGTTCGGAGTAGAGTTTTGGTCTGAGCGATTGACCAGTTCCAAATTATACTAGACTCCGTTTATCTCCATGATCTGTGGAGGTTCCTCAAAATTAGTCTGAGCGGAGGTTTCACCAGTTTGTTGGGACAAGACTTGGTCTCCACCCCAATGGCTATGTTGTCCTACCCCTTTACCTTGAATGTAGTGAATTTGGTGTATGGGTGCGGGGGGTGCAGTCAGGGCTGGTATCTTCGATACCCTGTCAGCCAATTCCTCCATTTGCGTAGGCAATTTAGCCAATTTCTCCATATCATATGATTTATGGAGTTCGTCCACCTTCTTATAAATCTGCTCAACCATAGTTAGCTTATCAGCTATTATTCACATATCAGCATTGTGATCGGTTGTCAGATTATTCACCATCTTTTTGGAGCCGGCTATGTAAGCCCGGCTGGTGGTTTGTGTGCGGCTGGATTCAGCCAATCTCTCGAACACCTTGTAGACGGTGTCCTCGTGACGTCCCATGTAGCTTCCTCTGCAAGATGCACTAACCAACCCTTGAGTCTCAGGGTTCAGCCTGCTGACAAGACTTTGGACCAGCATCATTTTACTTATCCCATGTCCTGAGCATTTCTGTACTAAGTCTGTGAATCTTTCCCAGGTTTCATGAAATGGTTCATTCGGGTGTTGGGTAAAACTCGTGAGCTTGATCCTCATTTGATTAATTCTACTAACTGGGTAGAATTTCTTTAAAACAGAGTCTTGAATGTGGACCATGTAGTGACTATTTCCCCTAGATTTTTCAGCCAGTAAGCCGCCTTATCAGTCAAGGCGAAGGGAACAGAGCTCTCAACCTTATGTAGTCCTGGCTAACCCTAGGGTGGCAGAGGTTAGCACAGACTAACTCGAAGTCGCGAAGGAAGATATATGGTTCTTCATGATTATTTTCCTCCGAACTTTGGCAACAGGGCAAGGAAATGCGGTTTGTGTTCGAACGTATCCTCAGGGGGGACAGGGTCTCAACCAATTATAGTCTTCATCTAATTCCGGGAGATACGTGTCTTCCATAGCAGCCTCACCTTGTTGTATTATTGCCAACTGCGTCCTAAGTAGTTCATTGGTTTGTTCAGCGGCTGTTATCCTAGCCAAGAGTGCCGAGATAGGGTCATTGTCGTTCTCATCGTCCCCAGAGTTCTTCTTGAGAGGCATTATGATTCACCTTCAGAGAGGAAGAGTTTAGAGATAAGTGTTGTGATTAAAAGAGGATTTGCTAAGGTAAGAGATTCCTTAGCGGAGGAGTAAAAAGATGAAACTTCTAAGACAAGGAGGATAGAGAGAGTCCTTACGAAGAAGCAGACACAAGCAAACACAAGACAATTCTCAGTTCACCGCTCAACACAGATGAAAGCACGTCAGGGTTTGGCCGCTTATCTTTTCACTTTTAATTTAATGACAAGACAATCTTGCAAATTAAGTGGAGCTGTTAGGTACTGAAATATTTCTCAAAGACTGTCCCGAGTTCGTACAACTAGTTGCATCTACTCTCAGCCAGTATAGGTGGAAGTACGGACCGTTTAAACGGCTACCCGTGTTGCTTGAGGATGGTGCCTTCCGCGGTGTCCTCTAAACCACCCACTCTACTAAGGGAAGTCGGACCGTAAAACGGCTACCCGAGACCCTCACTGAAAAGTAGCTAATTGTTTTTAAAAACAGTAGTCTTTGTGAAATTACTCAGTTTTGGCTCTATCCAAAGTGTGCGTTCTAGTCCTTACAAACAATGAGTGGGTTTCTCTCCACCAAACACAGGTTAATTTTAGGTCAGTTTATTTACAGTCACCTTGATTAGCAGTCCCAATTTTAGATTAGGGTTATCACTGTAGTTTATGTGAGCACAAAGATTAACGCCTATCGAGCAGTCCCAATTCTTTTAAATCCTAGGTTGTAAAACTTGAGAAAGGGGAATCAGAAAAGCCAATGCAAACGTAAATCAATGATGCATGCTTAAGAGAAAGACTTACAGTGAATCCTCGCGTTCTTCATGCGGGATGCAAGACAAGGAATTTAAATTTACACTAAATGATTATGCCAGATGGAAAACGCCCTAAACAGATAGTTCTACTAGCGGGAAGAATTGATTGAAATTTTTGGCTAATGTTGAATGATCTATAGTGCGTTTAATTGGAAAAGTATGACCTAAAAATTACGAGCACAATCAATGATTGAAAAATAAGCGCATATGTGCCTAAGTCCTATGCCACTCAAGTCGGGTCCCAACCACACAGAAGGGGTTGAAATAGACCAGAAACACCACAGAAAAAGTTCAGTCTTAATTATTACAAGGGTTCAAAGAGAGGGACCCTGAGAATAATGCAGAAAATTAAATCTATACTAACTCTCTCTCACAAAATTAAAATTCAGTCTTCTTCGCAAATCCTTGATTTAATATCAAAATTCAGCTCCCAGAAGTATGCGAAGAGAGAATTTGTGGTTAGTAGCAGAAGTAAGAGAGAAATGCAAAATAAAATGCAGAAAGAAAAAAAATTACACACAAATTAATTTTACAAAAATTAATCACAAAAAATGATTTAAAACACTAGAAATTTGCAACGTCCCCGGCAACGATGCCATTTGATGAATGCGAAATTCACCTCTTTAATAAGAATGAATTGTAGTATAGGAGGCGTATTTCAATCGATCAAAAACCACAAACTTTGAATGTTGTGGAAAATTTTTACTTGGCCAGTCTACCAAGGTCGAAAACAGGGAACGGTGATTTTTAGTTGTGTGGCCTTAAATCAAATTAAATAATTAATAAATGCTCGATTAATTTATGTGTTGCAAAAATATACAATGCAATGATGAAGATGCGAATGTGATGCAAAGAAAATAAACAGAGAAGTTTAATCCCAGGATCTGTGAATTGAAAAGCGTTAAATCCTTTAACAATGTGATCAATAAATTCACAAAGGTTATCACAAATCAAATAAATCTAACTCAGTGCTTCGGGTTAATAAGCAATTGATATTCAGAATAGTGAAGCAAGGTTTCCAGCCTCCCAATATCCAAGATTCTAGTCCTCAAAATAGTCGACAATAATCTCAGAGGAATAATTGTAAATTAATTTTGGTGAAGATTTCACTATTGAAAATAATCAGAAAAGGTTCAATCAGAGTAAAATCATCTTCTCAATTCCTGCAAAAATAATCATTGATTTCTCAAGCACCAATATGTCAAAGTTATCCTGCATGCGTCACAATGATTCTCAAATAATAATTGACAATAAACACCCTCATATCTGTCCATAAATGATGCTAAATGGTAGAGCATGAAAATAGCTTCAAAATGACATATTATATGCTCAAAACGGAGTTCGTATGAAAAAGTTATGCTAAAATGAAATTTCAGGGACTAAACTTTAAATAAAAAAGTTTTTCTTTCAAAATGGTCCCTGGAGGGACTTATCTATCATTTCTGAAAGTAGGACGGGCTCCTCTACAATTTACCCCAGGCGGGGGTATAACTGTAATATCCGGAAGTGGCAGGGGGGGTCAGTGCAATTTGTCCAACTCGCACGTGCCTTGCACGTGCCTCTTGAGGCTCGGGTCGGTGGCGGTGGCTCGGGTGTCCGAGCCTGAGGCTTGGACGGGTGGGGCTCAGGCTCGGATGCCGAGCCTCGAGGGGTGGAGGTGATTGGGGATCCGCCACGTGGCAACTTGATGGCGTTGGATCAAGGGCTGGCCCCTGATCCAATGGCAGTTGTACGAGAGGCGGTGGCAATGGCGTCAACGCTGTGCGGGGCAGTGGCCTTGACCTTGGCGTCGATCGACAGTGCGGATGACGAGGTGGAGGAGTCGTGCGAGGCTGAGGCAGTGGCGAGGACGATGCCTCGGCCGGTCGACACACGACCGGCGGAGGCTTGGGGAGGCGAAGCGGGCCGGAGGCGGCGGTGGGCAAGGCGGCTTCGTCGCGGCGGAGGAGCACTGGGCTGCGGAGAGGGAGCGACCGAGGCGTGGCCGCGAGGCGTGGAGTGACCGAGGAGGCGCGGTGGGCGAGGCGGCTTCGTCGCGCGGAGGTTGAGGCGGAGCGGTGAGGCGGCGCCACCGCGCAACGGTTGGACCTGCAAGGTTAGCCCAAAAGCGCAACAACGGAAAGGGCAGGGGACTGGGGACGACGCTGAAAAGAGGGTCCCGGCCTTTGCGAGGCCGGCGGAGCAGAAGGGGAAGGGACTCGACGGCGACTAGGTACTGCCGGAGTGAGTCGAGTTTGGAAGCTCGAAGCAGCTCACCGGACGGCAGCTGGATCACGCCAGAGGGTGCTCTCGCCTTGCTGTCACCAAGGCATCGAGGGACTTGCTCCCGAGATGGCGGATCCCTTTGGAGGCAGCGGAGGACCTGCTTTATAGGGAGAGGTTGTAACGGTGGGAGGGAAGGACGAGGGGTCTTCGGCCGGCGAGCGTTACATGCGGGTGTGGCGTTACGCAGGGGTGGGGCACACCGGCGGGGATTGTAAATTGTCCAGGTGACCCAGATGTAGTTTCTGAGAAGCCTAGGGTCGTCTCTGCAAATAACTCCACCCTCATGCGCAAGGCACGTGTGCGGGGTGAGGTTCAGGAGGTGGCGAGGCTCGGTAACACACGATGGCTAGTGATGCTTCGACCAATGGTTCGGGTCATGCGAGCCTGCAACTCCGATTGTGCGATGTGGTTGCATATGGGTCGTTGGATGGCCTTCGAGAGATGCCATCCAACGGCACATGTGCTTCTTCTATACCGGGGGAGCGACGTCTTAAACGAGACTTCGACGAGCTTGCCAGAGCCTCTGTGTGCTCCTCTGTAGCCGTAGAAGGTCAACGGAGCTTCGTGATCTCCTGGCGTTGATGGTCAACATGAGAGGAAGCTACTAGGGTAGCTGTAGATGGAGGGACATGACGCATAATCGAAGGTGGTTGTCGAGATCGGAGATGAGTTACGCGTTCCGACCATTGAAGCAATCGCGAGACCTTCACGGGTTAGAGTATAAACTAAGCATGTGTGCATGAGACTTGTGAGGTGGAGTGGAGGCCTAATCGGAGCAGAGAAGGGGGAGGCCCAATGGGTACTCTGTCGTGAGGTCAGAGAAAAAGAGTGGGGTGGATTGGAGGTTCTGACGAAGGAAGAGAGCGAACGGCAAGGTCGACGAAGATGGAGGTGACATGTTAGAGGTATTTGGGTGGCTAAGTGACAGCAAGATGGAGCATATACGACGGAATAAATGGGATAAAATACAAGCAAAATGAGGCACGAGTACATGGAGGATTCGGGAAGAATACGATGGGCGTTTTATCTTGGGATGGGTTTCTATGGAAGTTTGGGGTTGTTGCCCAGCGTGCGTAGCCGGTGCACGGAGCTCAGCGGGGCCAGGGGCCACCGTAGCATGGCTGAGTTGACCATGGGTCAACACATGGCCGGAGGTCTATGATAGCCTCTATCCAACCTCCGTCTGTCACATGGAGGTGGAAAGATGCTTCGGTTTAGGCTATGGATTGGTAGACGACGTCGACATGCAGTGACCGGGGTGGTTTTATATGAGCCGGTGATGCATTACAGGGGATGATCGACTGAGATGTAACAGGTGGAATGAAGGAATGGAGTGATGGATGAGCGGTTAATAGTGTACACGAAGGAGGCAGAGGTAAGAACTATGGCAAGAGGGGGACTTAGGTTACAGTTTGGTGAAGAGGAGTGGTTGGTAAAAATGGAAGGGGCGGTGGAGTTGCGACGCATAACGTCTGGGAGCAGAGGCATTAGGAGGTAGAAGATGATGCATAGTTGTTGGATCTTTCGATCCAACAACCCAGGAAGGGGCATGAATGAAGGGCGGAGATCAGATCAAGCAATAGGGGGACTCGCTGGAGTGTGTGGTTCTGATGAGATAAGGAGGGAATGATCAATGGTTGTGAGGGGAGTAGCTATGGATGGCGGAGATGGAGGTGATCCATGTAAGATTTAACAACCCAGAAGAAGGTCGGGTGGTGAGAGGAGGAGAAAGCCACGTGGGCGACCCAAAGGACACCACGTGGCCTCTTCAGAAAATTCAGAAAATAAGAAAATAAATAAAAAATAAATAGTAGGAGGCTTAATTAGGAAAAAATCAAAATATGAAAGTTGTAGATCTCGATGAGATCTACAAGTTTCATGTTGAACAAAAAGCCAAAAGAGGTCATTTGTATAAAGGTATATTTTTGGGATTAATGGATAAAAACACAGTTTTTAAGGGTTTTGAGATTTTTTGTATTTTTAATTTCTTTTTAAAACCAAAATAAATATAGAGAATATTCAATCTAATTTTTAGGGGGTTTTCAATAAAATATAAAAATCAAGAAAAAGGTTAGTAATTAAATACAATAAATTAAGGTTAGAATATATATAAAAAATAAGTTAATTAAAGGTGATGGTTTTATTTGCCAAAGATGCGGAATTAATGAAGATTTCTCATGAAGTTCTTATTAATCGAGGATAAAAATAGTGAATAATGATGATTCAAGAGGGATTCATCATACCCCTATACTTAAACTATGCTCATCCTCGAGCATCTAAAGAATGAAGGAGTCGGATTAATTCCTGACAGTGCATGTGAAATTTCAAGGCTCAATTTGTCGAAGACCCTTAATTTAAGTGAACCTAAATTTCTGGGCTCAGCCGTGTTCTAGTCAAAAGGAATCTAAATTTTCTAATTATCAGACTCTCTGTTGTACATAAAATATGAGGATATGAAATTTAGTGTACTACGGTTATGAGAGTCGAGCCGAGACATCACCCAAAGTTTCAGTTCAGAATACTCTCCGCTAGACCTAATCCTCAACACTAGGGAATAAGTTTGTTCTTGCAGAAGACAACCGTCTCATTAGTTTGTCAGAATTGAAAGTGTAGATGGACGGCCAAATGATGGAGGGAATAGGATTGTGTCTATTTTTGTCTCCCTCACATTGGAACAAGGGGCCTCTCGAGTGCCTCATTAATCAATGCTTGTATATTTTTATTTTGTTGATCAATGTATCTATCAAGATAATTCAAAGTCATCTGCACTTCTTTTTATGGCAGTACACCGAGGTATGTCTCTTTTGATTATCTAAAATACCTCCAACACCCAGACTTGTATCACTATATGATGCAGAGACGTTATGGTGCTAGCCTAACTCCTTGGTCCTAACAATGTTTGGTCCAAGTGGACACTTTGAAAATAGTTGGGCTCTCTTGCCTTTGGGTGGAAGCTCTTTTGAATTTGGCTTTGTGATGATAGAGCTTTTCTTGATATGAGAGAACTTCTCTCGAATTTTCATTTCATTTGTTTGGTCCACTGCATTTACCAAAAGTTGTCGCACACTGATCAACAATTTAATTAGGTTTCATCACACCTAGGAACATAGGTAAATATCAAGAGATAGCATACGAACTTGTTCACATACTGGCTAAGATTTTGCTGACACTCAGCTTTCTTGAAGCCTTCATTAACTTCATCCCATCCTCGAGCATCATTAAATCGGGTCTAAACTCAAATCTCTAGTCCTAGTTCTTCAAGTAATAACTCAACTCATCTCATCAATTATGCAATTATGAAATTGTTGTGATAATCATATTCTTTTAGAAGGTGAGATGAAGAGATCAATATAGCGCTCAAATATTTCAAAATAAGGAAGTGTGGATTATTAAGTTTCAAAAACCCCAATGACTAATGTTGGCTAACCCAGACTTTCAAGATCTTAGAAATCAAGTGTCCTCAAAATCATTAAGCCTTGACTGATAGTGAATGTGTCAAGAATACACCAACTCATCGGTTAGAGAAATTTTGTAATTTTTATATTTTGGAAATTTTATGAATTTTATTTTTTTATTTTTTATTAATTCTTTATAGAGATAATGACTGGACCAGGCTGATATGAATAGTTGTATCTACCTCCAGCCAGTATGGGTGTAACTACGGGCCGATGTTACTTGAGGACGAAGCCATAGACAATGTCCTCTAAACCACCCACTCTGCTAAGGGAGATCGAAGTTCCATCACTGAAGAGTACCTACTCATTTTTAAGACTAGTACTCAGAGTTTCTACAAAATAAAAAAATAATTTTTCAAAATTTTTAAGGAGTTTTTTAAAAAATGGGTAAGTTTATTTACAAAAAGTTGATCCCCCGATTTTTAAATATTTCTACAGCAGCTTTTACAATCATTTCACCAGTCAACTTAAACCAAGTCCTAAAAGTTTTCAAAAAATTTAAAACATGATCCATGACTAAAGTATATATACATTAATATATAGTATACCCCCTATACTTAATCTTTGTTATGTCCTCATAGCACAAGTGATATGAAGCCATACCTCTGGTTAAATATGGGGTGATATAGCAGAACTGAGTAGGAGGGTCGCCCTATACTTAGGTCAAAAATGATGTAAGTATAAGAAGACAGATAGAGGGAGCAATGATGGGTCGGGTCCCGCCATACTTAGGCTGAGAATAGCCTAAGTAAAGGATCTGCAAATTTGGCTATGGGATTTGTGGTACTAGGGTTCAAGGGTGAATTTATACAAATGAAGATGTAGGAGGGGGAATGTGTATACATGGTGATAGATGTGCGGGGGTGAGGGGTGTTTGTGTATGTGTGTGTGTGAATATACAGAGATGGTGAGGGGTGAGTGGATATACAAATATGAATGCATGTAGACGTGTGTATGTGGGGGGGAGGTAGATCATCTAATGATCTACTCTTTTTTTCTTCTTCTTTTTTCTCCTTTTTTTGAAACACCCACAAGCCCTCAAACGAGGACTATTAGAAATGTACATGATACATTTTTTTACAACATGATGCATGAAATATGATGACTATAGAACCTTGAATCTCTCTTGATTTTCTTTTGTGGCTCCTTGCAGCGGGAGCTCCCATCTCCACACCTCCATGTAGATCGATCATCCTCGATCTCCATGGGCCCTACCACAAAAGAACAATGTTAGAAAAATATCAAGAAAAATAATCGTGAAATAATACAAAAACAACACAATGAAAGGACCTAAATTTTGAAAATATTCACATAAAAAATATCTCAATAAAATTCGACAAATAAATAAAGATGAGTTGTGTCCCTAGCAATGATGCCATTTGATGATGAATGCAAAAATTTCCTTTTTAATAGTCGATAATTGTAGTATAGGAGACGACCTTCGATTCAGTAAAATCCACACCTTCGAATATGTGGAAATTATTTTACTCGGCAAGTATACCAAGGTCGAACTCAGGTACATGCGCCTTTTCATCTATTTATCAAAAATTATTGTTAAATTGATGAGAAATTAATTTTTTTAGTCTTAGTTCTTTTATGCAAATGTGATGCAAATAAAATATGTAGATAAAATAATAGTAGAATGATACATGAAAGAGATGCAAGTTAAATGTGTGTAATATGAATGATAAACAAATATGCCCTACAACTTAAAATAATTTAACATTAAAAAGAGGATTGATTTCAGCGACAAGTGAGCACCAACATAAAGGTCAAGCATATGTTAATGGCAAATATCTATAGGGCAAGAGACACTATGTATCGTCCAATATTAGTACCTTTTTTAGAGTGTTAAATCATTAATGAAATTATGCCATAAAATAGATAATAGAATGAACATCAAAATGAAATTAAAATCATCAATTTGGATCTAAAATGCTCAAGATATGAAAGAAACCATGCACGGGCATAAATATAGTAAAAATGCATGATAAAATAAAGATAAATGATGCAAACAGGTCCCTCCTATTTGCAAATAGCAAAAATTGAAGGGGAACTTCTGTAAATTCTCCTGAGATGCGAGGGTATTTTGTAATTATGAACAACATATGGGGCTTGTAAATTGTCCAGGCATGCACGTGAGACACACATGCCTAGACCTAGATGTAATTTCTGAGAAGCTCGTGGTCATCAATATAAATAACCCCACACTCATGCGCAAGGCATGTGTTCAGGGTGAAGTTCAGGAGGCGGCGAGGCTCAGTGAAGCGTGGCAACTGCTAAAGCTTCAGCCAATGGTTCAGGTCGTGCGATCATGCATGTCCGGTTGTGCAACATGGCTACATTTGGGCCCTTGGATGGCTGCCGAGAGGCACCATCTAACGACATCTTTGCTTCTTCTCTACTAGGGAAGCGGTAGCGTAAGTGAGACTCTGGTGAGCTCGCCAAAGCCCCTCCATGCTCCTTCGTGGCCATAGAAGGTCGACGGAGCTTTATGATCACCTGACAGTGATGGTCGACGACAAAGGAATCTACTGAGGTAGCTGTAGATGGCAGGCCATGATACATCACTGGAGATGGAGGTCTATACCGAAGATGAGGCATGCATTCCGACCATTGAAGCTATCGAGACCTACAGGGGTTAGAGCATAGCCTAAGCGTGTGTGTGCGTGAGAGTTGTGAGGTGGAGTGGAGGCCTAATCGGAGCGGAGAAGGGGGAGGACCGATGGGTCCTCTGCCGTGAGGGTGGAGAAAAAGAGTGGGGTGTATCGAGGTCCAGACGGAGGAAGAGGGCGAAGGTGACATGTTGGAGTTCTTTGAGTGGTCAAGTGATGACGAAATGGAGCGGATACGATGGAATAAAAGGGAGAAAACACAAGCAAAATGAGGCACGAGTACTTGAAGGATTCGAGGAAGAAGACGATGGGTTTTTTGGCTTGGATTGGGCTTCTGTGGAAGTTCAGGGTCGTCACCTAGTGTGTGCAGCTGGTGCACGGAGCCCAGAAGTGCCAGGGCTGTCGTGGCATGGCCGAGTTGACCATGGGTCAACACCTGGCCGGAGGACCATGATAGCCCCTCGTCCAACCTCTGTATATCACAGGGAGGTGGAAAGGGTCTTGGTTTTAGGCTGTGGATTGGTGGACGACGTTGACATGTGGTGGCGGGGTGGTTTTATAGGAGATGGTGGTGCATTACAATGGATGATCGGCGGAGATGTAATGGGTGGAATGAAGGTGTGGAGTGATGGATGGAGCTGTTAATGGTGTTCGCGAAGGAGGCGGAGGTAACGGCTATGGCTAGGGGGCCTTAGGTTGTAGGTTGGCGAAGAGGTGTGACTGGTAAAAATGGAAGGGGGTGGTGTTGTTGCGAGGCGTAACGCTTGGGTTAGGACGTGTTAGGAGGTAGACAATGATGCGGAGCCATTGGATCTTTCGATCCAACATCCCAGGAAGGGGCGCGAATGGAGGGCAGAGATCAGATCCTTAGGATCTGATCAAGCAGCAGGGCGACCAGCGGGAGTCTCTGGTTCTGATGAGATCAGGAAGGAATGATCAATGGCTGAGAGGGGAGTATCTATGGATGGCGAAGATGGAGGTGATCCAGGGAAGATCTGATGACCTAGAAGAAGGTCGGGTGGCGAGAGGAGGAGCAAGCCACGTGGGCGGCCCAGAGGGCGCCACGTGGTCGCTCTAGGAAATTCGAAAAATAGGAAAAAAAATAAAAAGAAATAGTAGGAGGCTTAATTAGGAAAAAGTCAAAACATGAAAGTTGTAGATCTCGATGAGATCTACAAGTTTCATGTTGAACAAAAAGCCAAAAGAGGTCATTTGTACATAGGTGCATTTTGAGGGGTATTTTTAATGGGTAAAAACATAGTTTTTAAGAGTTTTGAGATTTTTTGTATTTTTTATTTATTTTAAAACCCAAAATAAATATAGACAATATTTAATCTAATTTTTTGGAATTTTTAATAAAATATAAAAATCAAGAAAAAGGTAGTAACTAAATACAATAAATTAAGGTTAGAAAATATACATAAAATAAGTCAATTAAAGATTATGGTTTTATTTGCCAAAGATGCAGAATTAATGAAGATTTTCGAGAAGTTCTTATTAATTGAGGATAAAAATAGTGAATAATGATGATCCAGGAGGGATTCATCACACGTGCATGCTGGGATATTTTACGCTTCACCCCGTACATTCTTGGAGATTCACCAACTTGTCCTCTCTCTTGTAGAAATAACATAGAACCCCCAACGAATTTGGTAAACTCATTTTACACATTTCTAATATTTATTTTAAGTTCATTTAATTTTGTAATTTTGCAATTAGAATATTGTGTTTGAGTATCAATTTGAACTATCATTCCTCGTCTATTTTTAATTCCAAAAACTACATGTGATAGTACAACGAATTATTTGTCTTCTAACAATCTTTTTGTATTTTTGTGAGCTTGGATTAATTACTAAAATTCACGGTGTGAAATTACATATTTCCCCCAATTTCAGGTATTTTATTCATATTAAATGATTCCATGCTCCTAAAGCTAATCAAAAATCATATTATCTAGCTTTAATCATTCTTTGTCACATGCCAAAGAATCGTCTTGTGTGCATGCATATTTGTTTAAAATAAATTGATTTATGTTTTCTGTAATTTGGCTTTAATTTCTAAACCATTTAGTATTTTTAGGGATTAAAAGATTTTTTAGATTCCTCTAGTTCAGAACTATCTAGGATAATTTTATTTCTAGAAATACTTATTGTTTAGTATTTATTAAATTCAAATTACACGTAATTATCATTGTTGCATTCATAATTTCATTAAAAAACCATTTTGCATTAGAGAATCAAAAAAATGCAGTAGCATAAGTTTACATTATATATCATTTTGGCCAAGTTTCATTGGGTTTAGACTTAATTTGATTGAAAATTGTAAATTATCCTCGGAACTTAGCCTTGATTACGTCTGCATCTCATTTTAATATAAAAATGCCTCAAAAAATACCTCTCTAAAACCTAATGTCTATATGATCTAAAAAATTAATCCTAAGTATAAAGTGGCCTCCCTATGTTCGACCTTGGGCTTGCCCAAGTAAAAAAATTTGGCCGCTTTTGCATTATTCGATTACCATTAAATTATGGGGTCTTTTTTATTAATCCTTACAACATAATTCGATACAATTAACTAAGGCCTTTAAAGGGTTCTTCAGATGGCACCATTGTTGGGAGGCACACATTAGGATAGTTTTTTTTAGAAAATTTAGAAGTTAGGTTTTTCACCACTCGGGTAGTTTGACCCCTAGGCCTTTTGTAATTAATACTCCATTTATTTATTAGCATTATTTTATTTATTTTTTATTTCATATCTCTAACCTATCTTAACTTTTATGCGAGGAACTTGACGCATCTAGAGTAATTTTTCAAAAGCTAGCACATCTCGAGGTGATCGGAGGCAGGATATTTTGAGGACCAACCTGCTGAAGAGACACATAATTAGTTAAGACCAAGTAGAGTCGTGAGAGAGTGTATAGGCTTTTAATTTTTGCATTTTATTCAATTAAAATTTTGTAACTATTTATAATAATTGTTTGATTTCCTGCAATTCTTGTTTGGGTTCTCGCATGTGTACCCGAACAATGAACATTTTTTCTTGTGGTCTGTCGAGACCCGTTTCACTCTCTTGTTGAGGGTGGATCTCGACTATAGTGGCTCGCAGGTTAGTCCTATAGTCACGGCTCTTAGAACTTGATAACTAGTTGGTCGTGAGGGATCCTAGCATTCGGTCTTGGAGGGCAAGCAGTGTCGGACAAGTCGGGTTCAACAATCACTCTATGAACCTCTCTCGACTCTCGGATGTCAATAATAAAATCAGTCAATAATCAACCCACAATCTAAGATAAATATAGGAAAATGTGTGAGTCAAACTTCATTTTTATTTCAATTTTACAAAATATGTGTATAGTGAACAAGTATAGAGGGTCAAACCATAGAGAGCAAATACATGGATAGGTAAATCATTATTATCTACAAAAATAGCAATAACTATTTTTTTGTACTTTTCTGCTTTTTAATTTTTAGTGGATTTTTATTTATATTAAAATTTTATGGATTTTAATGGTTTATATTTTTAAGTTTAATTTTATAATTTTTATTTTCTTTTTATATTTGTATGATTTTTTAATTTCTTTTCTTTTTATTATTTAACAAGTATATATATTACTACGTATAATATAAGTACTATATATAATAAATATGTAAAAACTCAGAAAATATATACAAGTATAGTCCTTTTTTATTTTTTAAAGGTTTTAAATATATTTTAGGTAATAATAATATTATCATTAAGTATATAAGTATATGTATATATAATATATATAGGCTTTCATATTTATAAATATAGCTATAAATAATCAAAAATTACAAAATAAAATGTTTGTTATAATTTTTAAGTTTTTTTCTATTTTTGTGATATTTTTTGGTGATTTTCGTTAATTGTTATGTATTTTTAAAGTCTGAAATACTCCAAAACGGGGAGTTAGTAAATAAGTCGAATTGGTTAGAGATTTTAGAATATATAATAAGCTCAAATTTTCTCAAAATTATTTTTAATATATAGTATAAACAATAAATAAAAATATATATAAGAAAAATATTTTTGTATTTTATATATTTTTTTGCAAAATTCTATACAGTTAAGAGGGTTTTCCGAATTTTTAGGGTTTTTATTTTGTATTTTTTGTGATTTTTAAAGTGGAGTTATATTGTATAGTAATATATAACATATAATTTTTGTAGATTTTTTCAATAAGTATTTTATTTTTTATTTTTATATCTAGATAGGGAATAAATAGGCTCCTTTTGATTTTTAATAAGTGGGAAAATGGAAGTAATTGCTAAATAAAATTTCTGGCATAAATAAGCACAATATGAAACAACTACTATGATTTTTCCACGAATTTACAAGCACAATATCTATTTAATTAAAAATAAAAGACATGAATCAATTTAAATTATGTTGGCAGGGGTATAATTGCAATAAAAATAAATTATTGGGTAGCAGTGCAATTTAACCCAAAGTTTTGAACTCAATTACAAAATTTATAAATTAAAATGAAATATGAACATGAAGGGGGTTTGGTGCAATTTTGCCAACTCATGTGGGGGACCACTGACCTAACATTGAGCATGGTATTTTACAATAATTTTGAGGGCCTAGATGCAATTTTTATATAAAATATTGAACATCTTTAAATATTTACATGACTAATATAGAATTTACAAAAATAGAGGGGCTACTTAGTAATTTACCCCTTAAATGCACACCATAGGATAGTTGTGCATGCGTCGCATGGCATGATGAACAATATTAGGGGCTTCGCTTCAACAAATAATAGAGGGCTGAGATTAGAACTGGGGCTTGGCCAGAATCCGACAGCTGAAAAAGGCAATGGAAGAACAGGCAAGAAGGACTTATTACTCGACCTTTTATATATAATAGATTCATCCTCTAACCTTCTCTGTCGTAGCTACGAAGCTCAAAACCTTTCTAGAGAGCCTGCGTGTTTGCAGGTACCTTTAAAGTGGTTCGGGGCCCATCGAAGCGGCCCTGGAGTGTCGACCACCTGCAGCTCCAGTTCGAGCTTTGGGAGTCTGCTCCAGGTGGTCTCCTTGAACGCAAAACTGAATAAAAAAAGATGGGGACAATGAGAGGGTCACGACTAGCCCTCTCTTGAAGCTGACAACAAAAGGGGTAGTGAGATGGAAAGATCCAACGAAGGCAGAGGAGGTGGACCGTGGTCGAGATCGATCCATGCAGTATCAGAGGTGAAAATAAGGGGGATTTGTGGATCAGGTGGTGAGGATCGAAGGTGAAGCGAAGAATGGGTCGAAGATAGATGAGCACGAGCAACTTTGGTTATGGAGCTTAAGGCTCCAGTAGTTTTGATTCTACAAATTAAACTAAACTAATAACTAATTAGTGAAATTGAAACTAAGTTTGAACTATTGGAAGGAAATTCATTAAGAAAATCTAAAGCTAGCATCTCGACAGAGCATACCTGGAGCAGTAGGAAGTTCAATCGATAGAGCTCCAGCTAAACTTGGATCATTCATGTCTGCATCTTTCTCCACGCCGATAAGGTCTGAAGTTCAAATCTGTTACCGATGATACTCAACTGGGTTGTTCCTATTGGGGTTACATGCAAGAGAGAGTGAGAGGGATCAAAATGGAGAAGGAAGCTGGGCATCCTTATATATATAAATGGTGAGGGGCAAAAGGGCAGGGAGAATGGTAGGAAGAAGGATGATGATAGGTGGGGATTTTGGTTTAGACAAAGAAGGACGAAGGGGTTATTGATTGGGATATGTATCGAGCAAGATGGAGTCACATGGTATGGAGTGAAAAAGGGAGAATATGGGGTAGGTGAGGTTCTAGCTGAGGGCAGTACAGTCGACCCGCCCAGTCAACAAAAAGAGGCACCCGATTGGTCCACGTGGACCAACCAGGAATTAGGGATTTATCCTTTATTAAGTCGACCAAAAATGGTAAATGAATTTATTATTTTTTGATGAAAACATAAAAAATATTTGTTATTTATGTAGTATTTAGTTCTGATTTTTATTTATTTATACAAGTTAATTTATTACATGTTAATATTCGCATGTATATATAGGTAAATATACATGTATTTTATGCATTTTATTTTTAATTTGTATTACATATTTTATTATTTATATAAATAATTTATATAGTTATAACTTATTTAAATACATATGTATATATTTTTATTTTATTTTTTGAAGCTATTTATTTACTTAAATAATTATATATAATATAGGTTTATTACATGTATAATTCATCTATATGCTAGTATACTTATTTATTTTACTGAATTTTTTATAATTTTATTTTATTTCTAACATTTACATGTATTTTAAATAATATTTACAAATTTATAAAATGTAAGAAATGAAAAATACAAAAAATGAATATATCGAATATTATATACAAGTATATTACACAATGAGGGACTAAAAGATAACTTTTGCATCTTAACTCCAAATTTATGAGACTACCTTCACTAAATAGATTATTTATTTTTTAAGAGCAATAAAGATGAGTTTGGCTAATTTTAATTCAGTATGGAGAAGATATTCATCTGGGAAGTTTTCTTTGCAACTTTTTATTATGTTTGTCACGGGCACACTGTGTATTATTATTTTATGAAATAAATTTTATATTTTTATTTGTATTTTTGCGTACAACTTTCATGTTCAAAGTATATTGATTTGAAGTATAAAAATAACAAAATAAATTAGGTCCCAAAATGTAATTATCGGGCTATAAAATTAGGGGTTTTAGGTTGTGTTTTCTGTCTAATTGGTCCTCTATCTCCCCCTACTTTATTTCTTGTCGATCAAATCATCATGATGACTAGATCTTGGGGTCTAGGGTCACTCAGGTGTCTTTGACACTTCATTATTTTTCTTTTATTCCTTGATTCTTTTATTTTTGGTAAAATACAATATATTATGAAGTATTTTGTATAGTATTTTATATGAATTATTGAGTGTTATTTTTCCCAAATTAATACTATATACATGCATTTAACTAGGGTTTTAAGGCCAAAATAAAGGTAATGAAATGGAGATTCATCAGAGCTTTAATAGGTCAAATTTTCTACTTGTGCTCGTAAAATCTAGGACTACACTCACACTCAATAAGACGCACTTGTAGAACATTTCACTTGGATAAACTCTTAATTCAATTCTTTTTTACTAATAGAAATTTCTGCTTGGTGTGGTTTTCTCGTGTTGCATTTGCATATAGTATAAATTTTTCGATTTTATATTGTGTTCCGCATGTAGAGAGTTAAGAAGCATTGTAAGTCTTCTTACTTGGCATTCGTCATTAATTTTTTGATTTCGCATTGATTTTTTCGGTATCCTCCCTCTATTTTACAACTTAGGATAAATAAGGAAATGGGATTGTCGATAGGTGTGCTACGTGATGGATTAATTTACAAGTGATAATAGCTTAAAACTAGGAATGCTAATACAACATTGACCAAAAAATCATAAAATTGAAATTATTTTTGGGAGAGAAACCTCGTCCTTGGACACATGTACTTACCCCCAGATAGAGTGGGTGAGGATGCAACCACTTAGGTTAGAGTCCAAATCCCTGGACTTGCCCTCTAAGTCTTCATTTTCAACTCTCACGGATTTGAAAACTGCAAGAGCTTTCCTTCAACCTTAGAAAAATGTTTCAGTAGTGTAAGCATGGTAGTCTCCTTAGGGGTGTGATACTAAAACCCCCTTGATTGGGAGTTACCAGGAGCACTGTTGGGCATAAGGCGACCCCACGATATGTATATCACCAAACTAAAACTAAAAAGATAATAAGCCGGACCTTTGCAGCCTTCACTATGTACAACTAGTGAATTTAGGGTTTACTTTATGTTTGCATTTTAGGTGTATGTGTTCAAATATCGTATTCTTAGCACCTTTCTGATCACTCCTTATTCAAAATAGTGCTCATTCATTGTACCTCTTGACATCGAGAATGGAGGATTGGGGAGATTTTTTCTAAGACTTCACAAGCCTCTCACTGACCACCCCAAACCGATCTTCCTCATAGGCTCGGGATCACTCTCTCCCTGAAACCCCTTGGTTTCATGGCAACTCTTCCCATGGGATCAAGGTCAATAAGTCACTCTTCAATCTCGAAGATAGTCAAACCCAGATTAACCCTCTCTTCTCTCACCACGTTGAGAAAGACCCTCAGCTTTTCAACTCCTCTTTATTCTGAAGGTGAAGAAGACGAACCTGTGAAAAAGATGCCTCCTATGAAGAACTACGATGATGATGGAGACTGTGAGACACTGAATGACATCCTAGCTAGATTGGCACAAGTTGATTAGAGGAATGAATTATTCAGGTAAGAGCTTGGTCAGTTGAGGAATAGAGGAGGAAATGGACAACATGGGTAATCTATGATGGATGCTTACAATCCCAATACCATACAGAATGAGAATTGGCTAAGGCCATTCGTACCACCCAATGCCGGCGAGCTGAAGCGTCATTTCTTGACACTCCTTTCAAAGTTTATGGCAATGCAGTAGAGGAACCATACATGCTCCTAAGGGAGTTTGAGTTGGTTTGTGACAACCTAGGACAACATGATGTTTCTCAGGACTGCATCCGTCTTAGGGACTTCCCATTCGTCAGAGCAGACAAAGCTATATTGGCTTAAGAATTTGGGGATGGTAGCCACCACATGGGATGCATTGAAGGACATATTTCTCAAGAAGTTCTACCTCATGAGAAGGACTAATAAGATGAGGTCGCATATATCTACATTCACACATATGTCCCATGAGCCTTTTTACGAGGCACTGGAAAGATTTATGGATCTGATATAGAAGTGTCCATGCCATAATATCACAAAGACGATCTTGGTCCAAAACTTGTATAGTGACCTGGCTCTAGAGATCCAAGAATTAGTGAGTGCTGCATGTGGAGGCACTTACTTGAACAGAGGAGTGGATGCGGTTTGAATGATTTTTTAGCCGATTGCAAGACCAGCTGCACCAGAGCCACCACTAGGTCTTATGATAAGTCAGCTCCCTCTCGTGTACATATGGAGGTGGGATGATCAGTTGTCGTCAATCTAGAGATGACCTACTCTCCAACACGGGGATAATCAATGATAAGTTAAACAAGGTCGACCAGATTGAGATGAAGGTGAGCAAGTTACACAAGTTTGTCAAGTGGGAGAACCTCACCAAGTGATGAGCGTCAGACCGGCTAGGGTTAAGTTAATTAATTATGCAAATGTTGTTGTGACCCTAATCAATCGAACGATCAACGAGAAAATAAGCCATAATGAATGAAACAATGAATTTAAGCAGTTCACTACTTTTATTTACCTGGTATAGAGACCAGGGTCGAACACAAGGAGCACAATTAAGAGCTAAGTAACAGATTTCACGAGATTTTTGTTATTTTTTAGTGGTTTTGAATTTTTAAATTTTAAATTTTTTCAATAGGAGAGAAATAAAATGCACAAGTAATACTAACACACACAAACACTATTTTTTATTTTTCTAAGAGGTCAAAAATACTCAAAAAAATGGTAACAAAAGTATTTTGGTTTTTAGATGTTTTAAAGTGTTTTGATAATTTTTATATAATTTTCAAATGTTTTTATAATTTTCTAAAAATCAAATAGTGATGAAATAGACAAACAGTGCACAACAAGGACTAATTTGCAAATTAAAAATAAATTAAGTGCTCAAAACACCAAAAAGTTATTTTTATGATAAAATACAAGCAAATGTCTACAAAGAGGGGCTTGAATCGTTTTGGATTTTTCTATGCTTTTATATTTTTTGTGTTATAGAGTTTTTATAATTTTTAAATTTTATAAGATATTTTTGAGCAAAAATTATAATGGAGCTTAAGATAATAAAAGACAACTATTCTGATTTTTTAAAATATTAAGATATATTTTCGAATTTTTATGATTTTTCTAAGGTAAGCAGGACAATCTTTAGAGTTTTTAAAACTTCTAATAATGGAAAATGCAAAGAAATTAACTCGTAAAGTCACTAACAAAGCATGCAAACAAGAGTCACATATATTTTTGGGGTTAATTAGCAATTTATTTTACTAAACATTTTTGTCTTGGGAATAAGACAAATATATATATTTTTGTCTTGGGAATAAGACAAAGAGGGAAACCGACAAAATAGCTAAAGATCAAAATAAATTTAAATAAAATAGAAAATGATATTAAATTCAAAATTATTAAAAAATAATTTTTATAAATTAATAATTTATTTTATGATGATTTTTAGTAAATTAAATAAATAGGGTCAAATAAATAATACCTTTTATTCACAACTAAAAATACACACATATATATACAATAATCAATTTTTCACTATAATTATTTTTACAAATAATTACGTAATTTAATATCTTATTAAATTATAGAATAATTTAAGTATTTTAAATATATTTTCTTATATTTTTATGAATTATTTTAATTGGTTAAATAAATAGTGATATATACAAATTATACCCAAGTAACAAATACATTATTTTATTTTTGTTTAGTTTTGGATTTTTATTATTTTTATTTATGTTTTCTATTAATAATATATATAATATATAATATTAAAAATGTAATACGTGTGAAAATACAAAGAAACGAATAAATAAATATAATGTACAATATAGATACAATATGCAATAGCACTCCAAAAAGTCAACTTTTACATATTAACCCTGATTTTTAAGAAACCGCTTTCATTTTAAAGCTTATTTTATTTAAAATATAATGAAAGTGGGTTTGATTTATTTTGAGCTTTTATGAAGTAGGATCTTTCAATTCTTATTTTATGGCTTTTTCTGAGTGTTGTGCCTTTAATTATGTATATGGTTTATTTTTGCAAATATTTTTTTATTTAAAACACATTTTTATGTACACGTTTTATGAAGAAAATATTTGTATTTGGATTTTTTTATCCCTTGTCGACCATCCCAATATTTGTCCTTGTTTAGAGGTTCAGGTCAGTCTGTATTTATTTCATATATACAACCTTCTCTTTTTTATTTTTCTTTTCTTCTTTATTCTTTTATTTTGATATAAATAAATGATAAATATATAATATTAACAAATGATGGATGAATGATAAATAATGAGAATTACTTATTACTTATAGTTATTTTACCAAGGATTTTAAGTTAAAATAAAAGAATAAAGATGTTAAATCATGGATTCATCAGTATATATATTAGATTCTTTGAGTTTTTTGGAATTAACTTTCAGTTAAAATTTGGTATGTTAAAACACGAATATGAAAAAAAATCCCGTATATATCTCCGAGTTGAACAACATTTAACAATTAGCGTTTATTTGCACACGGAGAATAACGATATCTCTTATGTATGTTAATACACCAAAAAGTTACTTTAAGATAAGACTTTGTTATTTTTGTCACAATCTATCTATCATCCCATTCAGAAAAATTATATCTATCGTGCTTTTAACTTTTTATTTTGAACTTTTAGTTAAAGTTAATAGATGTCAGCACATAAAATATGGAAGAAATCTCATATGTAAGTTAATACAAAATATTAATTTAAATAAAACTTTATTATAGCTTTATTTCAATATAGGTACATTGCACTACCACCATACCATTTAAGTGGATTCAAATCTCCCCTTGTGGAGGTTGTGTTAGGTAGTCGGCAACTAAAATAGTCGAATCTTTCAACATGGATTTGAGCAAGAATCCATGTAGTCGACCCTACTTATAGTGGGAGAAGGCTTCGTCATTTTTGTATAGATAACATTTTGTTGATTTTTTTAGGAATTGGTAATTCTTCTTAAAATCTGTGTATGTTGACATGCAGATATTGATAAAATCTCATATATATGTTTAATACACAAAATATTATTTTAAAATTATTATTTTATTATTTTTATCATAAAGATTTATTATTTTTTCATAATATAGCTATCATCCCTTTCAAAAAGTATATCTATCGTGCATTTCTTTGATCCCATGCAATACTAGAGGATATGATTAGCCTCATATGGCACAGAGCTCAAGAATAGTCTACCGCCTCCAAGGACACCCTTGATCTACGCCTTCGTCTCCAGGTACACCTCCACGTGCCCTGCCCTCGCCTTACATATCCTCACTAGCTTCCCCTCCATCAACGTTCTCGCTATCAGATAAGGTAATGCTAGTGCAGCATGCATGTATCCTCGGTATGATTCCAAACAACTTCTAATTTCTATGATAAACTTCTCCATTCACACACTTGAGTGATAAACCTCAGTCAAGTCCTTATACGAATCATCCCCAAAGTATTGGTTGATGCTAGTGCATGCTAGTGCAATAGGCATGTATTCTCAAGAATAGTGTATGTTTAAGATTTGAACTATGATAAACATAGACTATTCTTGAGACTACCTCCACATATTCTAATGGGAAGACCCCCGAGAAAATGGGATAAATTAGGTCAAGTATTCTCTAAAGAAAATATTTGAAATCAGCTACCAAGATCCACATTAAAAACCCTCCCAATGTCCTTCCCAGCTAGACATTTATTCAAACTTCAAACTGAGTCAAGTCAGTCGACCTTTCAAAATGGAGAAATTTGGCTATCTACGCCATCGTTTCGAGACTTGATTCGCAAAAGTTGAATACCCAACTAACAATGAGCTGAGATATAGTGGATAAATGGAGCACAGAGTCAAAACCAAATCAATGCCCTTAGAGATCACTCATGGAATATGAGAATGGATGATGCAAGTATCTCCAATAAACCTCGCAGGGGACATAAACTTAGTTATTACTTAAACACCAATTCGAGGGCTCAGACTAATTTGATCACCCTTTTTACATGAACAGAAGTAGAGTGTATTCTTAGACGGTCGAAACCTGGAAAGCTCTGGTACTGGATGAACTCATCTAGGAGTTTATCCAAACTATCTGTTACATGAGGATTTCAACCCTAAAACTATTCAAATCAAAAAACTAAATGAATATATCACACCATCACAATGCACCTTTCATGAATGTAGGTCCCACTATCATTTTGTAATTAGGTTGGAGATACTTTCCAAAGAGAACCACGATTCTAAAAACCGATTTTCGAAGGACTTCTGACAGTCTAAGTTAGGAAGTGACTAAACGAGCTATCACCATTTTGAGTTGTCCTAGCAAATTCATAGATTGTATCTGACAACCATTAAGACCTGAATGATCTCCATGAATGTCAATAGAGCCTCGACGGGATTTTTAAAGCCATCTCAGGGCGTGCGATAGGGAGACACAATCTAACATCTCCTCTTCATGAACACTCACTATCCTTGATGGGATGGTACACACTTAAACAACACCATAGGTCAACATAGGGTGGAAAGCAAACATATTTTCGTTGCCCTCTAAAACAATCCTGCTGAATTCCTCACTCACACCCTTACATTCCATCTCCTCGTTGCACTTGAAATTCTCCTAAAAATTGGAAGGGTCTTCGAGAAGATTAGCAGTTGGAGAATCTTAAATCTCGAAAACTTCAATAATATCCTGCTCTCCAAAACTATTGTAAAGATCTTTAGAGAGCAATCCTCCATTTATTTTAGCAACGATTAGAGCATCTTACTTTAGAGGTAATCCAATATCACATAGTTTCAGTCCCTCAACGATGAATTCTTATTTATGGAGTTCCGAACATTCCTTTAACAAGATCCATGCCCTCACTGGAGGACTAGCTACTGTCAGTGCCAGGTCAGGTTCGATTGGCTTAAGGCACTTAAGAGAAGGTTTGGTCTACTACTGCAAAAGGAACCAAATCTCTTGCAAAAGACATTAGGGGAAGACGCCCTCCCTAACCAAACCATGGAGTTGACATGGTCATCTTTTACCCCTCCGAAAACGCCCATGGTCAAGCAAATCTATAACATACTTCATCACGGATGTCTGATACTAATTACCACATGAGGTTCTGGTACCACTTCTTTCAACCAAGGGTAACCCTTTTCATGTGGATTTACTTCCACTTCCATGGTCAGGATCTTTGAGTTACTAAACTTTACATTATTGTGAAATCCTACTGTTCTTTCCCCTTATAAAAAAACTCAACCAAGGTGAAACTGCACAACTCCTCTCGCTGTTTTCGCCCCCCCCCCCCCTCGCAGCAGGTGCAACACTTTGTTGTGCCGCGTGATCGCTTGTGGTTCTGTTTGTTGGTCATCTCTTCTCTAGTAAGTCACCTTGAAAGCAGCTTTATCTCAAGACAGACTTCATTTATCCTTTTCTTGCCCATGCCTCAGTTTCCTGATATTTATCAGACATTCATAGGTCCAAAGGCTATAACTCGGTTAGTAGCAACTCTTTTAGTCAATGCTTTTCGAATTCATTATCCAATCAAAGCATTTGATCTTAATTGAGAAATGATCATCTTACTTCGTGTTTTTCAAGAACAATAGTTGCAATAAATATTGTAGTCGAATCTGATTTCGATGCAAGCTCTCATGTCAAAATAGAACCCATTATTGATTTAAGATCAGACTCCAGTTTTGACTGCAGAGCAATGGAGAACTGTAAATATCACATATAAATTGAACAACACATTTTAATGCAGTACAAGTACAATGACATGCTTATAGTAGACAGTACAATTTAAGTTTGACCAAAGAATCTCCACAATGACACATCTGTAATTCTTTTATGGAAATTCTATAATGCATATCTCGAATTCATAGGTATCTATCTCCATGGGAACAATTAAAATTGCTGTCAATTCCGGTCATTATAAAAATTTGTTACGATTCAATCGGACCAATTAAGTAGTCGCAGGCTAATATATCCAGTATTAAAATGCTTAATCTACAGCGGCCAAAGATCAGAATACATGCTATTGTTCCCACGAAGCTCTTGATCTCTAAGCGAGATGTTGAGGATGATATTAGTAGAGTGTACCCGAACATGCATTGGCAGGCAATTGAATGTTACAAATCCTTGAGGCAGCTTCATTGCCCATGGGCAGCATGAATCCTCCGGTCATGAGATGATCAAAGCAAATCTTGTACATCCGAATGAGCAGGCTAAGCGCAAGGTCCTCGTGAATCAGCATTTTTTACATGTGTGCTCTCGTATGCTTGCATACTTCTTCATCAAAACAGTTCCAGGGCGGAAGCTGCAGGATATGATATCTGAGCCTTGAACTACTGCTGCTCACAGCAGGATTGGCTGACCATAATGGGAAGAGGCTTATGTATGCTGTGATCGAAATCCTTCGGTCAAAGTAAATATTTTTGCAGATATGTTAGGCTGGAGTTTTAGTGTGGCTTGACGGATATCCTGTTGCGAAACAAAGACCATAAGTCATGAAATCCACCGAACCAGATGGTGATACTCTAATGGCACAGAAGTAAAATTGTCAGATTCACTACCTCGATGTTATATCTCGACGAGAAATGGGTAAGTAGAATCGCTTTGTTTCGGAACCATTGAGCATGATCCATGATCTGGAAATGGAAGTTCTGCATTATTTAGTAGATGCATAAGACAAAAAAACTGAGCAACAAGGTAATGTGCTCTTTACCTCTAACAAGTGCATGTGACCTCGCTTCCTTGCATAATCAATATCACACACTTCGTCAAGAAAAGTTGCCTATCATAACAAGATGATTACCATCAGCAAACAATCAACAATGCCAAACAGGAGAGAGAATATCATAAGGGTCTGAGCTAGATCTTCATGCAATCATTATGTCATGAACTGCTCCATGTAAAATGCATAGTTCATTATCATCTAGATTCGTAGAAAAGGGATCCGAGTTCAGTTCTTATAAGGCAGTATTACAGCTTTTCTTGAGAATTCAATTCGGTAGTGAAAGGAAAAATTGTGATAGTCATGCACCTTGTAACAGTCGAACTTGGGTCCTATTAAATACTAAAAGATTGCCAAGAGATTCAACACCTTGAAGCTAGCATGTGAAATATAGACTTGGTAAATTAAAAAAAAAGTACGCCTCTTTACATAACATGTGAACTGTAACACCCTGCTCCGCTGAAGTCGATCCCAATGGGTGCCATACAAGGTCATAAGGGAAGCCTAACCTTCGGGTAGAAGGTGGCTTTCAGGTAAATGTCGGTACAATACATCTAAAAAAATCATTAACGCAATGTTTCAAAGCTGTGAAATATAAGTAAAACTGTTCAACAGGTCAGGCCGGGTCATGGGTCAAGACTAAGGATGAAAACAGATGTGGATACATCTAAATATCAACTTACCATTTTTTAAAAAAGATATTATGGAGATCCATATTTGAATATTAATCAAATATCAGCGGTAAAAAATATACGGATAATGGCTATAGTAACAGCCAAAAAAGAATTCAAATATCCGAATACAATCTCTCTCACACACAATTACTCCAATATATCTTGTTCAGCAGACAACTTAAACCTATTTTCCCCTCCCTAAAACTATGCATCACATCGACCTTCGACATCCACTATGCTTCTTTGCATTGACGACTTCATGGGAATCTTGGCAATACAAACCCTTGTAGGTTTGTAACCCCTTGACGTCTCTAGCATGGCCTCATATTTCAGTAAAATTCAATCAAATTTCTCCGAAATTTCCATTTCACCAAGTTAGTGAAATCGTAAGGCTGTCTTATTTATTTTCCAGGATTTCAGCAAAATGTCGGCGAAATTTTATCAAATTTGCATGTCATTTCAGAAAAACGCAGAAATGAGGGAATCTATAACGCAAAAGAAACAGAGACACAAGCAATGCCCCTCGACTTCCTTCCTTGGATGCCCTTATCCCCAACCCCCTCAATCGCCACTAACCCCACTCATCCACCTCTCGAGCATCATGCTCGCGAATGATGGCGGGAATACCTATTTAACACTCGCTTGCAAAGAATATTAAACTACCAATTTCAAAAATAAGTGTAAATAATACATGATCGAAGAGCTTTAGTCCATATACAGTGTGTCACCTCTACCTCTGTACTTTTTTGGCTTACGCTACTTTGTCCTTTGAAAATCCACCATGTGTTGCTGCTGATAGAGAAGTTAGTGTGACCTCCTACCTCTTACGGTATTACAATACACACAAAGACATGTAACAAACACTACTCTTGCACTTTAATCCCATCCTTGAAAGAGAATTCCAGAGCTCTTATGCTGGTGCATTTTACTTAATCTGTAGTTTGTGAGTGTGTCGGTCTTCAGTTTGAATTGGAGTCTTAAAAGATTTACTACATACACTTCGTATTTGTACTTCTATATTGTTTTGAGGTTGTAATCAAGGTTTAAAAAGCACGCCTCGAGGCGTTGAGGCAATACGCTTCGACGGTTTTTTCATCAAAAACCGCCTCGAGGTGCACCCCTCATAGGTGAAAATGGCAATGTAGGCCTCGAGGCTCTGAAGCGGTCTTTGACGCTCAAGGCGATGAGGCGCTTGTGAGACATTGCCTCTCCTGGACTTCACTTAAAACCCAAAAAAGCCTCAAACAGCCCAATCCTAAAACCCAAATCGTCAATGGCGAAGGTCTTGGGTTGCAAAACTTCATATTTCTGCTTCTCCCTCGCCAATTAGCATCTTCTTGCCTCTCTTCTACGTATTTCGACAAGTCCTCTTCTCCCTTCGCTCGAGATTCCTCTTCCTCGTTAGCCATTGCCGATCGTTATGCCGCCTCCTCCATCCCTGTACAGTTGTGCTGCGGCCATTGAAGGCCTCTGGTTTTTTTCTCGACTTATTAGCTTTTCTTTCTCGTTTGCATGGTTTGAAAAAACACACCTCAAGGCGCTGAGGCGACCGAGGTGAAACGGGCGGAGGGAAAACGCCTCGAGGCGACCGCCTCGGACCCCTTGGCTGAGGCGTGCGCCTCAGATGTATGAGGCGGACGAGGCGGAGCGAGGCGCAAGGTGAGGCGTTAGGGATTTTTTCAAGCATTTTTTAAAGAAAAAATAGTCCTATTGGTATTTTTAGATATTTATAAAGACCTAGTTGTTGAGTATATATTTATGCAAGATGAATGCTTAAATTTAACCTCTTTCATATGTATATTTACCACTAATATGTCCGATTATTCCAGTGAACTCTTACTATTACACCCTTAAACATACAAGAAAATATGTATGAATTCGAATACCCATATAAGAAAAGTTTTGGGATAAAGGGCACTGCCCCTTGCAACCCCTACAAGGGGGGGCCAGCCTGGGCCCACCCAGCTCGCTTACCGGGCAGCGAGACCCCCATACTGGTAGGGCATGGCGGCACAGGGGGACATCTGACCATTCTTCATCTGGGTTCAGTAGAACATATTGTTATGATTCAAATAATATGATTCATATCAACAACTTGGATATCCATAATGACAACTATAGCTAATCCATTTTTGATAAATATTTTAGTTATAGTTATAGCCAATGATTTCCTTTTGACTAGGTAGAAATTTAATTGAAAGGTTTATGGCATTGACATATCCTTTTTTCATATTCTTATCTTCATAATGTCATCATACCATTACATTGTTATATATTATATGTTTGTCAGATTAGATTATTTCACCAATAAATATATTTATTATATATTTTATAATTATTTTCCTATATAAATTGAGGCTTACGCCTCGCCTCGCTTCCACGGAAAACGCCTTGTTCTACCTTTTGTTTTTTCAAACCTTGCTCGTTTGCAATCTTAAGTCCTATTTAGAATACCAAATTAGATCACCAAATTAGAATCAGATAACATTAAAATGCAATATTAACAAGTTAAAAGATAAAGATTCAGCTTTGTGCCTTGGGATCAGCATGCTCAAAATAGAGCACACCAAATGCTCAAAATCTGCTATTGTGATCTCTAGGATGCTTAAAATCTGTTGCTGCGACCTCTGAATAACCATATGGCTGATGGTTTTTACTCTTGTTAGCACAACAAAATGGAGCAGCTACACCACCACAGGCAGCAGCAGATTTTGAGCTCTCTGCATTACTTTTGCATTGAGCCATGTATATGATTTCTATTACTCTTTGATCCATTTAGGAAAAAGACAGTATCATTGCAAATTATAATGGTTAACAAGAGTCCAGGACATAAAATTTAATTTAGTTATAATATCAATATATGTATTTACCATATGATGTAATGTTCTTTGTCATTTTCCTATTTCAAAAATGACTCCAAGAAAGAAAAAAGGACAAGATGGTGCGTGTGATAGATCGGATATTACATGGAAATATTGTAAAGAGGTCAAGTTAGAAGGAGAACAAAAGAAGAAAGGATGCAAATATGTGAGTTGTAACTTTGATAATAAGCTCACTACAGGTGGTTTTGTGAGATTAAAAGAACATCTGACAATAAGTCACAAGAATGTTAGTGGTTTCTCAAAGGTACCGCCCTAAGTGGATAATGAAATCAAGTTGTTTTTATGAAGAAAGAGTTGGATAAAAAATCGCTTGAAGAGATGGAGGAGGTCCGTCGAGTGGGAGCATATGCAATGCATGGAGGATCTGGTTTTGGTGAGCATGTACCTACCAGATCAAGTGGAGCTCAACAAGCAAGAGGTCCTATAGATCTTTTTATGGGAGGACGGGGAGATGGAATGACAAGCCGAAGTGGTGGATGTGCAACTACTCCAGAAAAGCAGCATAAATCACATTGAGTGTGTCCTGAAGAAAGGAAAAAAGGAAGAGGTGCTGCCAAAGCATAGGGGGAGTTTTCATAGAAAATGGGCTCCCTTTCAATGTTGTCATTATTCCTTCATACACGACAATGGTACAAGACATTGGCCACTTTGGAAGGAGCTTGAAATCTCAAACTATGTATGAATTGAGAGCTTGGATCTTGAGGGAAGAAGTGAACACTATAAAGTCACTGATGGATGATGATGCTAAGGCATCCTGGAGAGAGGTAAGATGCAACATTATGTCGGATGGTTGGATGGATGTCACAAGGAGCAATTTCCGCCTCGATGTCATCTTGTCCATCATCATCACCATCATCACTATGACTTATTAAGTCCTCCAGTAAGTCGTCATTATACTGCACAACCACATCCTCGTCATCGTCTTCATCGGTATGTCCCTCACTTTCTTTGAAACTTTCATTATTTTTCGATTAATGGATATTTTCTTGAAATTTTATTTTTATTTTTTTATTAGAAACTTATCTAAGAGAGGGCGACACCAGTTAGGAGATGCGAGTGTTGGGATGTTGAGCCGGCTAAGAGAGGGCGAGGACAACCCAAGAAGTGTTGGAAAGAGACCATATGAAGGGATCTTAGTTTTGTGGATATAAGCCTGCGATTGGCCCAAGATAGATCTGAATGGAAGCGAAGAATCCATGTAGCCAACCCTATTTAATTGTGGGAAAAGGCTTTGTTGTTGTTGTATTAGAAACTTATCTCCTTTTTATTTTCATATGCTGAACACTAGAAGCTTTCTTATTTTATTAATCAATGTTGCAACTTTCATACCATGGACTTTAATGCATTCTTATTTCTAGCATTTTCTATATTTGTATAGTTTTTAACCTAAAAACTGAGGCTTACGTCTTGCCTCGTTTACAAAAAACCGCCTCAATCCGCCTCACGTTTTTTAAAACCATGGTTGTGATATATAGTTGCAATCTTTCTTATTATATTGTATCTACTGCCCATGGTTGTCATAAACCTTCCTTTTTACTGAAGATAAGGTCACTCTGATGGATTCTAAAGTGGTTTGTTGTGACTGGATTGCTCATGATGGAAACAATCTGATAGAGGAGAGACCAATAGGTTCCAAGGGTGAGATTAGACCTGGAGTGGGAAAATGCTAGGGTAGAATAGACAAGCCTCCGGGGAACAGATCTGAATTACTAGTAAAAAATCATATCAAACAAAATTTACACATACTCATAATTTACATTAAAGAGAAATCAGATGCCTTAAGACACAAGTGGACAAAGTGGTTAAAATCCATATGGCATATATCAAAGCAAAATGCTAATTGCATTTCCTCACAACCAGTTGGTACGACCTGGTTCGGTTTGGTTGCTAGTGAGAATAAGCACCAAGAGTGAAGACTTCTCCCGGAATAAGTTTATTCTGAAATAAGTGGGTCCTGCCATTTTTCATTCAAATGATGGAACACCAATACCTTCATTATTCTCTCGTTTTTCAAGTAATTCACTTATGTTATTTGCAGCACATATTGTATAATAACTATCACTGGTTCCTTTTTCACACTACCTATCTCCCAATAACTACCAGATATCCCGCATTCTTCAACATACAAAGGAAAACTCCACCTTATTTCACTCTCATCCTTCAAACACAAATCTTCCCAACCAAACAGGAATTGCAGGTTTGTTTGGTTTGGGGGTGAGCAAAAAATAAGCACCTGACACGAAAGCTTATCAACTGATAAGGTTGTCCCCCATAAGTGTGGGCCCACCACGTTCATTCAAAAAAGGGATAAAAGTGCCTTTGTTCGTCCCTCATTTTTCAAGCTAATTACTGTGTCCCTTGTTTACACTACATATTTAATAAGAACTATGACTTATCCCTTGTTCACGCTACCTATCAAACAGTAACTACCGTTTATCTCACATCCTTCAGAACATCCAATGAAAACTCCACCTTATTTCGTTCTTACCCTTCAAAAACAATCTTACCAGCCAAACAGGAATCAGGATCCTAGCTCTCAGGAAACAATCACAGGTTGCTAAAATAATAAAGCAAGAACATGTCCGCCACTGAAGATCATAGCAAAAGGCAAGTTCTTGATAGCGCATTTCTTTTATTAGATGACCTACATACCTCGGTGATTAGTACTTTTGCTCTCAGAGCATCAGCATTGCGAGGCTCAAGTATGAAATCTGCTGTTGTATCCCCCGTAAAAGCAACCTCTGGAGACAAAATGGTGTCTGTGATCTAGTAGGAAACATAAGCAATTGAATTAATCCTAACTGAATGATTTTGTTTAAAGTCGTTAACGATCCAATAATATTGTAAAAAGCACAGGGAGAGGGTTATAAAAAAAGAGGAGCAGGGAAAACAGACCTCAACACCTGAAACTTTCAATCTCTTGATCTGAGTTCCCTTCAAATGCGAATATTGCTTTTTTAGCTTTTTCCTAACTGAATATACCACATACCCCTATAAAGATGAGAACAATATCACAGTTTGTACATCACGTGGAGAACAAGGACAGATAGCAAGAGAGAGAGAGAGAGACAGCCCATCAAATTACCTGGCTAGGTATCACGTGGTTTGTCCTAAATGGCCTCACAACAAGGTCATTCCGTATTTCATATGTTTCACCTGAAATACATTAATAAATAAATATAGTATAAAAGGAAATCAGAAGTAGAAGCATACAACTCATAACCCAACTAGGAATCACGATACGTACCAACATCCAAGGCAACTAGATCAAAATTCAGTTCATCCTTGCTCATGGCCCTGTGAATTTCCAACAACTTTTCTACATCATCTTTTATACAAGGTGGAACAAAAACTGTTGGGGGCTTCAAGTTATAAAGTGCTCGAGTTGCTATATACATGGGAAGCCCTCCCTGAAATATATTTGCAACCCTTTAGAACTAATCTAGTGGTTTTAAGAAAGCTTTGTATCATAAAAAGATATAAGCGCCTCAAATACGAAGAAATAAAAGATAAACATGAAGATTATTCAAAATAAATTAAGCACGCTACTTATAACTCCAAATATTAACCATGTCAGACAGCAACGCGACAAATGTAAAAGCAAGAAATGTGCAAGGATAAATACTGTAATCACCAAAACTACAACGATGATTACAATTATCCAGAAACCTAAAAGTTCTAGGATATTATTTTGCATAAAGAACGTAGAAGTTGCATTGGTGTGTTTTTAAACCCCAAAAAATACTAATGCCAATATTCTCGATACAGTATTTCGTAATATCATAATTAAATACTGTAAACAACGAAACTACAATAATAATTATGATTCTACAAAAGCCCAAAAGTTCTAGGACAATATTTTGTGCAAAGAGGGAAGAAGTCGCATTAGTCTGTCTCCATCTCTCCAAAATAGCAATTTTAATATTCTCAATATAATATCTCGTAATGTCGGAGTTGACTAGCCACATTCAAGATGAGAAACATTGGTGTATGTTTTTCGCCGATGATATCGTGTTGATAGATGAGACTAGAGATAGAGTAAGTGAGAAGTTTGAGGATTGGAGGTATGCCTCAGAGTCTAAAGGATTTCGTACAAGTAAGCCTGAGACTGAATATATGAAGTGCACATTTGACGGAAGTAGTGGTGAAGGAATCGAGGTGAAGATTGGAGACTATAACATTCAGAAGAAAGATTCTTTTAGATACTTGGCATCTATTTTGCAACATGATGAAGAAATTGATGGAGATGTTCAACAACAACAACAAAGTCCTTTTCCCACACTGAGTAAGGTCGGCTACAAGGATTAGTTGCCTCCATTCAGATCTATCTTGGGTCATGTTAGAGTTAATATACTTACAATTATGTTCGTAACCCTTCAGGTTCCGTAACCCTTCAACCCTTCGAGTTCCGTAATCCCTCGGGAGTATTTATGTAATTTTCCTTATATACTCTCTAGGGTTTTCTATCTATATAAGAGACTCTATCCCTATGGAATAGATATCTCATTCGTCTCTCTTCTCCATATGGTATCAGAGCAACGGTCCTAAACTGAGGTTCTGATCTAAAATCCCCACCGCCGCCTTCAAACCTCGAAAAAGCCTGCGCGGGCCCTATTCCCCGAACTAGGGTCCCCCGGAAGGCCCTCCAATTGCCTCCACTGCAGCAACTCAATCACAAAGGAGCATCTCCAGCACCTACCGGTGTTGCTGGAACCATCTACGATAGACCGCTAGTGCCGCTAGGAGGTCACAACCCTCCCACTAGTGCTGCCCAACGTTTCTAGGAATCCAAATCTGTTGTTCGTTGAGGTTTTTCAGCTCTTCTTCAAGAACAAACGTGAGTTTTAGGGTATTTTCTACCCCTTTTATGCATCCTTAGTTGATCACAAGATCTTCTTTCTCTTTTAAAACCACCATGGCACATGCTTCTACCGAGACAAAGCTCTTGGCCACGAATATTATGGCACAAGGCACTACTATCAAACTTAAGGGCACAGAAAATTGTGTGCTCTGATCTCGATCTTTTATGGTGTTCATTGGTGATCGAAGGAAACTATACATTTTGACTAAAGATCTTTTAGATGAAAAGGACAAAGAGTACGACAGCTGGCAGACAGATAACTACTTGATTATCAATTGGATGACCAACAGTGTTGAAACTTACATTGCCTTAAATCTTCTTTACAAAAATACAACCAAGGAAATGTGGAAGGATCTCGAGCAAACACACTTCCAAAAGAAGACGAAGTCATGCCTTCCAGACATTTACAGGCGAATCTGGTCGGCATCTCAAGGTGATTCCACCCTCATCGAGTACTACAGGCATCTCTCCAGCCTGTATGAGGAGCTTGCAATATTCCAACCCTTATATTGCACCAAATAGATACAAGAGTGTTCTGACTGGCAGGTATATCGCTTTTTTGATGGTCTGCATTCTAGATACCATGCAGTAAAGGAGCAATTTCTTATATCAGACACACTGCCAACAATGAAGGCCATCTTTGGCCGATTTGAGGAACTCGAGACATCGGCTGTCTGGCCTCCCATCTTACCTTCAACAGATACTTTACACACATCGTCTCATCCGGGCGAGGAGGCAGATATGGCTTACGAAAAGAAAGCGGTTGTGATCCAAGTCGTGGTCGTAGACGAGAATCTAGACGAGGCCGTGACTTTGGTTGTGGCAGTGGGAGAGACTCTACTGCCCCATGCACTCACTGTGGTAAGTGAAACCACCCCACTGAACGATGTTGGTAGAATTTTGGTGTACCTTCTTATCACGCCAATAATGCTTATGAGGATGCATATAATGTGGAAGAAGCGTTGCCTACAGCAACCTCCAATGGCATGACTAGTCATCTTAATGACGCAAATTCTCTTGCTTGATGCATATCCTTCAGACTCCAGGGCCTACTACCACTAGTAACACTAGCATTGCTGCTCTGGCTACTCCTTCAGGTACAATAGCCAACTCTGTTGGCATTCATGCTCCAGCTTAATTATTAATTCCGGTGCCTCTACTCATCTCACCGGAGAAGTTAGTTTGCCTCTTCCATACCATCTACCTCTGTGAAGTCTGTTCGAGTCGCTAATGGGACTCAATCACCGATTACTACAGTCAGAACTATGGAATTCCCTTCCAAGCTTCGACTTTCTGGGGTTCACTGTGCTCCCGATTTTCCTGTTAGCTAGCTATCAGCTCATAAGCCTTGTGTTGAGCTTCGTTTCCGTGTGATAATTTATAAGTCTTGTTATTTTCAGGACATTCGAACAAGGCAGATTTTTGGTGGTCATGAGAAGAATGGCATATATTATCTTAATATACCCTCAGATTCCAATTTTGTTGGTGTTGCATCCATCTCTGAAGATCTGCTCCTATGGCATCTGCACCTTAGGCATCCCTCTGCCAAGGCCATCTCCATGATGTTTCCTCAACTCTTTGCTTTGAAGCCCTTCCAATGCGAGGCGTGTGAGTTCGGGAAACATCATTGAACTTCCATTTTGTTCGTACTAAGTCTTGTAGTACTGCTGCTTTTCATCTTGTTCATTGTGATGTTTGGGGACCTTGTCCAATCCGCACATAAAGTGGTCATCGTTATTTTATAGTTTTCATTTATGATTATATTCGATCTTTTTAGGTATATCTATTAAAGGAGCGTTCGAAGATTAATCAAATTGTCAGAAATTTCTTTCAATATGTTAAAACCTTCTTTTCTAGCATTGTTAAGATAGACTGAGCAGAACCGGAACTGAGGACCCCCCCCCCCCGGACCTGCTTTCAGATACCTACCTAGTCAGAGGGGAGATCAAAGCTCATTCGTACTGACAGTACTCTTGAATTAACCCAACAGAACTTGACCTCTTTCTTTGCATCCCAGGGTACTGTTCACCAAACATCATGTCCATATACCTCACAACAGAATGGTATAGCTAAGAGGAAACTCCGACACTTGCAAAGTGTTGCTAGATTTATTCTTAGTCAAATGAATGTTCCTAAACATTATTGGGGAGATGCTATCATTGTTGCAGTTTATCTCATCAACCGTGTTCCTTCATCTATTCTATAAGGGGCAACTCCATTTTCCTTACTTTACCCTACTGAGTCTTCTTTTCCCATACCTCTGCGAATTTTTGGTTGTATTGTCTTTGTTCATAAATTTCATACAGCTGACAAATTATCCTCTCGTACCATCAAATGTGTCTTTCTTGGGTACTCTCGTGCCGACAAAGGCTATCGTTGCTATGATCATGTTGAGCGTCAACACTATGTATCTGTTGATGTCACTTTCTTGAACAAACAATTTATTTCACACAGACTATGAGTGGCATTCCTCTGAACCCCCCTCCCCACCAATCGTCTATACTCGCCAGCATACCTCTATACCTTCTACACCAGTGTCTATACCTTTGCATGTCCCTTTTATGCATAATGATATGATCACTTCGAGTGCTCCCATCATTAATGCCCTGTATGTACCTGAGGAGCTTCCTATAGCTCTACGCAAGCAAAAAAAGGTGTACATATCACCCATGTCACATTTTACTTATATATATGGTTTATCTAGCTATGATAAGAGATTTGCATATGCTTCGAATGTTATTTCTGTTCCAAGAGATTATTTCAGTGCAATGCAGGATAATGGTTGGCGAACCGCCATGGATGAGGAGAGATACACTTACCTCCCAGGGCATGTGGGATCCTGTGTCTGCCCCCCAGGAATTCGCCCTATGACTTGTCGATGGGTCTTTACGATCAAACAGTCGCCTGATGCTTCTATTGACAGGTTGAAAGCCAGACTCGTTGCCAAAGGTTTCACACAAACCTTTGGTGTTGATTATTTTGAGACCTAGCATGTTGCCAGAATGGGGTCGATATGTATCATTCTCTCTGTTGTTGTCAACAAAGCTTGGGCCCATTTATCAACTTGATGCGAAGAACGCCTTTCTTTATGGTGATCTTCAGGAGGTCTACATGATGCAACCGTCGGGGTATCTAGTCGAGGGGGAGCATGTTGGTCGACTACGCAAGGCCATTTATGGACTGAAGCAAAGCCCCAGGGCATGGTTTGACAGGCTCACTACAGAGATCAACAAATCTGATTTTCAGAGGACATCTAACTACTCTGTCTTTGTTAGACGATAGTCTACTGGCACGATCATTCTTGTTGTCTATGTTGATGATATCATTGTCACAGGAGATGATGTAGACGGCATTCAAGAGACCAAGACCTTCCTCCAGAAGTTCTTTTTCATGAAAGACCTTGGTCAACTTCATTATTTTCTTAGTATCGAGGTAATACGCACTACATAGGGGTTCCATCTTTCACAGAGGAAGTATTGCCTCGATATTCTGACTGAGGCAGGGCTACTTGGATGCAAGCCATCTAGCATCCTTGCAGAAGTGAGAAACTATCCAACATTTACTGATACAGCTTTTGAGGATACAACATGGTACAGAAGCTTAGTGGGAAAATTACTCTATCTTACTGTTACTAGGCCAGATATATCATGTGTTGTGAGCAGAGCCAGTCAGCATATGGAGAAGCCTCTTTATAGTCAACGGCGGGATGTTCTTTTGATCATTCGATATTTGAAGGAATCTTCCGGACGTGGACTTTTCTATGGAGTAAATGGGCACACTAATATCTCCGCCTATACAGATTCTGATTATGCTAGCTCACCGGAGGATCGTCGATCCATTACAAGATACGCCATGTTTGTTGAGGATAATATTGTCACTTGGCGAAGCAAGATGCAGACAGTGGTCTCCAGATCCTGTGCGGAAGCAGAATACAGGGCAATGGCTCGGGCCACCTTTGAGGTCACATGGCTTGACTCTTTCCTAACATAACTTGGCATTCCAGTCGCCACTCATGTATCATTATACTGAGAAACCAAGTCTGCCACGTACATCGCCACAAGTCCAGTTTTCCATGAGCGGACAGAACACATGAAGTTGATTGCCATTTCATTCGTGATGCAGTAACAGGAAAACGAATCAGCACTCCACACATCTCCACTTGTTAGCAATGTGAGCCCGAGGCGAACCATTCCTACGATAAATGTTATTGTAATAAATGATTTATCAATAAAATTTATTGATTATTTTCACTCCCTTTCTGAGATTGAATGAATGAATGCACTATAAGGTCCCTCTGTACAATAAGGGTTATGTACCGTGGCCAGCTTGATGATCATACAGTTGTTGATTCATTGATTGAATCATAGAGGCTGATGCTTGGATGAATATCTAAGGAGTTAGATAGAGGACTCATCAAGCATCGTCAAATTATTGTTAAGTGATGATCCCCAGCTTGAGTAGGAGATGGCAATCCTTTCTCATCTGGCTGATATCTGACTGATCTCTTGATGCAGGTCCTCTGCATGGGAATAGTGATTCGGAGGTGTCAGATTAGTTGAGTCAATGGATTGACTTAACGAGATCGAGATAACCAAAGACCTATGTTGAATGCTGTCACAGCATAGGCATGCATCCTCTGACCAGAGACAGATGTGTTGCTATATGTCTGAGTGTGTATATTTGGCAGACCAATAGGTTGATGACCTAGCCAAGGTCTATATACCGGCGAGCTGGTGTGCATGTAAGGACATATGAGTAATACAATCTCTCAAAGAGATCATACAGGTTCACTTGTGAACCGGAAGATATGAGCTCACTCATGAGGTATTGGGACTGATTAAATTCCACGCATGGTCGTCATGCTTTGGAAGTATGACGTGAATTTGAAGGTAAGATATATGCTTTGGGAAAGCATGTGATCTATACCAATTCCCAATGATCAAGATTGAGAAACTTAATGATCAAACCCTGAAAACGACATTGTAAAAGAAATATATATCTTCAGGATGATCATAGGTCTTCCAGTATGCAGGATGTACAGGTATTGGGAATACCTGAGGGTGATGTGATCATAAACGATTGTATAACCATGACGCTTCCATTCTGAGGGAGTGATGAAACAGGTTTGGATTTTAGTGACTCCTCTCAATAGAGAAGTGACCTGATCTTAGTCCATGTATTGGACATTGATCTGAATGAGATTCAGATGCAATGAGAAGATTAGGTCTACGGTCTTGATTAAATCAAGCATCTGTGAGAGGTCCATGAGATCTGGATTTGAGATGTGATCTCAACATCCAAGTCACTATACGTGGAACAATACAATCGCCATGTCCTTATCTCCAAGTATCTGCGGAGAAATCACATTATTCTTGAAAGGGTTCAAGAATAATTCCATAAATCTAAGCATTGAAGAATTGATGATTAAATGTGATTTAATCATCTTGATGTGTGGAAATTATCCAATATAATTAAATGTGATTTAATTATTGTGGATAAGAATAATGTGGATAGCAATATCCAATTATTCATGAGGAGCGATGTTAGGGCGAACGCGCGTGCGACGTGCTCCCCTCCTCCATCGTGCCGAGGGCGATCGCCGCGAATCATCCTTCGCGCAGCGCGAGATCGGGCGACGCGCACGCCGCGAGTCTTCCTTCGTACAGCGCGAGATCGGGCGACGTGCTCCTTTCTTCGGGCGACGTGCCTTTTCCTGCGCTCCGCACGGCGACTTCGAGTGACGTGCTTCTTCCTTCGCTCTGCGCGGTGTCTTAGGGTGTCGCGATGCAACAAGGAGGTGTGCTGACTTCGGGAGACGAGGCTCCTATCTGGGCGCAAGCAAGGGGGATGGGGCTAGGGGCCTCCCCGATCTGAGTGAGGGCGCCAGCGAAGGGGATGGGGTTGAGGGCTTCTCCGCTCCTGCTACTGGCGCGGGCGTGCAGGCTGGTTGGAGGTCTGAGGGCTGGAGGTGTCGCGCGAACTGGGAGATGGAGTTTTTCGGTGGTGGCGCGCATGTGGTGTCGGCTGCGGTCGGAGCTTACGCGCCTGGTTGTCCGGTCCGCGGATGGGAGCGGATGTTGGGGGAAGGTCCGGTGGCTAGATTTCGAGCAAGGGTGACAGAGAGGGATGTGGTGCGTCCCAGGGCTGGCAGCTGGTGGTTGGCCGTCGTAGGGGAGGTGTGTTGCTGCTAGGAGTAGGCGTGGGCCGCCGAAGGTCTCACCCTTCGGTCGCGGTTGTTTTCGGTGCGGTGGGCTGGATCATTGGGTGTAGGCGTGTCGGGAGCCGGTGCGTTGCTTCTCTTATCGGGGTTTCGGTCATTCTCGGAGGTGCTGCCCGAAGGCGGATGCGGGTGCAGAGGTGCTGGTTGCCGAGGGTGGGGGAGACGAGGCACTGTTTTTGGCGACTTCGGACGTGGGCCTCGTGTCCAAGGCTTCCTTTAAGGGAGATGTGACTCGGCTATCTCCGTGAACGGCGTTGGCGAGGGGCCTCCGCGAGTGCGAGAGCCGGAGGTTGTTGCTTGGGACGGTGTCTGGGTGCTTGCAGATGAGGTGGCGGAGGCCGAGGGACTGTGATGTTGCCGTGCGGCCTGGCAGCGTGGAGAGGGTCGTTGTCAGGGGGCTTCCGATGGGGATGAGGACGAGGGAGCGCATCTCTGAGCTGCTGCGTGGCGTTCTCGTGGTTGTCTCAGTTGAGAGTTCGGGGTGTCAACCCGGGCAGCCTTTGGAGGTGTTCCTTCGGGTGAGGCCGGTTGGTGTCGAGAAGATGGGTTGGTGGGAGGTTCGAATGGTTGGTAGGAGGCTTCTTCTTGAGCTGGTGACTGCAGATGTGTGGGCGGCTATTCTAGCATTTGGGTGCCGTAAGAAGGAGGTCCCGGTGGCCGAGGTGGCGGTGGTGGATGGTGAGGTGGAGTTGCGATCTGATGCGAAGGTGGGGGCTTGGCGGCAAGAGGAGGGACGGATTTTGGTGGGGGGCGGCTTCCGAGCGTGGCCCGCGCCCCGGGGGAGGGTCTTCGATTCGGTTCCATTTCGGCGGTGGTTTTTCCGAGGTTGGCGGCTGTTTCTTTGCCTTGGTTTCTGACGGCTTCGGCACGGTCTGCTAGCGGAGGGGAGGCTCTGGGAAGGGTAGGGCTCGGTCAGCATTGGCTGCTTGTCTGGTGGAGGAGGTTGAGGAGGGGGTTTTGGCCCGAGGTATGGAGGGGGTTGCTTTGGGCACCGATTCGGAGAGGGGGGGAGATGCGAACTCTCCGTGGGTGGACGTATCTATGGGGGAGTGGACTGCTGATCCGGGGGACGGGATTTTCTTCTGGAAGGGGTGGCTGATGTGGGTGGGGTAGCTGGTTCGCCTGAGGGTGCGTTGGGGGGGGAGGTTCCAGCTGGGGGTGGGGCTGATCTGGTTGGGGTGGGGCAGGAGGGAGGATCCCTGCAACTTTTGGGCGGGGAGTTGCCGCGGCGTTTTGGTGTGGCGTATGAAAGGGGGAGAGGGAAGCGGAGGAGGGCTGAGAAAGAGGCGAGGGCTGCTCTAAGGGCATCTCTGGCTTCGGGGGCAGATGTTGAGGTTGTGAGCGCGAGGGTGGCAAGCTCGTTGGTAGTGCGGAACCGTTTTGTGGCTCTTGACAGGGACATGGCGCGTCGCTTGGGGGTCATTCCCCCAAGGAAGAGGGAAGCTTTGATCGCCAGATGAAGCTGTTATCATTGAATGTGAGGGGTCTGGGCCAGCCCGAAAAGAGGCTCGGGATGCAGAATCTGCTGAGAGAGGCTGGTGCAGATATTTTCTTGCTTCAGGAGACTAAGTTGCAGTCTTTGGATGACCAGTTGCGGCGGGAGATGAGTAGGGGGTTGTTCTCGTTGGCGGACAAGGAGGCTGTTGGGGCGTCGGGGGAGTTGCTCTCCGGTTGGCGATCTGATTCTTTCGACTTGCTGGGATGTCCGCCTCCCAGTTCACTTTGTCTGTTCGGCTGCGGCAGAGGGTGGATGGGATCTATCTGTGCGTTACTAATGTCTATGGCCCGTGTCGGCGGCAGGATGGTAGCTTGGCTGGGGATCTGGAGAGTGCTGGGCCTGAGGCTGGCGACGGTATTTGGATCATCGGTGGTGACTTCAATGTCACGTTGCTACCGGACGACAGGCCGGGGGGAGCGGAGGCTCTGATCCTGGATCAACAGATATGAGGCACGTGGTTTGGTCTCTGGGATTGTCTGTTGTGGATGCGGCTGGGTGCAAGTACACTTGGAGGAACGTGAGGGCGAGGTCCAGACTCGACAGGTTCCTGATGTCGGTTGAGGCAGGGGAGGTCTTCCCTTTGGCGAGGGCTTGGGCTCTTCCGAGGACTATATCGGATTACACTCTTGTTCTATGGTTTTCTGGAGAGGAGCGCTTGGCTCGATTTTCTTTTCGCTTTGAGAAGAAGTGGTTGTTGGAGGATAGTTTCCGGGACATGGTGCACGAACATTGGCGGAGTGTGGCGGTGGCGGGCTCGGCTATGTCGCAGTTTGCGACCAAGCTCAAGTCGCTGAGGCGGTTGCTGTTGAGTTATGGGAAGGATGTTGCCAGGAGGCGTCGCGCCGTCAGGGCAGAGGCAGAGGCTGGGATCAGCAGGTTAGACGGGCTTGATGATGATCGGGGCATGTCTCCGGAGGAGGTGGAGGAGAGGGCAGCATGGCTAGAGACTGTGCTTCGAGAGGACAGAAAAGAGGAGGTTCATTGGCGGCAGAGGGCCAGGCAGAAGTGGCTAAGGGAAGGGGACGCCAACATGCGGTTCTTCCATTTGGTGGCTTCCGGGAGGAGGAGAAGGAGCTTCTTGCATGAGTTGGAGGTTGGGGGCCAAAGAGTTTCCGGCGAAAGGGAGATTGGGATCGCCTTGCGGGGTCATTTTGTGAGTGCCTCGAGGAGGGTGCTGGTGGAAGATGGCTGGGGTTGGTCGGGTCAGGGTGTGAGGTCCTTGAGTGGTGCCCAGGCTGATTCGTTAGTGGCCGAATTCACTGAGGTTGAGGTGCGCAAGGCGGTTTGGGAGCTGAGCTGAATCCAGACGGGGGTCCGGGTCCGGATGGCTTCTCCATTTCATTCTACAGGGAGTTCTGGGATCTGCTGAAGGGAGACATCTTGGAGGTTCTGACTGAGTTCAGGGGGGCAACTTGGGGTTTGAGAAAGTTAACAGGGCTTCGATTTTTTTGCTGTCGAAGAAAGATACCCCAGTGGGGGTGGGGGACTACAGGCCGATATCTATCTCCAATGGCATTTATCTTATTGTCGCCAAGGTGTTGGCGAACAGACTTAGAGGGGTCCTTTCCTCTGTGGTTTTGCCGGCCCAATCCGCATTCATTCCGAGTCGGTCTATGGCGGATGGAATCCTGACCGCTTCAGAGATTTGCCGTGAGTGGAGGGGTCTCATAAAAAGGAGAAGTTTGGAAGATTGACTACGCCAAGGCTTATGACTATGTCAGTTGGAGATTCCTTTGGTTAGCTATGCAAAAAAGGGGTTTCCCGGACAATTGGATTGCTTGGGTTAAGAGATGTGTCACCACTAGCTCATGCTCGGTGCTGGTAAATGGGAGGCCTGAGGGAGGATGGTTCCAGCCGCAGAAGGGGGTGCGTCAGGGGTGCCCCCTTGCTCCCCTGCTTTTTGTGTTGGTTGCAGATTGTCTTGCGGTTTTGTTTGAGCGGGCAGTGGAGGAAAACTGGTGCGAGGGCTTCCGAATGGGGGACATCTCTGTCCCGGTGTTGCAACATGCGGATGACACGCTGGTATTCCTGGGAGGGACGGAGGAGCAGAACCGCAATGCAGCTGTGCTGGTGGATGTTTTTGGGTGCCTCTCTGGGTTGCAGATTAACAGGCAGAAGTCGGTCCTTGTTCCAATGGGTTTGGGAGGCGAGGAGAGCATCAGGCTGGCGGAGTGGGCAGGATGCCCCTTGGGGAGACTGCCGATAACCTATCTGGGTTTGCCTCTGGTTGAGGGCAGGCTGAGGAAGTCCGATTGTGATTGTGTGCTGCGCAGAATGGAGGAGCGGCTGGAAGGTTGGAAGGTTTTCACTCTGTCCAAGGGTGGGAAGCTTACACTGCTGAAGCACGTTCTTTCGGCCATCCCGACCTTTTTCTTTTCGACGAGGTTAATGCCTGTTGGTGTTAGGAGGAGGATAGAGACATTGATGAGATCCTTTTTATGGTCTGATGGAAGACAGGCAAAGAGGAGGTTGCACCTAGTGGCTTGAAAGGACCTGGTTGTTCCTGTTGCAGAGGGGGGCCTTGGCGTTAGGGACGTGGAATCTATGAACAAAGCTCTGTTAGCCAAGTAGGTGGTGCGCATTTGGGGTTCGTCAGATTCGCCGGTCTTGCAGCTGCTGAGAAAGATTTATGGTGTTACTGGGTAGTTGGTGGCAGAGAGGAAGCGTCATGAGTCTTCCCTGTGGAGTGGGATCTGTGTCGTACTTCCGGTGCTTCGGCCGCTTCTTAGGCCGGTTTTGAGGGATGGGCTCCGTTTCCGGTTTTGGTTGGATGACTGGACAGGGGATGGGGCCCTAGCCTCCCGCTTCTCTCAGTTGATGGCGTTGGCCGTTGATAAGGGAGCGCGGGTGGCGGAGGTCGTCGAAGCTGGGACGTGGACGCCGAGGTTCCTTGCGGATCTATCGGATCAGAGGTTGGAGGAGTTTTTGAGGATGTTGTCTGAGATTCCCCCTGCCGGGGAGCTGTCGGGGAACCCGGACCGTTTTGAGCGGACTGGTGGTAGGTTCTCGGTGAAGGCGGCCTATCGGAAGGTTGTTGCGGCTTTGGTGGAGCGTGATGATGAGCTATGTGCTGACGTGAAGATGATTTGGGCAGCTAAGAGTCCTACGCGGGTTAAGGTTTTTCTTTGGTGTATGAGGAGAGGTCGTATCTGTGACAAGATGAGAAGAGGCAGACTGCTGGGTGGGACGGATCTAAAGTGTGAAGATGCGAGGACAAGTTGGAAGATGTGGACCACATCTTCTTTGGTTGCAGGTCTTCCGTAGAGGTTTGGGAGTCATTGGGGCTCACGTGGGTCCGGGTCTTTGATGCTGATCAGTTTTGGCGGTCGATTCGTCGGGTCGGCCATGGGTCTTCTGATGATGTTTCCAAGCCTTTTGCCGCACTGTGGGCTATTTGGCTGGGTAGGAATGACACAATCTTCAAGGGGCAGCGGTTTTACTCTGAGAATGTTGTAGCCCACTGTAATGTTTTGTACAATTTCTGGGTATCAAACTGATGTACACCTTACTTTATTAATGAATATTTTGGTGTGGTGACTCCCGCCTCCAGAGGGCTCCCCCGTTCTCTTACTCAAAAAAATATCCAATTATTCATAATATATTATAAATATGATTTACAATGTATTAGAGAGATCTAATTATAATTTATATTTATTGATTAATTATTAATGTGTATTGGATACACATTGTGTAATTAATTGAAGATGTAAATTATATTTTGTTTTCGGTTGTGAATGTGATTCACAAATTATTAATGCAAGATTGCAATATTCTCAAAATTAATTATGAATTATTTTTGAAGAATAAATCACAACAAAAGTTGTTGGATTAAATAATGAAAGATTTTCCAAGGAGATATGCAATCTTATGAAATCTCATGAGATTGATCCCACTTGCAAATCAAGTGGACGGCCACCATAACCAATATGGAAATTGGTGGTCGTCCACCTTGGTGAATGGGATTGTAATCTTCATGTTGGTTATTCTCTCCTTATTTAGTTGGTTTAATTTAGGATTGATTTATATTTGATTTGTCAAATATATTTAATCCAAATTAAATCATAATTTGTTGATTTTTTTACCAACAACGATCTTGGCCATTGGATTGAATATAAATCAATCTCATCCATTGATTTTATATGTCTCATGGATTGAGATCCATGGATCCCAAAACACTATAAATAGAGAGGCATACCATGCTCTCTAGGGCTATGCAATTTTGGAGCCAACTCTCTCTCTCTCTCTCATTTCTTCTCACACGCCAACTCTCTCGCTCTTGGTGGCCATCCACCAAACCCTAGAAGAGAGAATCGCCGTCGCCTTCGCCACCGCGCCGCCGCTTCGACGTTCTTCGATTCTCTGTCTTCTTGGAGTGCTACGCTCACGAAGAGGACGTTCGATCTCGTACGACGAGATCAGGAGTTCACCATGCTTGGATCATCTTATTGGATTGCGAGGATCACGCGGTTCATCCCCGCGCTCGCAAGAGTCTTCTCCGACGATCGGACTTGAGACAGGAGGTCTCTTCTCTTAGAGACTCGATTAATCACGCTTCAAGAAGTATTCCTTATACTTGTTGTGGTTATAGATGAAACGATCCGAGAATCGCTCTTGGATCATGTGGTTTCATCGCATGAAAATTTTTTAAATTCCGCTGCACAGAACAACTAGTATGACTAGTCGTTCTGCGTACGACGATCACGCTTCTGTGATGCGCTTGACGATAATACCATATCCTTCACCACTGAACTCCAACTTGCGGACATCTTCATAAAGACTCTTCCAAGGAAGCGCCTCATGTACTTAGTATCCAAGTTGGGCATGATCGATAGATATGCTCCAAAGTGAGTGAGAGTGTTAGGGTTATTATACTTATAATAATGTTTGTAACCCTTCGGGTTCCGTCACCTTCAACTCTTCATGTTTCGTAACCCCTCGGGGTATTTATGTAATTTTCCTTTTGTACTCTCTAGGGTTTTCTCTCTATATAATAGACCCTAGCCCGATCTCATTTGTCTCTCTTCTCCACATGTCATTCTCGAACTTAGATCCAAAAAATTAAGATCCATTCGTATAGTCTCATTCCAACACTTCTTGAGCCTTCTCCTTCCTCTCTTATCCAGCTCAACATCCCAAAATGTGCATCTCCTAACCGGTGCATCAGCTGACCTCTTTTGCAAATGGTCAAACCATCTTAAGCAATGTTTACGCACCTTATCCTCAATCGAAGCTACACCAACTTTCTTTATGATGGCATCATTCCGAATCTGATCTTTACGTGGGTGCACACATCTACCTTAGTATTTTCATTTCTACTACTGTCATTCTCTGCACGTGTCTATGGTTCACAGGCAAACATTCAATCCACAAAGCATAGCATGTCTCACAGCTGCTTTGTAAATTTTCTTGTGATTTTCACAAAGAATAGTAGAAGCTCATGTCCACTTTAATCAACCTGCATACATTCTATTTGTAACATCTCCATCAATTTCCCATCATATTGCGAAATAGATCCCAAGTGTCTAAAGAAACTCTCTTTTAAATGTTACAGTCACCAATCTTCACCTTGATTCCTTCACCATTACTTCCATCAAAAGTGCACTCCATACATTCAATCTTAGCCATACTTATATGAAATCTTTAATCTCCAATGCATGTCTCCAGACCTCATGTTTCTCATTTAGTTCATCTCTAGTCTCATCAATCACCACAATATCATCAGCAAATAACATACACCAAGGTATCTCATCCTGAACGTGACTTGTCAACTCGTCCATAATTAAAGTAAAAAAGAATGGACTAGAAGTTGAACCTTGATGCAGACCAATGTTAATATCAAAATAGTCAGTCTTCTCATATTGTATCCTTATACAAGATGAAGCTCCATCATACATATCTTAAATGATGTTAATGTATAGAATATGCACTTGTCTTTTCTCCAAAACTCTCCATAATATCTCCTGTGGGGCAGAATCAAAAGCCTTCTCCAAATCAATGAAAATCATATGGAGGTTCTTTCTTTTAGCTCTATAAATCTCTTTTGTTCTCAACAAGTGGATGGGTTCAATAGTTGAGCAACCTTGCATGAATCCGAATTGATTTTCTTATACTTTGGAAACTTGCCTCAACCTTCTTTTGATCGCACGTTTTCAAATTTTCAGTGTGACTCATTGGCTTGATACCACTGTAATTTGAACAATTTTGAATGTATCATTTGTTCTTATAAAGAGGTATCCACAATGCTTCTCCCCCAATCTTCAGGCATTTTCTTCTTCGTCAAATAACACTGAATAGATTTATAAGTCAAGTCAAACCGCACTTACATAAAACTCTCCTAACTTCTATACGAATGTTATCAGATCCTACACCTTACCCAAGTCCCATAACCTTCAAAGCCTCCTCTACATCCTTCATTTGTATTCGACTATAGCTTGCACAGTTCAAGTAACTTTCACTACTAGCTATATCTCCCAAAATGATCTCTCTATTTCCTTCCCCGATGAAAAGCTTATGAAAGTACTGCTTCCATCTTGTCTCTATATCCGTCTGAGTAACAAGCACGCAGCCTTCCTCATCCTTAATGCTTCTCACTTGAGAAAGGTCCTTGGTCTTTCTTTCACTTGCTTTAGCCAACCTGAATATATCCTTCTAACCCTCCTTAGAGTTGAGATTTTTGTACAAAACTTCATAAGCTTTTGACTTAGCTTCGCTTACTACCTTCTTTGATTCCTTCTTCATTATTTTGTAGATTGCGACAGTCTCATTTGTTCTATCTTTAGACAAACCTTTAAAGAATGCTCTTTTAATTTTGAGCTTCTCTTGCACCCCTCCACTCCACCACCAAGCCTCCTTTTGGCCTGGAGCTCATCCCTTTGACCCGCTTAGCATCTCGTTGGCTACCCTTCGGATACAAGATGCTAACGCCTCCCACATCTCGTTTGCACTTTCGTTATAATCTCAAGATAAATCTTCTAAAATCTTCTCCCCGAAGTTTGACTGCTTCAATTGAAGATTCCACCATCTAGTTCTAGTGACCATGGAAACACTCCTTTTATTTACCAGTTATTTTATTTGCATGTCCATGACTAACAAGCTATGTTTGGTGGTCAAACTCTCTCTCTCAATATTACTTTGTCGTCTTTGCAATACAACCGATCTCTTCTTCTCAATGCAAAGTAATCTATCTACCTTATAGTCGAGCCACTCTTATAAGTAATTAAATGCTCCTCCCTCTTCTTGAAGAGTGTTTGCTATGAAAGATCATAAGTCGTTACAAAATCCAAAATGATTTTTCCCTCTTCATTTCTATCCCTGAAGCCATGTCCTCCATGAACACTAGCATGTTATGAAGCATCCTTTCTCGCATGTACATTAAGATCTCCACCTAGGCAAATCATCTCTCTTTATGGGATTTCTTGCAGAATCTTATCTAAATCCTCTCAAAAAGCTTGTTTAATCCTTTCATCTAAACTAATTTGTGGCGTATAAAGTGAGAAGATATTCAGAACTTCTTCGATCACCACTTGTATCCAGAAGCCATGTCCTCCATGAACACTAGCATACCCATAAGCATCATTTCCCACATGTCCATTAAGATCTCCACCTAGGCAAATCATCTCTCTCTGTGGGATTCCTTGCAGAATCGTATCCAAATCTTCCCAAAAAAAATTTAGTCCTTTCATCTAAACCAATTTGCGGTTTTAACTGAGAAGATATTCAAAATTTCTTCTTCCATCACCACTTTTAACAAAATAATCCAATTCCCAAATATATGCACCTCAATCACACAATCCTTCAAATCCTTATGAACAACCACTCCAACATCATTTCTGTCCTAATCTTTACACGAATACCAAAATTTAAATCATGTCTTCTCGATCCCCCTTGCTTTCTCTCCAACTCATTTTGTCTCTTGGAGATATAGTATCTGAATCTTCCTTCTTTTCATCGTATCGATTATCTCCATTGATTTGACAGCCAAAGTACCAATATTCCAACTATATGTCAACAACTTTCCTTGCAACATCTTTTGGGCTAACTTCTTTACCTGCATGCGTCCATCATGCGAGAACCCTTGTAAATTTTGGACTACATCTGGGCGGCTATGCATCGGAACTAGCTAATTTACTCGCAATAGTCTCGCATACGTTCCTCATGCGAGAACCCTTGCAAATTTTGAACTACATATGGGCAGAGATGTAGCGGCCTTGCCAACTTCTCATTGCATTCGAATAATACAGCATGTCGCTAGTAGGGAACACCCCAACAAAATCTAAATGTTTGCTTAAATCCATGTTGAAAAGATCCGAACTCTTTTGAGACAAATAGTGTCCTTAAAAAAGACACTGTTTAGGAATTTGCTAAGAACACTATTTAGGAATTTGCCTCTTTTGCGCTGGTTGCCAGCTACCTAACGCGCAACCCTCCTCAATTAACCCGGACTTGGGACCGACCATTCAAATTAATTAATGGAGTATGTTATTGATAAAATAAATGCAAGTTGGTTAAAGCGGAGATGAGCCTCTACTATTCTTTGTGATAAGAAAATTCCTTTGAAAATCAAATAAAAGTATCACAAAGCAGCCGTGAGACCTGTTATACTCTACTGGTCTGAATGTTGGCCGGTGAATGATTGGCATGTGTTGAGAACGACAATAGCATAAACGAAAATGCTAAGATGGATGTTTGGTTATACACGAAAAGATCGGATTTAGAATGGTACGATCAGACGGAAAGTTGGTGTAGCCCTCATAGAGGATACGATGAGGGAAAATCGCTTAAGATGGTTTGGACATTTGCAAAGGAGGTCGGTTGATGCACCAGTCAGAAGATGCGAGATTTAAGATGTTGAGCCAGTTAAGAGAAGAGAAAGTGAGGAAGGTCCAAGAAGTGTTGGAATGAAACTATCTGAAGGGAACTCGATTATTTGGATTTAAGCCCGGGAATGGCCCGATATAGATTTGAAAGGAAAAGGCAAGTTGTTGTGTAAGGTCATAGTTAAATTAAAAATCATGTCAACTAAATGACTTGCAGGAAATGATACGGAGGGAAACATTGGTCTCAAATAGTTAACTTGGAATTCCTAATTGGAATTTGGAGAGAAGAAAGAATGAATTGCGTTATAGAGAGGCTCTAAGGTTCTCTTATATAGAAGAGAAACTAGTTGGGCAAATTACAAGAAGAAGACAACAAGAAAAGTTCTAAGCCTTATCCCACTATGAGTAGGGTCGGTTACATGAATTCTTGGTCAAATCCATGTTGGAAAATTCAACTATTTTTACACTGGTTGTCGACTACCTAACGCAACCCTTGCAATAGGAGGATTTAAACCATTGTCTTTTTGGTGGTAGACACATTGTACTACAACTAGACTATATAAGTGGGTACAAGACAAGAAGAAAAGAAATTACATAAATAATATAAAAGATAAATAATATCTCAACACTCCCCCTCAAGCTGAAACGTAGATATCAATCAAGTTCGGCTTGGAGCAGCATCTCTTGTAAGGCCCTCTGGATAAGGCCTTAGTAAGTACATATGTTGCCCAGTCTCCAGAGCTGACGTGGGTAGTGACGATGAGACTCTTCTATATAATGTCACGAGTATAGTGACAATCCACCCCTATGTGCTTGGTCCTCTCATGGAAGGCAGGATTGTTTGCAATGAAAAGAGCAGCTTGGTTATCGCATTGGATGTGCATGGGAAGAGGCATCTCGATAGTCGGGTCAGTAAGAACATATCTGGCCCACATCATCTATGTGTTATCCTATGCCATGGCCATGTATTCTGACTCGGCACTAGAGTTGGCAACCACAATCTGTTTCTTGCTCTTCCATGACACCTCTATGAACACTGCAAAGCTTGAAGTAGACTTCCTATCCTCAAGACACCCAGCATAATCTGCATCTGCACATGTTATAACTGAAAGTGATGTACATCTGCAGAATAGAAGTCATGTGCTAGGTGATGCCTTCATATACCTCAGAATCATATGGATTGCATCCATATGTACTTGTCTGGGTTGCTCCATAAACTGGCTCACTTTGCTCACGGCAAAGGATATGTTTAGTATGGTCGTCTAGTAATGGTCACATACAAGAGCTTGCCAACAAGCTCCTTGTACCTCCTCTCATCAATCTCAGTGTCATCATCGAGAGCTTCATACTCGAGTCCATACGAGGAGTGGAAGGTCTACAATCTAGCATGCATGTCTCAGAAAGAAGATCTGTAACGTACTTCCTCTGGGTCATCATAAGATCTCGCTGGTTCCTGGCAAACTCCAGTACAAGGAAGTAACATAAAGTACCAAGGTCCTTGGTCACAAATTGTTAACATAAGAAGTCTTTGGCAACCTAAATGCCCTGTTCATCATCCCTTATAACAATAATATCATCAACATAGACAAGAACGACGACTATATCTCTCTAAGTCCTGTGTACAAACAACGAGTGACCGGCAGTCAATCGCATAAACCCATGTTACTCTATCAAGTCCGAGAGCTTCTGGAACCATGCTCTTGGACTCTGCTTAAGGCCATAGATAGCCTTGTGTAGCCTGCAAACCTAACGCTTCCCTCAACAGCAAACCCAGGCGGTTGCTGCATGTAAACCTCCTCCTATAGATCACCATATAGGAAGGCACTCTTCACATCAAGCACGTAGGATAATCTCGTGTCACAGCAACAGATAAAAGGATATGTAGAGTAGAATGCCAAGCAACTAGAGAAAAGGTATCCTGATAGTCCACCCCATATGTCCGGAGAACCCACGTATCACAAGTCTCGCATTATAGCAATCCACACTACCATCCGCACAGTACTTCACAGCGAACACCCACTTGCACCCAACAACGGATGCACCAACTGGAGCCAAAACAAGACTCCAAGTGTCACGTGACTATAGCGCGACCATCTCCTCCTCCATGGCTAAACATCATTGATTGTTCTGAATAGCATCCTGATATGTTCGTGGTATCTCCACGGCTGATAGTACCAAAGTAAACCTCCTCACATCCTCTGACAATCTGCTCAAGGAAACCTAGGTTACAAGAAGATATGTAGCACAAGTACGTCTCTGTTTTCGCAGACCTGTAAGTTTCCCTCTTTAGAGGGCACATGGTCATCCTACATGGAATCCTGCTGCACAGACAACTTATTAGTCCATCAGTAGAAACAATGTGCTCATTACATACATGAGGCGTGCTGGATGAAGGGGAAGACATGTGAGCAGGGAGGACAGAGCGAGACCTCCGAGTAAACACTCGTAGCAAAAACTCAATCAAGGTAAGCGGTGGCCTAAGGGCAACTACAGGAGCCGGTAGAGGAGTAGGAGTAAGTGTGGGTAGCAGCAACGTGGTGGTGGAGGTGATGGTGGTGGTATTAGCAATGTGAGCCCGGAGCGAACCATTTCTACGATACATGTTATTGTAATATTTGATATATCAATAAAAGTTATTGACTTATTTCACTCCCTGTCTGAGTTAAAATGAATGAATGCACTATAAGGTCCCTCAGTACAATTAGGGTTATGTACCATGGCCATCTTAATAATCATACAGCTGTTGATTCAAATATTGGATCATAGAGGCTGGTGCTTAGATGAATATCTAAGGAGTTAGATTGAGGACTCGTCAAGCACTGACAAATGATTGTTAAGAGATGATCTCCGGACTGTGTAAGAGATGGCAATCCTTTTTCATTTGGCTGATATATGACGGACCTCTTGATGCAGGTCCTCTGCATGGGAATAGAGATTCGGAGGTGTCAGATTAGTTAGGTCAAAGAGTTGACTTAGCGAGATCGAGATAACCAAAGTCCTATATCATATGTTGTCGCGATATACGCACACATCCTCTTAGCGGAGACAGAGGTGTTACTATATGTCTGAATATGTACATTTGGTAGACCAATAGGTTGATGACCTAACCAAGGTCTATACACCGGCGAGCTGGTGTGCATATAAGGGCATATGAGTAACATGATCTCTCAAAGGGATCATACAGGTTCATTTCTGAACCGGAAGACATGAGCTCACTCATGAGATATTGGGAACGATAAATTCCATGCATGGTCGTCTCGCTTATGAAGTTTGACAGAATTTATAGGTATGATATATGCTTTTGGAAAGCATATAATCAATACCAAATCCCAATGATCAAATGAGAACCTTAATGACAAAACCCAGAAGGTGACAATCTAAAAGAGATCTATAACTTCGGGTTTATTCGAAGGTCCTTCAGTATGCAGGATGTATAGGTATTGGGAATACCTAAGGGTGATGTGATCATAAACGACTGTATAACCATGACGCTTCCATTCCGAGGGAGTGATGAAACATGTTTGGATTTTATGACTCCTCTCAGTAGAGAAGTAACTTGATCTTAGTCCAAGTGTTAGACATTGATCTGAATGAGATTCAGATGCAATGAGAAGATTAGGTTTACGGACTTGATTTAATCAAGCATCTATGGGAGGTCCGTGAGATCTAGATTTGAGATGTAATCTCAATATCCAAGTCACTATACGTGGAACAATACAATCATCATATCCTTATCTCCAAGTACCTACGGAGAATACGCATTATTCTTGAAAGAGTTCATGAATAATTCCATTGTTGAAAGTATAGAGAAATAGATAATTAAATGTAATTTAATTATCATGAATAATGTAAATTTGATTCACATTATATTGGAGAATGAGAATAGTTATCCAATATAATTAAATGTGATTTAATTATTGTGGATAAGTGTAATACGGATAAGAGTATCCATATTATTTATAAGGGGTTGATGGGGCTGCCCCCAACATGGCTGCCCCGCCCCATTTTGGGGCAATTTTTTTCATTTTTTTTGAAAAATATCGTCATGTATATTCATCCATGTATCCCTCCTATATGCCATTCGAATTTCGTCATAAACAGAGACTCCTACGGCCTCCATCCAGACAGAGTCGATTTAAAAAATCCTACGACCGTTAAAAAAATGACGTCTGGATGGAGGCCGTAGGAGTCTCTGTTTCTGACGAAATTCGAATGACATATAGAAGAGATATAGGGATGAATATACATGGTGATTTTTTTCCAAAAAAATAAAAAAATTTGCGAAAAATGGGATGGGGGCAGCCATGTTGGCTACCCCTAGGGGGCAGCCCCATTTTTCCCTATTTATAATATGTTATAAATATGATTTATAATATATTAGAGAGAGTTTACTATGATTTATATTTGTTAGTTAATTATTGATGTGAATTGGATTCACATTGGATAATTAATTGAAAATATAAATCACCTTTTATTTTGGGTTGTGAATTTGATTCACAAATTTCCAATGGCAAGATTGCAATATTCACAAAATAATTATGAATTATTTTTGGTGAATAATTTCCAACAATTGTTGTTGCAAAACATTGAGATAATTAAGGGATAATGGAGATTACATGTAATCTCCACTCCCCTTGATTATGGGGATGACGGCCACCAATTCCAACAAGGAAAGGGTGGTCGTCCACTCTATTTCTTAGAGAGGAAGTCTCCTTTCCATTATCTCCATGATTAATTGATTTAATTTATGGAATTAAATTATATTGATTTACCAATATAGATTTAATCTAAATTAAATTAATTGTTGTGTTTTTCCAACAAAATCTTGGCCATTGAAAGAAACACAAATCAATCTCATCCATTGATTTTGTGTAGTCCATGGATCCCCAAAATATTATACAAGAAGAGGCACCCCATGCTCTTCAAGGTTACAACAAGTTGTGCAACAACTCTCTCCTCTCTCTCTCTCTCATTCTCACATGTCCTCTTCCTCCTCTCTCTTTGGGTGGCCGTCCACCCTAACCCTAGATGGAAGAAGGCCCTCGTCGTCGCCTTGTCGTTGTGTCGTCGCTTCGACGACTCTCGGTACTCCATCTTCTTTGGTGCATCTCGCTCGCAAAGAAGACATGATCTCGTGCGACGAGATCAGGAGTTCCCTTACTTGTACAACTACTTGGATTGCGAGATCCCCACGACTCATCCCCGCGCTCGCAAGCGTCTCCTCCGAAGGTCAGACTTGAGACATGAGGCTTCTTCTCTTAGAAGTTCGATCGCAACCACACTACAACAGGTATTCCTATATCTACTATGTGGTTAGACGAAACGATTCATAAATGGTTTATGTATCATATGGTTTCGTCGTTTAAAAAAATTCTAAATTCCGCTGCACCGAGCAACTAGTATGACTAGTCGCTCTTGATCGTATAAGATACGATCACCACGCTTCCGTGATGCGCTTAAGGATCCTTCCGTATCCTTCAGGTGGTAAAGCAGGAGTAGGTGTAAGCGGTGGTATGACAGTAGGAGGTGGAGGCATGTAGATTCAAACTCAGAGTCTGATGGGCTAGTATATTACCTGTAGGAGAAAAATACATGACAGACTCAAAGAAAGTAATGCCAGCACTAACAAAGTATTTCCGCCGAAGCGGATCAAAGCAACAGTACCCCTTCTGGGTACGAGAGTAGCCAACAAAAACGCACTTTTAGCTCTGGGAGAGAGCTTGTCACGACATGGAGAGACATCGTGAACAAAAGCAACCGATCCAAATACACAAGGTATAAGAGAGAATCGATCCTTCTCGGGAAATACAATCGAGAAAGGGATCTTCTCTCCTAACACAGAAGAGGGCATGCGATTTACTAAGTAGAAAGCAGTGAGGACCACATCACCCCAATAAACGTGAAGAGCACGACCCTGGATTAACAAGGTTCTGGTCACATCAAGTAAGTGACGGTGTTTGCGCTCGGCAATACCGTTCTATTGGGATGTATGATCAAATGAGGTCTGGTGTACAATGCGAAGAGACCTGAGAAACTCATAAAACTGTAGGGTGCAAAATTCCAAGGCATTTATCAGAATGCAGATATTTGACATTGGCAAAAAAAATATTCCTTATCTCAGTAATGAATGACTTAATAACAACCCCAACCTCAGACTTATTCTTCAAAAGGAAAACCCAAGTCTAGAAAAATCATTTACAGCAACCAAATAAAAATGATGTCCCTTGTGATCAAGAACACGACTCAGACCTCATATATCTAAATGAAGGAGCTCAAACAACTGAGAATTGATCCGTCTCTGACGAGATGGAAATGAGGAATGGTAAAGCTTCCCAAGTTGCCAAGCCTTGCACTAAAAGGAAGATCGCCTAGAGATCTGTGGGAGGTCATGACACAGCTTTTGTAGAGGAAGATAGCCAAAACGAAGATGCCACAGGTATGGTGAGACCGATCCAGTAGGAATAGTGGACGCACTAGCATCAGGAGGCTAGACCAGTCTATAAGGCTCCCACTGCTCACGGCCACATCCAATCACCCTAATCGTAAGCATGTCTTGAAACACAAGAGACGAAGGGTCAAAAATAGCAAGCAATGCAGATCCTTAGTAATATGACTAATGGAAAGTAAATTCATCAGAGAATCAGGGGCATATAAAACATTCTGAAGGTGTGTGTATGGCGTCAGATACACCTTCCCCTGTCATGTAATGGGTAAGTGGATCTCATTAGAAATAACAACCCATTTGTCATGAGGTATAGTCCTGTAGGACCTAAACTAAGCTTTGTCTCCACACAGATGGTGGGATGTGCCAGATTCCATGATCCACTCTGTCATATCTGCACCGCTACTACCAGTAAAAGCGTAAGCGGTACTTGAGGAGCTTGAAGAAGCTCTGATTGCGACTGCAGTATCTATGGATCTTGTAGTGGTGGTGCCGAGGACCGGAATCATGATCTCTCGTATACGAGACAATGTCATCCATGCATGGATATGCCTGGGAAGCTGGATTCTCTGAAGGTTGGATATGTTCTGTCGCATGAGCATATGCGGGGTATACATGCTTCAGATAGCATGTGTCCTTTGAGTGTTCTGGACGACAACAGTAGGTGCAAGGACCACACTGGCGTCCACCACCTCTGCTACAAGAACTAAGCCCTCTGAACTAGGTAGACCCTCCTCTGTCGTGAGAAGCGACCATCGCTGAAGAGGGTTGTAAGGTGACAGTAGAAGGAATAAGAAGCATGTTGAGACAATTGTAGGCCTCCTCTATGGGAGGTATGGTCGCCCCAATAAGGAGTTGTGCTCGTGTTGCATCATACTCCAGGTCAAGCATGGTCGAAAAGACTCCAACCATAGTGGAGTTCTTGTATGCCATCTGATGCTCTGTGGATGTCGTAATAGGCATAAAGCTGTGAAGCTTCTCGAACATTCCACGAAGTGAGGAGTAAAACGTGTGCAGAGGGCGGTCATTCTGCTTGGCCCTGCAAATGTCAAACTGAAGCTGAAGAATCTTGGTCTCATTCTTCGTTTGAACATAAGTGTATGCCAAAATATCCCGCATCGCCTTGGCGGTAGGCTGATTCACGATGTCATTGACTATCTCCGTGGTGAGGGTCCCAAAGAGCCAAATAAGCACATAAATGTCGGCTTACTTCCACGAAGCATTGTCCCCAATCTTATCTGTCGGCTCTGGCTTCGTCAGAATGTGTTCTTTACTGTTGCACTGCATAAGGGTAAGAAACTACGTCGACCGCAACTCATAATTGGTCCGATCCATCTTTGCTATGGGAGTTGTGCCCTTGAAAGCACCGGACGAAGAAAAAGCATCGCCCTTGTTCTCTGACAAATGGAAGAACGACCGAGAAACGAAACTCGGCTGGGAAAGTAGGTCGATCTAAGCAAGTCTACACGATCATACGGAGGATTGGTTGTACGTGCAAAGTCATACAACCATCCTCATCAATCCTTATTGCACGCTAGGGTCGGAAACATGATTTATAAATATGAAATCACATTTTCCGATCAAAATCAGATTGTTTTCATATCATATCACCGGAAAGGGGCCTGGTGATGATGGAGCAGTGCCTCAAGGAGCCTAGCAGCGGCCTGCCAACCCGAACGATTGCCACTGGTGGCTGGCGGAGGCTGGTTGCAGCCCTAGCGGCGAGAGAGGGGGTGCCTCAGCCCCTTGGCAGTGCCAAAGGGGCCCCGATGAGGGCATGGAGCCAACATGGAAGCTGGCGGCGGTGCACCAAGGGGTCCGGCGTGAGGCGGTTGCACGAGTTGGGTGGGTGGTTGGGGCGGAGATTAGGTCAGGGCTCCGGTATAGGACCGTTGCTTTAACCCATGTGGAAACAAAAGAATGAATTGTATTATAAAGAGGCTCTAGGGTTCAGAGAAATCGATTGGGCAAATTACAAGAAGAAGACAAGAAGAAAAGAAATTACATAAACGATATAAAAGATAACTAATATCGCAATGGAATTTGATGTGGGGAAGACTTTAGTGCATGTCTAGATTGTGTAAAAACTTGGGCAGCTTATGAGTACCTTCCCAGATCTATAAAAGCATGGATTGAGGAAGGTAGTGTACTAGAGTTGGATTATTTTAATTTGTTTTGATTAATTTAACAAGTGTGCAGCTTGCCTCGCCTAGTCAAGCCAGTTTCAGAATTGAGATCGGCTGTGAACAAGTGTATCCGCATTTTTGCCATTGGTGAGTTTTTATTGATCAACGTGGTTAGGAAATGCATCAAGGTTTGACAAGAGAAACATTACTTCTGATTTTTTTATTATTTAATTGGTTGTCCTTGATTGTCTCTCCATGCCCCAACTACAGATGAGAAGGCAAGACAGAAATCTAGTGTTTACTAAAAAAAAGACACTGAAGTAATAGTCTTCTTCTGATGTTACCCCTTCTTTTCCTGTGCACAAGTAGCACTGGAGGTTTACAATCTTATATTCTCCGAAGCATTTTTGAAGATGATTGTGTCTAGAGTAGTACATCAATGAGGGGAGTGGATCGCCCTATCCTCAGATAAGCACGCACACCCATTACATTAGCATTAAGATGGCAAAACTTCTTTAAAGAGGATCCATTTGATTCATGACCCATTACATCAGCATTAAGATGGCAAACTTCTTTAAAGAGGATCCATTTGATTGGCGCTTCGACAAATCATGTTCGAAATTTATCTTCCACGTTATGTTTACATCAAGGTTCAACTTTGAGTCCATTTCTTTTAACTTTAATTATGGATGAGTTGGCAAGTCACGTTCAGGATGAGTTACCTTGATGTATGTTATTCGCTTATGATATTGTGTTGATTGACGAGACTAGAGATGGCGTAAATGAGAAGCTTGAGGTCTGAAGACATGAGTTGGAGACTAAAGGATCTCGTATAAGTAGGGCTAAGACGGAATATATGGAGTCCACCTTTGATGGAAGCAATGGTGAAGGAATCGAAGTAAAGATTAGTGACAATAACATTCGGAAGAGAGATCCTTTTAGATATATGGGATCTATTTTGCAACACGATGGGGAAATTGATGGAGATGTTACTAATAGAATAAATGCAGGCTAGCTAAAGTGGAGAGGAGACTCCGTTGTTCTCTGTGACAAGAAAATTCTTTTAAAAATTAAAGGAAAGTTTTACAAAGCAGTCGTGAGACCTGCTATGTTCTATGGATCTGAATGTTGGCCTGTGAACCATAGACATGTGCAGAGAATGGTTGTAGCAGAAATGAAAATGCTAAGGTGGATGTGTGGACACATACGTAAAGATCGGATTCGGAATCATGCAATCAGAAAGAAAGTTTGTGTAGCTCCGATCGAGGATAAGATGCGAGAAAACCGCTTAAGATGTTTTGGTCATTTGCAAAGAAGATCAACTAATGCACCAGTTAGGAGATGCGAGTGTTAGGATATTGAGCCAGCTAAGAGAGGGCGAGGACGGCCCAAGAAATGTTGGAAAGAGACTATATGAAGGGATCTTAATTTTGTGGATATAAGCCCGAGATTGATCCAAGATAGATCTAAATGGTGGCAAAGAATCCATGTAGCTGACCCTACTTAAAAAATTTACTTAACCTTCTTCCACTATAGGTAGGGTCGGCTACATGGATTCTTGTTCATATCCATGTTGAAAGATTCGACTACAACTACCTAACGCAACCCCCGCATGAGTGGGATTTGAATCTTGGTCTTTTGTGTGGTAGACACATTGTACAACCACTAGATCATTAAATGGGTACATTAAATACACTGTACTAGACCATTAAGTAGACCATTAAGTAGTCGGCCCTACTTGATTGTAGGAAAAGGCTTTGTTGTTGTTGTTATATCACAAATATTGTTGCTCCCGTTGTATATTCCATATCACTATATCTCGAATCACGGATTTGATAATTTATTTTATCCAAGCTTGCAAAAGTCGGTCGACTAGGCTGTCTAGTCAGCCCGACTAGTCGAGTCGGGGGGGTAGCCGACTCGACTAGGCCTAGTCAACCCTTAGTCGGTCCACCCGACTAATCGGTCGACTTTTCCAACAACCTTTTTTATTTTTTTTTTTGTTTTTCACTTTTAAAGCAAACATATTCTAATATGCTTAATATTATATTTAAAGTCAAATACTTCTTTTGTTTCATCATGATGTCATATAAAATGTACAAATATATGTATATATATACGAATATAAGTATAAAAAACTGATTTATATATTTAAAATAATTAAAAAATTCAAAACTGACTAATGACCGACTAATTCCGACTAGTCGCTCAACTACCGACTAATCCTTAGTAGGTGACCCCGCCGACCGAGTACCGACTACCGCTTTCTGCAACCTTGATTTTATCGAACACTAATATCAACAATCTTAGTGATTGACATTAATAAAAGTAAAAATGTATATTTCACAATTTCCAACAATCTCATAGAAATTTAATGTGAAGTGTGAAATTTAATAATAGAGTTTCTCAGCTGAATAAAGGTGGAGCACTCCTTAAATGGGAAGCAGTGTTGTAATAGTCACCTGACAAGACCAATTAGTCAATCCAACTATGTTATTCGGAAGAGTGATCGAATAGAATAATTTTGTTCGAATAGTCAGCCGACTAATGAAGAATAATATTTTATTATCATTACTATTTCAATTTTTTCATACTTTCATTAACATATGAGTAGTGGAGATGATACCTTGTGTATCATGTCTTGAGGGTAGTGACAGTTTATCTCGATATGCTTGGTCCTCTCATGGAAAGTTGGGTTTTGGCAATGAAATGAGCAGCATGGTTGTCGCATTAGAGGTGCATGGGAGGAGGCACCTCAACAGATAGGTCAGTAAGAATAGATCTAATCCACATCATTTTTGTGCGAGCATGTACCATGGCCCTGTATTTTGATTCTACGTTGGATTTGGCAACCATTGTCTGCTTCTTGTTCTTCCATGACATCAAGGAACTCCCTATGAATACTGCAAAGGCATAGATGGACTTCCTGTCTTTGGGATACCCTGCATAATATGCATTTGCACAAGCCATAACGGCAAGGGATGTATCTCTGCTAAATAGAAGACCAATGTCAGATGAGGCCTTCAGATACCTCAGAATCATATAGACTGCATCCATATGTGCATGTCTAGGTTGCTCCATAAACTGACTCACTTTGCTCACTACAAAGGATATATATGGTCTGGTGATAGTCATATAAACAAACTTCCCAACAAGCTCTTGTTGACCTCCTCAGTGTCATCATCATAGAGCTTCATGTTCCGGTTCATAGGAGTAGTGGCAAGCATGCAATCTATCATGCATGTCCTTAGCAGTGTCTCAGAGAGAAGATCTGTAAGTCTGTAACATACTTCCTGTGGGTCATCACATGACCTCGATGGTTCGTGGCAAACTTCAGTCTAAGGAAGTAATGTAGGCTACCAAGGTCATTGGTTACAAACTGTTGACCAAGAAAATTCTTAGCAACATGGATGTTATGTTCATCATCCCCCTGTAACAATAATATCATCAACATAAACAAGTATGACAACAGTACGTCTCTGAGTCCTCTGAACAAACAGTGAGGTATCGGCAGCCGGTCTCATGAATCTATGTTGCTCTATCAAGTCTAAGAGCTTCTGGAACCGTGCTCTTAGACTCTACTTAAGATCATAGGTGGCCTTGTGGAGCCTGCAAACCTTCTGACACTCCCCATCATGACTCAACAGCGAACTCAGGTGATTGCTGCATGTAAACCTCCTCCTATAGGTCACCGCAGAGAATGCATTCTTCAAAGCAAGCTGATAGAGGGGCCAATCCTGTGTCATTGCAACTAATAGGAGTATACAGAGAGTAGAATGCATGGCTACTGTAGAGAATGTATCTTGATAGTCCACCCCATATGTCTAGGTGAACCCATGTGCTCATTACATACATGTGGCATGTTGGATGATGGGGAAGACATGTGAGCAGGGAGAACAGAGCAAGACATGCGAGTAAACACACATGGCAAAAATTGAGTTATGGTGGGTAGCGGTATACGGATAGACACGAGAGCAGGTGTAGGTATGGGAGGTGGTGGAGGTGGGGGTGGTGGTGAAGGAAGTGATGGAGGTGATAGAGCAGATGCAGGAGGTGGTAGAGCTGTAGGAGGTGAAGGCATATAGACCTCATCATCAGAGTCAGAAGGGGTCAATCTGTCACATGTAGGAGAGAAATACATAACAAGACTGAAAGAATGTAATATCAGTAGTGACAAAGTATTTCCGCCGAAGCTGATCAAAGCAATGGTACCCTTCATGGGTACGAGAGTAGCCAACAAAGACAAACGTAACAGCTCTGGGGAAGAGCTTGTCATGACCATGTGAAAGATTGTGAACAAAGGCCACAAATCCAAACATACGGGATGTAAGAGAGAACAAATCATTCTCGAGAAATGCAATCGAAAAAGGAACCATCTCTCTCAAAACAGAAGATGGCACACGGTTCACTAAGTGGCATGCAGTGAGAACTGCATCACCCTAATAAGAGTGAGGAGGAGCACGTTCTGAATCAGAAGGGTTCTGGTCACATCGAGTAAATGATGATATTTGCGCTCGAAAACACCGTTCTGCTGAGATGTATAGGCACACGAGGTATGGTGTACAATGACAAGAGACCTGAGAAACTCGGATAGCGATAAAGTGCAAAACTTTAAGGCATTATCAGAATGTAAATACTAAATACTTGACAGTAGCAAACAAATATTCTTTATCCCATGAATAAATGAGTTGATGACAGACCCAGCCTTAGACTTATTCTTTAACAAGAAAATCCAAGAAAGTTTCAAATAGTCATCTACATCAACCACATAAAAATGGTGTGCTTGGTGATCAGGGACACGACTCGAACCCAAATATTTAAGTGAAGGAGCTCAAACGACTGAGAACTGTTCCGACTCTGACGAGATGGAAACGGAGAACGATGATGCTTCCCAAGCTGGCCAGCCTCGCACTAGAAGGAAGATCGTGTGGAGATCTGTGGGAGGACATGACACAGCTTCTGTAGATGACGGTGGCCAAAACGAAGGTGCCATAGGTATGGTGAGAATGATCCAGTAGGAATAGTAGAGGCACCAACAAGAGGAGGTTGGACCGATCTGTAAAGCCCCTACTGCTCGTGGCAACATCCAATCGCCCTGCCCGCGAATATGTCCTGAAACACAAGAGAAGAGGGGTCAAGAATGGCACGATAATGCAAATCCTTTGTATTTGACTAATAGAAAGCAAGTTCATTTAAAAATCATGAGCATATAAAACATTCTGCAGGCGCATGGATGGCATCAAATGTACCTCCCCTTATCATGTGATGGGTAAGTGAAACTCATTTACAATGTCGGTACATCTACCACGGGGTATAGACTTGTAAGACCCGAACTGAGCTTTCACTCCACACAGATGGTGAGAATCACCAGAGTCCATGATCCACTATGTCACGTATGCACTGCTACAACCGGTAAAAGCATATGTGATAATTGAGGAGCTCGAAGAGACTGTAGCTACAGTTGCAGTATCTGTGGAACCAGTAGTGGTAGCGTTAGCCACTGGAGTCATGACCACCTGTATATGAGAGACAATGTCATCAACGTGTGGATCTGCCTGAGGAGTTGTATTGTCTGAAGGCCCAATCTGCTCTACCACAGGAGCAAATGCGGGGTATCTATACTTCTGATAACATGTGTCTTCAGAGTGTCCTGGACGACAATAGGTGACGGGGCTACACTGACGTCCACTACCTCTGCCACGAGAACTATGCCCTCTAAACTGCATAGAACCTCCCATGTCTCGAGATGCAGCCATTATTGAGGTATGTGTGGTGGCAGCGGGTGGCATAAGAAGCCTTCTGAGATGACTGTAGGCCTCCTCCATGAGAGGTATGGTCACGCCTGTGAGGAGTTGTGCGTGTGCGCCTCATACTCCGGATCCAGGGCTACCAAGAAAACTCCAAACATCGTGGAGTTCCTATATGTCATATGTTGCTTGGCATTGTTCTTCGACAGGGCATATGTAGCTGCAAGAATATCCCACATCACCTTGGCGGTGGGTTGGAATATTGTTGGTGATCTCTGTGATGAGTATCCCAGAGAGCCAAACACGCGCGTACGTGTCATCTTGTTTCCACGAAGCATTGTCCCAAGTCTTATCCGTTGGCTCGGGCTTTGTCAGAATGTGCTCCTTGTTATTGTACTATATAAGGGTCATATATTGCATGGAACACAACTCATAATTGGTCACATCTATTTTGACGATGGGAGTCGGACTCTTGAAGGCACCGAACAAAGAGAAAACATTACCCTTGTTCTCCGACAAGATGAGAAAGAAGGCCAAAACGGAACTCAACTGGGGAGAAGGATACAAGTGTGTCTACATGATCTTCAAAGTCAGTGTGCGAGCGTTTCCTCGTAATGCAGCCCATGACGAAAGAGCATATGAGATGTGTTTTAGGATCGACATCATATTGGAGATGATCGCGACCAAAGAACTAACGAGGGACATATGGTGGCGTCCATAGAGATGTTGTGATCTTTATATTATTGTTGGTGCCTACCAATCCAAGATTGAAGAATTGATGGGCCATTTTCAATTGATGTGCTCTATACTTTGGAGAGGCCATGGAGAATGAATGGCACGGACTATGGTGGAGGATGATGTGAATGATGTATTTGGCCCATATGTCCTTATATAGTGAAGCTCAATACACAAAATTCTAGTTGGAATAAGTTATTGTCCACTCCTTTGACCATCAACACTATCATCAGGGAGAAATTCCTACTCTTCACTTAAATGTTCTCCTCTACATAAGCTTCTCCTTACTTCCACATTTAGTTAAGTAGTTTGGACGGTGGGACCTCGTCGAAATTAATCCATAATAGACATTATGCCACTTTTTTAATAAATGCAACAATAATGCCACCTGTCACAGAATTTGATTTTTGTTGAGAAAAACCTTTAAACCATATTGGGATTTCTTTCATTTACTTACAATGATGGGTCTCACATTGGGGAGTAAGCTTTCTCTCCCAATAATAAAGGTGGTGACAGTGAGTGCATAACAGGTGATGGTGACACAGTTGGTGATGTATTCTCCATTGAGAGAGCACCCCATGTAGGAGGCAACGTAGATGACAAGGTCAGCGATAATGCAGCATCATTAGACATCGATGGAGGTGCTATTTGCATCGAAGATGGTGAGATCGAGCGTTTGGGCTCTGATGGGGTGTTGTTGGGCATAATGGTGTTGTGAATGGGGATTAGTAGAGATGGCAGTGCTAAAGGAGGTGGTGTTGGTGGGGTAGTTGAGGAGTAGTCGGTACTCCAATGGAAATGATGAGGCATGATTGGCGAGACAATCAAAGCTGGGGAGGGTGATGTAGAGGTGGGAAAGTAGTGGCAGGATTGGTGGGGTACGTGGCTATAGTGGGGGTGGAGGTGGTGCTGGAAGGGATTGAGTTGGTGAGGGTGGTTTTGTTGCCAAGGTAAGTGTTAGTGCTAGTGGGAGGCAGTGGCACAGCAAGTAGGGAGTGTGGCTACGGTGGGGAAGGGTCGGAAGGTGTTGTCGATGGGGGAGGGGATTACGATGATGGTGACATCATTGGAGGCACTGGTGAAGGTTCTGGCAAAGAGAGGGCAGACAACAAAGTTGTCATTTTAGCGGGTGTTGAATCCACTAGTGGTGGTGGTTCCAAATCTTCTTGGACAGCAATTGTAGAAGGCTTTTCTTCTACTTTTTCGTTTTCTTTTTCTTTCAGGGCCGCAATGTTTCATGGATACCAAACTTCTTAGGATTGGTGCTGAACAATCATCTCCTTTATGGTTGAATCCAAAGTAGTTGTTTCGAAAATGAATCTTCTATCTCTCGTACATTCGAAGACAATTTGTATAGAACTCTCATGATCTATGCTTCTTTGAATGCCTTAAAGGATCGTTAGATCGTGAGGAGGATCTGTATGACATGCTATGATACCAATTGATGCAAACAGGGATTTATGGTGGAAGAAATTTGGAGAGGTGTTGAGGAAGAAGGAGAGGGTGCCCATAGTTGTAAAAGTCGGGTGACTAGGTCGACTAGTCGGTCGGACTAGTCCAGAAGATAGGGTTGTCGATTGACTATTAAATAATCGATCAATAATCCGTTAGCTGACTACTCGGTCTGACTAATCAGCCGACTGGGCTGACTAGTTGGCCAATTTTTGCATGGAGATTCTGTACTTTTTTTAAACGTACTAATTCTAATATACTTAATGTCTTATTTAAATTCAAGTACTTCTTTTATTTCATTATGAAAGTATAAAAATGTACACGTCAATATAAATACATAAGAATATAAGTATAACATGATTTATATGTATAAAATAATTTAAAAATTCAAAACTAACTAAAGACGAATGTTGATTAATCCTTAGTCAGTGACCCGACCAACTGAGTACTGACTACCAACTTCTGCAACCTTTAATGTTTTGTTGGGTGGTGTTTTGGAAGTGAAAGCGGAGAATGCATGGAGAGAGAGGAGAAATCTCCTATTTATATATAACTTCAACTGACTATTATTAGTTCTTTATATAGGATGGGCAAAACCCCAAAAAATCCCTAAAATTACTCAAGAAATTAATTAATTGGAAATCACATGCGATCTCATTGTTTAAATAAAATCAAAATTGCGATGAACTTAATTGGATGTAAATAAAGCTAACCTCGACCTTACTTAAATTATCAGCCATAATTTTATGGATGAAACTACTAATTAATAATTCAAAATTTTAACCCTAATTTCAATTCCATAGTGCATCAACTTTTTGTGATGTAACTGATGATTTTTTGTCACTGGCTAAAAACTAATCGATAAACTTTTTATGACTTATCGATCACTTTTTGAATTATGATCGGTCTTTTTTATTATCAATCACTTTTGAATTCTAATCAATTGATTTTTGTGCCAAGATGATCACCTTTGAATTCTTTTTTGGTGTCAAGTCGTCATTTTTTGAATTCTGGTCAATCAATTTTTGTCCTTGGTTATGAAACCGATGAATCAACTTTATTGGCATAGATCGATCACTCTTTGAATTCTAATCGATCAGCTTTTTTAATGTCAATCAACTGTATTTTTCAGGGATATTTCGAAAGATGCTCTTACTCTTGATTTGGATCCCAGAGGCTCTATTAAGACCTAACACATCTATATACCATGAGGCCTATAGAAAAGGACCTTATTTTATGTATAACTTACAACATGTGAATACCCTCTCTATTCTTCATTCCAATCTTTGTGAGAGCTTATTTGGAGCTACATTCCACCTTGCATTGCATGCTTAAACACTATCAATTCAATACTCATCTTACAAGCACTCACTTTTCTCTGTAAGATTGTTCTTTGTTTACCTCATGTTACGTTGCATGTTTGATTTGTTATTAAGGTTGTAGGGGTTGTACTTTTGTTTTGTACATATGGCTGAAATTGATCGCATAATCAACAGGTTGCCTACGTGAGCAATCCATGTTAATGGAAAGACCGAGGATTGGTTAGGTTGCACATTTCCAGGAGATTGGCAGATTGTGCACAATTCGACCCGGATTTATATGAAACCTAAGGCTAGTTTATTGAGGATGACGAACTTATAGATGAGGGACAGTATCGTCAATTGGTGGGAAAGCTCATCCATCTCACTATCACTAGGAATGATGTTGCAAACTCGGTTGATTATAATATAACTACGATATTTTTACATTGACCTAATTAATATCAGCTTATATTTTTATTCCAAACAACATGTGCCCAACGTCAAAATCCAATTATTAAAAAAAGATTCCAAGGAATCACATGCCATTATGGCAATCCGAACTTCCTCTTAGACGATTCTTAAACAGGAAAAATACGACCTTCTTGCTAAATACTCTACCTTTTAAACTAACATGTAACTTTATTTTTTATTAAAACGGTTCGTTTTCTTTTCTAGTTATTTCACATACTTTGTCACTGTCTCTTGACATCTTTTGGATCGATTTCTTCAATTCTAACGATTTGGAATCTGAGTTATCGACTATAAATATATTAAAGTAAAGGTTGCACCTTTCATTCAACCCAACTTCTAAACAGATAATTCCCACATAAATATCAAGCAATCGTCCACAACAACCATACAATTTACTATCAATCACAGTGAAAGCTCACAATGTGATCCAGATGCGCGTGGGTGATGAAGAGGAAGTCCTGATTAACGGCCCTGGACGGGCACCTCCCGATGTCAAACGCCAAATTCAAGCTTGGCACAACGATGCACGTCTCCATCCCTCCCACTGACATGCCCTCGATGGCGTAGCCCTCCACCTCCACGCCCTTGCGCTCCACCTGTGCCCTCGCCTTCCGGTACTCCTCCTCCTCCGCTATAGCCCGGTCGATCGCCGAGAGGAATCCTGACCTCTTCGGCGCCACCGCGGCGCAGCGACCGGCGGGGGAGGGGGACTTGGAGGGGCCGACGCGGAGGGGGAGGTGGTGGTCGAGCTTGGGGAGGAGGAGGAGGGGAGGAGGGGAGGTGAGGGGGAGAGGGAAGGCCATCTCTCTGCGCTTTGGATATAGCGTCAGGGTTTAAGGTTTAAGGGGATGAGATGGGAGAGAAGTGGAGTGAGGAAGAATGGAGGGGATGAGATTGAGGACCGGCGAAGTTTTGTAGAGGGAGAGGAAGTGAGGGTGAAAGTGAGGACCAGAGGCCAGAGGGAATGCGGTGTGTTTACTGTTTGGTGATTTGTACGTGAGTTTTTTATAATTTTTTAACGGGTTATTATTGGGATTTTGTCCATTTAAATTTTAAACAGTCTGGTAGTTTAGTTATTTGTATTTTTTTTCATATTAAAATACTGATTATTTATTTTAAGAAAAATATAGGAAAATGACTTTTTGGTAGTTAAAATTTAGGAGGTCCCTTTCTTTCCCCCACTTTTTCTATGATATTCTTCAATTAATCGGATTTTCCTGGAAGGTCGAATGACAGCCAATGAATCTGGAATTCAACAATCTAAGACTCAATCGGATTAGCTTCATTTCTATTTAATTATATGTTTTTATTATTTGTGAATACTTTGTTAATATTACGTACCCACTTCAATGGTCAGGTGGTAGTGTAGTATGCTTACCACCTAAAAGATCAGGATTCAAATCTCTCCTTGTGGTGATTGCGTTAGGTAGCCGACAACCTGTGTAAAAAATAGTTGGATATTTCAACATGGATTTGAGCAAGAATCCATGTAGTCGACCCTACTTAGAGTGGGAGAAGGCTTCGACATTCATTCACATTGCTAATATTGCATTGTGAATATAAAAAATATATAAAATCCAGAAAAATATTAGAAAGCTTAAAAAGCGGGAAGGATGGACTTGTAATCTCAAGAATAAGAAATGAATAAGATCGCAAATCCATTTATTGATACTAACCCTAAAGACCCGGGTAGCATAACCAGGTTGATAAATAAAAGAAAAGAAATCAAAGAAAAAACTAAAAAAGAGAAGATGTGTATATATATTCATATGTACATATAGTTCACAACCTTTATAAGAGTTTTATAGGAGTATGTGTGAGTGAGAAAGTTAGCTTTTAATTTGACATATTCGAAATTAGAGTTTTGATTTATGTATTTTTGTCACTCGAGCCCTTCTTAACTTTTATAATATCATTTGTGTCCATCGCTTTTCTGTAATATCAGTTGAAGCCATAAGGTACAAGTGATAAAAAACTTTGACCGGTTTCAAAGAAATATGAGTCCTTGTGTGAAACTTGGGTTTGGAGCATCTATTGTATATAATAAAATTGCACATTCAAACTTTGAGGTTTCATGGACAAAAGTTCCTCTTTTTCATTTTTCTCCTCTTACTTTTATCACTTAGTTTATAGTATAACTAAGACTAAAAATAAATAAGAAAAACAAAAAATAAGAGTCGACTATACATAGCCTTATTCACCTGCATACATTATATTTATATATTTAATTCCATATCTTCAAAAATCACTGTAAATCCAAAATAATATGAACAAAAAAAGATATGCTTACATACAAGAGTATCCCTCTTCCTAAAAACTTCGTGAGTCCCCATTAACGACGACGGAGAATCGCCATAAGGAGTATACTGCACAAGGCCCATGCATAGGAAAAGCTTGGTACCAGCGAATATAAGATGCTCCGCCCTGCATAACATTCATTTGAAAATAGATATATTTCTTTCGATAATCATTTCTCCTCCATGTATAGTAATTAAAAATGATATATGATAACCTTAATGATGTAATTTGATTTTTCTTTCTTTTCTATATTATTCATGAGAAATATGACAAGTGTTATTTTCACAAGTCACCCATTACCCATGATTACTTAGTAGGACACTCGACACTCATAAATACATTGTGTGGATCATTCTAATCATCTTGCTTCGATGCTTAGTTGAGAGGAGAAGCGAACTTCTCAAGCTTGTAGGGGGTGGCTCCATTAAATTGAATAACAAAGATGGATATAAGTAGAATGTACAGTTAGTAAGAGATGGTTTAGCATTCAGACGGATGATGCCCTTTTTTCCATGATGCATTAGGGGAATGTCTTTGATCATAAGGAATGGATGATAACGATTCTTTTCTCACGTCATGAGGTCGGGTACCCTTCATCGCATGGATGCGGGGCCTTTTTCCATAGGCAGCCTCAATCTAGTTTACCTTAATTCACCATTTTAATTCTTATATGGGGGTTCTTTCCATACCAGCTCCTTATACTTATACAGCAGTAAATGCAAGTTGACTTCTAAGAATGGTTAGAGCTAAGAAGCGAGATGAAGAGCCAGAAAGGTCAACAGGTCTATACATTGATTCCTTCACACAATAATTTGCTTCTCGTATCAACAAATTAGAAGAGATGTCAATCAGCAATCATATTTGGAAACAATGAATAGTGGATATCGATATCGTCATTGCACAAAAAGCAAAGTATCATGATTTTTTAGCATTTCTCTACTAGAAAGAAAGTTTCTGATTTGATTTTGTTAGGAAACAATATCGCCAAATTCGATTGGTGTCCCTACAAGATGCCTCCATCATGGTTATGATAGAGCAAAGGTAGACGAATGCAAGCAGGTCAAAGCCGATGTGAGGCTTCTTCAACTATGAACTAGTCAACTAGGGCTAGGAAAGTATTAGGAGTTATATTGGCTTTCTTTCTAGGCGAGGAAATTGTTGACCCATATAGTAATAACGCTTCCAATTTCGCGTATAAATCTTTAACTTTCTTCTCTCTTAAGCATCCAAACAGCTCAATAGAAGATCAATGAAAGTCCAAACTTCCACGATTTTAGGGTCAATCTTCCTCCAAATATGAGGAATCGATCAAGTGAAGAAGACCTCTCCTTCTGTCTTTCTCTAACTCTTCAACCTCATCTTCTCTCTATTATGACTCGTCCCCTCAGACACCTAGTGTGACGCCCTGCACCCTTAGACACCCTAACGTCACACCTAGACATCGAGCTTTTCTATAGTTTTGGGGCTCGAAATCTGATCTCATACATTAACCTATTCCATCAGGAATGTGGACATAAAGGTGAATGTCACAAGTCTGAACTCCTAAGAAGCGAGAATTACTTAAACGGAGGAATCAATTGTATTGCTCTCTTTGTTCCCCAAAATAGTTAAGGATCAAAAAATAATAAACTCGATAACTAATTAAAGGATAGACGAAGCGAGAGTATGCTATTGGGAATAAAAAGACATTGCTCATAATGAAATTGAACCAAAAGTCCCTTCTTTGCGTGACTATCTATCTACACCATGAGGCTAATATTCAACAAGCTTTACCCTAAGGATAATAAGTCCATGATTAGAAACATATTAGTGGGCCTATGATGATAAGAATCTTGTCCATACGCATGCATACATATTGTAGCAATAAACAAAGAGTTGTTGCCAGGTCTATGCATGGTACGGGAGGTTACCTCACATTGGATCAAAGGCGTGAACTTATGTACTAGTCTGACGGCAACAAAAAAGTTGAGGCCTTTATTCACAAAATGACATAGTAAGCAGTATTATATTAAAATATAATATTTACATATAATTAGCAAAACAACCAAGAAGAAAATGCAAAACGATGAAAAAGTGTGCTTTAGACATATAACGTAAATTAAAAAATATCAAGATATATGTTACCACTTTTGATTCTGAGGACTCCATGAAAGTTGTAGATCTTGTCAAGATCTACAACTATCATTTTATAAAAAAACTTTTAATTCTTTTAGTTTTTCATTTCTTTTCGTATTTCTTACGTGTCTCCACCAACCACGTGGGGGGTCCACTGCCTAGTCAACTCGTCACACAACTCCCACTCTTTGGACCAATTGTGCATCCATTAGCCACCTCAACATGCCTTATTAAACCCAATCAAGGTGTGGATTGACTAGGTCCCCCCTTGTACGATTCCATTCACACTCTTGTACCATGTCAACAGTACCTAGTTGACCTCTAGACTAGGTCTTTATGACGAACGTCCTCCTAGGACCCGGGTACTCGACCAACCAATTCCATGCACATACCATTCCACATTCGAAATACACATTAACATAAAGCATGAGAAAATAGCATAAAAGACTAGAACTAAAAAATTCCCACACATTCATAACATGCCCATCACTGCATTTCATTACAATCCCATCTATGTTAAAAAAATATCACATGTATGCATTCAAAAATATATTCCATACATACAATATACATCTCATGTCTCCCAAAATGCTGCAATCAGAGTAAAGTAGTAAAAACTACATCAAGTATTGTACCACAAAAAGAAAGTTGTGTGGGTGCACAAAAGAAGTAACTCTAAGTAACAAGTGTTGCTCACTGTTGCGGCTTCTGCTGAGAACCTGCATATCCAACACGTAGGTACATTATGAGCAAAGTTGCTCTGTATGATAAAAAAATTCAACAAGCAAGATATAAATAAAAAGTATGCAAAAGAAACAATTGTGTAAATTTTCTTAAAAAAGAGGTAAATTTTAACTATTATTATCTGATATAGATCGATCAAGCTTCATGGATAGCATGTGGTATTTGTCCTGATGAGACCTCACACTATGACTCTAAGGCAAGAAGAAGGCCTTAGGATTGGGGTACCTCTGTAGGTATGCGGTGGGGTACAATGCATCCTAACTAAGTTCCCAACACGTCCACTTGGCTTCACTTATAGGATTGTAACTCCGACCCAAAGAAAATTCCAACCCACGAATCATTGCGAATTGCTCAAGTCCACTATCTATGTATAAGAGTCCACGTGGTGTAGGGCACGAGTAAGGACATAGATCACAAGATCATTCGTACCTTAATCTAAATAACCGCGAATAATCCAATCCTCCTTATGCACAAGAGATTTATATTTTATTTCCGACTTCATTAACGACATTCTCTGAAACTACCCTTTTAGCGCTCCATTCGGAATACCTGTAGATGTGGCCTACATCACCCAGTACATGAATGCTAACTTTAAGTGAACGATCGAAACATTAAAATATCAACCATGACTACTTGATATGCACTCGAAACATTGGACTAAAGATACGTAAGTACTAAAGTACTAATGTTGAACACCGCATGATGACTCTACAATGTGCTAAGAAACATGTCCTCCAATTGTCGTAGCTACATAGTAAGAGTTGGGATCGGTGCCATCAAAGCTTCTACCAGGGACCCCAAAGGTGCATGCCCTGTTGGAATTAACTGTATTGGGATAGTTTAATGTAATTTGATGGTCAATATCATGTTATATTAATGTATCTCAATTCCTGAAATTCAATGTTTCAACCCTATGGAGTGATGTTTAGTCCCACATCGTGGAGAGATAAAACCAGCGCTTGGTTTATATGTAGGAAGTCCTGAGACTAGTATGGAAATAGACTAGAGAGGACTTTAGACCACAACACACGTACGCACGCGCCTGCGCCCGCGCCGTGCCGGGACGGGCCGGCTCGAGCTCAGGCATGGGCGCGGCTGCGGCGTGGCAAAGATCGGGTCAGTTTTGTAACCACGCATTTGAATTCCAAGGGATACTCCCATTATCCTCTCACGAAGTGTAACCGCCTGGACGTCTTTAAGTATCTCTTAAAGACGTGGGCGTAGATTACGAACATCCTATCCTCATTCTCAGCACCTCTTCTCTTTCGAGGACGCTCGTTTCCTCTCCTCTTTCGTTCTCAGGCTTCGTCTACGGAGGTGACTTTCGAGGACACTCAAGCACGGTGCGCACCGTCGACGAGCGTAGACCGTCGGACCCTGAGAGCGGCATGTCAAGGCCCTGTGCACCGGTAAAGTGGGGGGCGTTGTCTCTCTAAGGGGAGTCCCACGACAGGACGCTTCGGTTGTGATTTCTAACTCTCTCGATTTTTCTTTGCCACATTGTTTGTCGTGATGTTTTTTCCGGATTTTCCCCTTATTTTCATATGCATATGTTCTTAAAACGGATATTTTTCTTATCAATGTTAATATGGATGCATAAATACATAAATCTGTTCTGGAAACCTGTTGATATTCGGATTTATATATGTATGTTCATGTCGGTTTTATCAACAATCTTAGAGAGGCAGCTTCATAATGTGATAAGAAAAATGTCGTATTTGAGGTTTCGGTCTTGTGTGGATTTCACTGGTATGCCAGAGAAATTCGGAGGTCAGAATTTAAAGCATTGGCAACAATGCATGAAAATCTGGCTGATCACGATTGGCCTGATTTCGATTCTGGAATCCGAGTGCCCTAAGTTATCTGAACAGAATCCGGATCCAGAGGCGATTAAGATGGCAGATGCGTGGAAGGAACATGGCCGTCTATGTCATGGGTGCATTCTTACTGCACTACCGAATATTCTGTTCGATGTCTATGGCGCATCCACCAAGACTGTTAAGGATCTGTGGGAGGAACTGGACAAGAAATACAACACGGAGGATCTGGGTATTGAAAAATACTCAGTATCTAAGTTCCTGAAATTTCAGATGATTGAGGGCAAATCGCTTTCGGAACTGGCTCATGAGTTTTTGTTATTGCTCCATGGGTTAGCCGAGGCAGAAATAAAACTTCCTGAAAAGTTTCAGGTTATATCGATCATTGAGAAATTTCCCAAGTCCTAGGAAGATTTTGGGATGTCCCTAAAACATAAGAAAGGGAAAATTTTTTAGATGATTTAATGGTCTCGATAGCTATTGAAGAGGAGCATAGGAAACAAAACCTGTGATACCTGTAGATGTGAACCCTAAGGTCAATGTGATAACCTCAAAAAGAAATAATGCTAAAGGGAATATAAGAAACTGAAAGCCAAGGGGAAAATCCAGAAAAAAACAAAGAACAAACCTTCCTGGCAGTGTGGACAAGTTGGACACTGAAAAAAAGATTGCCCTTCTCTAAAGATCCAACAGAAGTCTACGGACGTCGTTCCTCAGGCTCTTGTGCTGACTGAGGGAGGCGGCCCGGTGAGGGGTATGTCTCAGTGAACCCTGAATTCTATTTTGTAAACGAGCCTAATTAGTGGCTTGTTGATATAGGTGCAAATGTACACATTTGTACTGACAAAGACATTCTTTGTGTCTTATCAGGCTTTAGCCGATGGAACAGTAATGATGGGGAACAGATCTACAACCAAGGTGCTTGGGTCTGGACGAGTCGAGCTGAGATTCTCAACTAGACGAGTTTGGATTTTCCGCAGGGTGCTGCATGTTCCTGATATTAAGAAGAATGTCTTTTCTGGTTCTTTATTAGTCAGAGAGGGTTTTCAATTAGACTTTAAATGTAATAAAGTAGTTTTTCTGAGACATAGTGTTTTCCTTGGCAAAGGATATTTGGCTGATCATGATCTTTATTTAGAATAAGATGTGACATTGATAGTTCAATTAATAATATTTCTGATTTTGATTCTTCTACTTATGTTGTTTCAAATATTGAATCTACTAATTTATGGCATGCTAGGCTAGGACATGTGAATTTCAACTCTATGAAAAGAATGATGAAACTTGAAATGATTCCTAATCATACTACAGACAAACTCACCAAATGTGAAATGTGTGCTCAAGCTAAGTTGCCTAGAAAGTCTTTTTATTCTGTGAATAGGAAAACTGAAATTCTATACTTAGTGCATTCTAATATTTGTGAGTTTGGTGGCGTGATGACTAGAGATAACAAAAGATATTTTATCACCTTCATAGATGATAGCAGTAGATACTGTTATGTTTATCTGCTTAAAACCAAGGATGAAGCCTTAGAAAAATTTCTTATTTTTAAGAATGAAGCAGAAACACAAGTCGGAAAAGTAATTAAACGTCTAAGGTCAGATAGGGGTGGTGAATACACATCTAAGATATTTGATGAACAATGCAAATTATTTGACATAGTTCATGAGGTCACTGCACCATATTCACCACAGTCCAATGGAATAGCAGAACGAAAAAATAGAACCCTGACTGATATGGTCAATGTACTTTTATAAAGTTCTGGGCTACCATCTTACATGTGGGGGGAAGCTTTGAATACGGCCTGCCATATTCTGAATAGAGTCTCCCTAAGGCATAAAAGAGTCCATTTAAACTTTGGAGAAATAGGAAGTCAAGCCTAAAATATCTCAAGGTGTGGGGATGTCTGGTTAAGGTCTTAGTCCCAGAACACAAGAGAAAGAAGCTTGGACCTAAAACAGTTGACGCAGTCTTTTTGGGTATCTGAAAAATAGTTATGCCTATCGATTCTTAGTAGTCCGGTCTGAGATCAGAGGCACAGATACTAATATTAATATTGAACTTCGTAATGCTACATTTTTCGAGGATATTTTTCCAATGAAAAAAGGGATTCCTGAAAATCTGACTAATGACGTAGCCTCAACATTTGGTTCTATTCCATAACAAATAGAAAAGATGTCAAATGTGGGGACTACCTCTTCTGAACCCAATGAAATTTTTGGAGGATGTTGAACCTAGATGAAGTAAGAGATCTAGGATTTCCAAGGATTTAGGTAGCGACTTTGTCTCCTACCAAATCGAGGGTGATCCTCCCGCATACAAGGATGTCATGGCTTCTACTGAAGCAAGGCATTGGAAGGACGCCATTAAATCTGAAATGGATTCGATCATTTCAAATGACACGTGGGAATTGGTCGATCTACCTCCTGGGTGTTCCACCATAGGAAGCAAATGGGTATTCAGAAGAAAACTTAGACCGGACGGATCCATAGAAAATATAAGGCAAGACTTGTAGCCAAAGGTTTCAAACAGAAAGAGGGTATTGATTATTTTGATACCTATTCTCCTATTACTAGAATGACTACGATTCGGATACTCATTGCGTTGGCCTCCATACATGATCTCACAATTCATCAAATGGATGTTAAGACTGCCTTTTTATATGGTGATCTTGAGAAGGAGATCTATATGGACCAACATGAGGGATTCGTAGCATCTGGTAATGAAAGAAAGGTCTATACGCTTGTAAAATCTCTTTATGGATTAAAACAAGCTCCGAAACAGTGGCATGACAAGTTTGATAAGACTATCCAGTCTTACGGCTTTATTGTTCATGAATCCGATAAATGTGTGTACTCTATGATTAAAGGTGATATGCTTGTTGTCTTATGCTATATGTAGATGATATTTTGATATTTGGATCAAACATAAGGATAATGGAAGAAACCAAGAGGTTCTTGAGCAGTAAGTTTGAGATGAAAGACTTAGGAGTTGCAAATGTGATTTTGGGGCTCAAACTGATTAGATCTACTAATGTGATAGTTGTGTCTCAGTCGCATTATACTGAGAAAGTTCTTGAAAATTGTCTATCAGAGCTGTAAATCTGTATTCACTCCTTATGATTCATCTAAATCCCTCTGCAAGAACAATAGTGGAATACCTGTAGCACGGCTACGATATTCCCAGATTATAGGAAGCTTGATGCATCTTGCGAACTGTACTCGACCTGATATTTCATTCAAGGTCGCAAAGTTGAGTAGGTATACGAGCTGTCCTGACCGTACTCATTGGAAGGCCTTAGATCGAGTGTTGAAGTACCTTAAGGGTACTGCACTTCTTAGACTGCATTGGGGTAAATATCCTCCTGTCTTAGAAGGATATAGTGATGCAAGTTGGATAGGTCAAATGGAGGACTCCCGGAGTAACGGTGTGACTGGGTATGTATTTACCCTTGTAGGCGGTGCAGTCTCCTGGAGGTCTGTGAGACAGACAATCTTGGCTCGATCTAACTTTTGAGGCAGAGCTGTGTGCTTTGGACACAACAGGTATAGGGGCTGAATGGCTTAGGGAACTTCTCTCTGAGATGCCCATGGTGGGTAAGCCGATACCGACAATTTCTTTACATTGTGATAGCATGACTACTATTGCAAAAGTAAAGAGTTCAAAGTACAATCAGAAAACTAGAAGACATATCCAAGTTAGACTTAAGTCTATTAGGGATTTGGTGTATTCTGGAGTGATTGCTGTGGAATTTGTTGGTACCAAAAATAACACAGCAGATCCACTTAGAAAGGGACTTGATAGATCTTTAATCCAAAAATCCAGACTTGAGATGGGGCTGAAACCCATTGAGAGTTTACACGCAGTAGCAACCCAACCTAAATGAGTGGAGATCCCACAAAATAGGTTCAATGGTCTCAGTAGCAACCCACCTAAATGAGTGGAGATCCCACAAAATAGGTTCAATGAGAAAACAAGCTGTAAGGGGAACTGGTTGGCACTCAATATGCAATACTTTGCATGTGAGTCCTATTCCTGAAAAGTCGAGTGCCTGAAAACTGCAGGAAAAGGTTAAGCATTATGCTCTTAATGGATTCAAGCTTTTATAAGCAGGATGTGAGCAGTGCATCCTTGGAGAATGCCACCCATACGAGTATTTCTGTGGGCCGCAGATAAAGGATGAGGGTTTATCCTTAATATACTCATGAAACAGTGTAGGGTGCATGGCCATTAATAGCATCAAAATTAGAAGATTGTCACCATAGACTTCACTTTGTTGTTACCACTCGATACCATTACATCAAAGGATTAAAGTTCAAGACTTAGTTTACTTTATTCCTGTGATGGTGAAAGGGATTAACTCATGTAAAGGTTCAAAGCAGAAGGTACCTTTACAGAAAGCAGAGTGTGAAAACTCGAGATCCTTGGCTCTTTGTGTTTCAACAGTGAATTCATGGGGGATTGTTGGAATTAACTGTATTGGGATAGTTTGATGTAATTTGATGGTCAATATCAAGTTATATTAATGTATCTCAATTCTCGGAATTCAATGTTTCAACCTTGTGGGGTGCTGTTTAGTCCCACATTATGGAGAGATAAAACTGGCACTTGGTTTTTATGTGGGATGTCCTGAGACTAGTCTGGAAACAGACTAGAGAGGACTTTAGACCACAACACACGTACACGCGCGCGCGCGCCCGAGCCGTGTCGGGCTCGAGCGTGGGCGCGATGCGGCTGCGGCTGCGGCGTGGCAAAGATCGGGTCAGTTTTGTAACCGCGCGTTTGAATTCCAAGGGATACGTCCCCATTGTCCTCTCACGAAGTGTAACCGCCTGGACGTATATAAGTATCTCTTAAAGACGTGGGCGTAGGTTACGAACATCTTATCCTCAATCTCAGCGCCTCTTCTCTCTCGAGGACGCTCATTTCCTCTCCTGTCTCGATCTCGGGCTTCGTCTACGGAGGTGACTTTCGAGGATGCTCAAGCACGGTGCGCACCGTCGACGAGCGTGGGCCGTCGGACCCTGGGAGCGACACGTCAAGGCCCTGTGCGCCGATAAAGTGGGGGAGCTGTCTCTCTAAGGGGAGTCATTCGACAAGACGCTTTGGTTGTGATTTCTAACTCTCTCGATTTTTCTTTGTCATATTGTTTGTCGTGATGTTTGTTTCCGGATTTTCCCCTTGTTTAAATATGCATATGTTCTTAAAACGGGCATTTTTCTTATAAATGTAATATGGATGCATACATAAATAAATATGTTCTGGAAACTTGTTGATATTCGGATTTATATATGTATGTTCATGTCGGTTTTATCAACATGCCCCTCTCTTGACGACAACTACCCCACTACCCGATCAACATGATATCTCTTCGCCACCACCTATATAATCATTGAGATTCATGTAAGGTCGTTTGATTGCAATTAGATCCTCCTAGATATTAGGTAGTAATTTGTCTTTACTTAGTTTTGTTTAATTTTTTTCTCTATTTGTGACCTAATGATAGTCGGGCATTGGATATGCTTGAGAACCGGCATAGGTCATATATTACAAGTCACTCGGTTGTTGGATGGATAACCCATCAGCATTTAGCCATTATGCACTCGTGGCTTGCATCCCAAGCACAATGTATTGCCATTTGAGCACTTTCTCCAGACAACAAAGCTAAGGGTCAGTCCAAAAAACATGGAACAATTGTGCGAGAATTAAATGATAGCATTCACAGATATGATATACAGGTGACTAATCCCAAACCTACAATGCAAATCAACATCAGAACAAGCCTAAAATTTTCAGTTCAAGAAAAATCTAGCTATCCCAAACTAATCAAGATTCAGCTATAAGCAAGATTGATAGACATCACGATCTTAGTCACATGCATTTCTAAAACCTGAATTTAAATATCAACGATACCAAAATGGGGTTTTAGTGTTCTCATTTGTCTCCGGGATTCAGATTAATCGAGAATTGACAAAATTGGCATTCAACATAATCGAGAATCAACCAAACTGACAATCAGTAGTGGTACCACAAGTAGGTGCATGTAATGACTCAAACTGCAACCCCAATCAATAGAAGTTTATGGAGGTTCACCACAATCCTCCCAAAAAAAAATAAGCAGTGTTCATTCCTGTACTCCACTTCACTCTATGAGCATCTAAAAATTCTCATCAACATAGAAAGGTGGGCAAAGTTTAAAGACAAAAACAGCACACACAGATTAGCTTCAAGTCAAACATATCAATGTTTTACCACCTAAGAGATGTTTGAAAACAAATATTAAACTTGAGGTGAAAGGCATATCCAACTTGGAATAAGGACTCCAAATATAGGGCAGTATTCTGTATAGTATGCCAAACATGTGTAAACAGATCAGCAGCAAAAAATACATCTATCACACACAAAACTCAACAATGCGATTGCGTAAAGAAACCGTGTTTTTTTTCACTTGAGAAGATGCACACTCAAGGAGAATGGAACTTCGATAAGTATAAACACAGATGATGCTTCAACCATAAGAATGCCAGCAAAGTTCTTTTACAGACATGCACATGAATCATTCATCAAAGGTGAAATAACTCGCAGCTCGAAATTTGTGAACCCCTCAGGATCCGAGTACCCGTTTACGCGCATTTCGCAATATTTCATTCACATTGATCGCAGAAGTTGTAGAAAAACAGGGAAAATTTTTCGCGCAATTATGACATTCAATGCCAACAAATAACCACAAAGTAAAAGAGATACATAGCACCAAAAATTTCTTTTCATTAATATTCATATCAACATGTACAAGGATCTTCCATTTTACAACATATATCCCAAGTGTGATACAAAATAGATAGCATTTATGTCACCAACTAAACAAAAACTGAGACAAAATACTTCATACCGTCTAGTGTATACTCTGTCTCCAGGAAGCATGTATAGCTACTGGACTGCAGGTTGTTTGCCTGCCAAACATGTTAGGAAAGAAAACGCGTCAGCGGTTGCTGGTATCCCAAAAACTTATAAAAAAATAACTAGACATTTAATATGTGCAAAAACAAGCAAGTAGGAAGGTGGAAAGTAAAGTCTACATCTACTTGCGTAAGTAAAAAGGTTTTTCAGGCTACTTGTAAGCATCTCAAATGTTTGTCCCATAACCCAGCATTTCCCACATGTGACATATTTATATAGTAGTTGCGTATTCATGAGTGTATGAGTGTGAGCACATATATCATTTTCTTCAGAGATCACGTTGGTGAGTGATAATGGAAAAGTTAAGATTGGAAAGATCAATTAATTTATTTAAATTCTTGGTTAGAGAGAATAGTCATTTTCTACTAATCCTAACTTTTGATCGTAACTTCTCCAATTCTTAACTTCAGTGTTTCAGATATAACTCCAGATGATATAGATGTAGATATGTATGATCTAGATATAGAATCGCCAAGTCTGTTGGCGAAGTAAACTCAAGCGGTGAAGAAGCCAACAAAAGGGCTCTTCTGTCTCGCCCCCTAATTGGAAGGACGGTCCAATAGAGGGATAGGTCTACTCCCAAACTACGCCACTGAGACGTGTGAGAGGGACTTTCCGGAAAAATCACTCTAGAAAAACAGCCTGATCGGTAACGGGCGACCGAGCTCGTATGTAAAACTAAAAACCAAGGATCCCCCGCATGGGTATCCTAAAACAGAGGGTCAGCGTAACTGGTCTAAAGTCGAGATCCCAACGAGGCGTAAAAACTCTGCGAGCTCGCGTAAAAACCGAAAAGGGACTGGGATCCTAGACCCACGCACTTGGCGGCCGCTGCCCAAACTGGTCTTCCTATCTTCCGCCCAGGTGAGGGTCACCGCGCCCTCGCACGGTTAGGTGTAAAGTTCACCCTAACCGGTACTAATAGATATTAAACATCATTGATTGGCCATCATTCTTACTTTCTTGACTTCTCAATTCTCTCACTTTATTATGTGATTAACCTTTCAGAACCTTAGGTATTTGATCCCCAACTTATCATTTGATTATACTTACGGATCAATTCGTGGAGCTACTATTCATAATGATCTTGTAAATCATTGATGACTTTGTAAAAGAAGAGTGTTGAGATTCTAATATTTGTATTCCATTTTTTTGTAATGTCCCTAATCTTTTCTTTTAATCATGAAAACTATCCCTTATTTAATTATATGACATTGATGAAATTTTAATGCAAACTAATTACTATGTGGACCTTATAATGTGCTCTAGCCACATACTAACAGTTGGACGACCACTCATCTTACTACTACTACTACCGCCATAGAGGAATTTTGAGCAGCTACAGATTATTTATTTTGCGATCACAGGAGCTACCGGTTAATACCACATTTTCTCGAAAAATGCTAGTAGTAGTAGGGATTTGATTTTGGCCTTTATAGTATGATGATACTTTGTTTATAATCTCATTGTAAGGAATGGCATATTAATTGATTGGTTATAGGGATATTGTTCACAGCTCATAGTACTGTATATGCCGAGAATAATACTTTACTTTGACCCAAAATATTCAGAAATAACATCTCCAAAATCTAAAATTAGATTCCAAAAAAAACCCTGTATATATATAGCATATATATATAGTACAATATTTAACATTTTCAGACTTTATAATTGAATTCTGAAAGGAAATATACAGTACAAGTATATTTTAGTTTTCATCTAACAGAATGGTCACTGCCTAAATTATGTGACTATAAGGAAATAATATTCGTACTATTAATCCATAGCAATACCTATTCAATAGGGGAATCATCAAACCATGATCTTCCAATTTATATATACATATACAACTAAAAATTTAACTTGTACACAGATACAGTGACATGAGTGACATGAGTGTGTGTGTGTGTGTATAGATATATTCAACTCACCCCATTTTTTTAAAGTGCATCACTGCACTTAGACCCAAATTATCTAATATTTCTTTATTTAAAAAGGATCTGCAAACTCCCCCAAATTCCCACGACATTCTTACTCTAAAGAAAAGCATCCCTAAAAATCAAAAGATAAAATAGAACTCATGACATAGTAGCAATTAGAGAGAAACTTGTACAGGGATGGCAGCAAAAGATGGGGGAAAGGGATGTACATGAATGGCAACAAATGATGGGGAAGGAGGTACCTTTAGATCAAAAATTGAAGAGAATCCCTGATGCTTCTTCTTGAACAGCTGCTGGACAGCAGCAGAAGGATGAAGAATAGGGCTTCCTTGGCTGTGATTTGGAGAAAGAAAAATGGTGAAATGAAAGGGAAGGACAACATCTCTAAATGAAGGAGGTGTCGCAGGAGTCTCCAGCTGTAGTTGAGACGAAAAGGTTGGAAAACCCTCTCACTCGACTAGAATTTCTTGCGAGAAAATTTTTGAGAAACTTGAAGGAATATACCTAGGATTTTATAGTAAGGGGTTGTACCTTAAAACCTTCATATTAGAGGAGTTCTTTACATGCCGGAAGATTTCCAGAAGCTGTAGCTGGGAGCTCTTCTTGGAGAAGAAGGGATGGCTGCAAGGAGCTCTAATAGGAGAAAGAACAGCTACAGATTTGGAGAGATTTGGTCCCACACGGCTAGCGGTTCAGGGAAATTTGGGGAGATTTGGTGATATTTATAGAGGAGGTGGGGCTTTGGGTATAGCCACATGGACTGGAAACCAAAGCTACGTGGAAAAGAGACGAGAAACCAACGGCAACTGTTGCTGCTATAGTCTGAATAATAAATTTTTTATAATATATATCTTTATTTTCCAGTTTCCCTATTATTTTAAAGTCATCCGTAATCGCGCGTCGAGCTTCTGATTTCAACGCGCAATGACTCGTTTTGACCGTCTCTAAGTGACGCTTAATATGCGTATAATATTGATATACTTCGATCGGGTTTTGGATACCCGAAATTTCCGGATACGGCTTTTGTTTAAAATTAAATTTTGTGATTTAAAAATATCACACGATATCCGATTGACGAATGGTCGATTCCGTTGGTTTTCTTTCGTCGAATCAGATCTAATGACGGTCTTGATTCGTCTCGTGATTTTCAAATTTGCGTCGCGACTTTTTCGGACACGCATTACGATGTGACCGATTTTTGGTCGATTTCACCCGAACAACTTTTGATTCACGATCAATTAATCATTTTAGGTTATCTAATATTGTCAGATAACTTTATTGGATTAATCGGACCCAAATCGGGTCGAGTTCGGGTTTGTGCGGATTCGGATGTTACAAATATAAAAACCTCAAAGGGAATCTCGTCCTCGAGATTCGAGTCAAAGTCATTAGGTGTTTTATTTCAATTCCATGTGGCCATAAAAACCTCAAAGGGTTTTAAACCCATAAAAAACTCAAAGAGAAAACAAGTCATATATTTATCATGTATTTAATTACAAAAGCTTGTTTTGATGATTACATCAGAAAAGCTGCGGGTATCGTGCCCGCATGTCGGCTTCGGTCTCCCACGTCGCTTCCTCGACGCCATGTCGGTGCCACAATACCTTGACCAATGGAATCTCCTTATTTGCGAAGCTTCTTTACAGTACTGTCAAGTATCTGCACCGGCTTCTCCTCGTATGTCAAATCAGGCACCACGTCAAGATTCTCATAACTGATGATGTGTCGTGGATTGATAACCGTGAACTGTGTGCCTCATCAAGAATATCTCTGCGTAATTGCTCGTCATTGGGCACAACCACTCGGCTTGCCTTCCATAAAATAGATTCTTCCACTACAAAGTCGGCAACCTCGTTCTTGATGGCGCGCATGTATCTATCTCGAATCCAAGGATCTGTCTCCTGGCCTTCGACGATGCGATCCCACGAACTGCTGAATCGTTGAGGTACGGCGGTAGAAATGGATGCGCTTCCCTAAGGATGCCAATCGGTCAAAGATGCGAGCATATCCCACGTATATAGCCAGTTCGTCGTACCCTGTGCATGTGCTCTCCTGCTAAGTGCATCGGCTACCACGTTTCCCTTACCAGGATGGTAAGAGATCGTGCAATCATAATCCTTCAGTAGCTCAAGCCATCTGCCCTGTCTCATGTTCAGCTCCTTCTGATCAAAGATGTACTTCAGCTCTTATGATCGGTAAAAAATCTCAAAATTCACCCCATAAAAATAGTGGCGCCAGATCTTCAAGGCGAAAACAACTGTCGCCAACTCCAAATCATGCGTGGGATAGTTTCCGCTCGTGCGGTCTCAACTGCCATGATGCGTAAGCAATCACCTGTCCTCTCTGCATCATCACTGCTCCTAGAGATTCTCCAGATGCATCTGTATAGACTGCATAGTCCTGAGTGCCTGAAGGAAGAGCAAGAATAGGTGTTGTAGTCAATCTCTCCTTCAGTGTCTGGAAGGCCTACTCACATGAATCGTCCCAAATAAATGGGACCCCCTTCTGCGTCAGTCGTGTCAGAGGGCGAACAATGTGTGAAAATCTGCTGACAAAGCATCTGTAATAGTCCGCTAACCCGAGGAAGCTTCAAATTTGTGTAACTGTCTTGTATTGCTCCCAAGACATGTCTACCTCAATCTTCGCAGGATCAACTGCGATACCTGCTCCAGAAATGACATGCCCCAGAAATGAGACCTGGGATAGACAGAACTCACATTTGCTCAATTTGGCATATAACTTGTGCTCCCGTAATGTATCTAAGACAATCCGCAGATCATTCGCATGATCCCATTCATTCCGCGAATAGATGAGCACATCATCAATGAATACTACTAAGAATTTGTCCAAGTATGGACGGAAAATCCGATTCATCATATCCATGAAAGCCGCAGGTGCATTAGTGAGCCCAAACGACATCACCACAAACTCGTAGTGTCCATAGCGAGTCCTGAAAGCTGTCTTCAGAATATCTGACTCGCGAATCCTCGGCTGATGATAGCCTGATCGAAGGTCGATCTTCGAGAACACAGAAGATCCTTGTAGCTGGTCAAACAAATCATCGATGCGTGGCAAAGGATAATGGTTCTTCAACGTTCTCTTGTTCAGCTGCCGGTAATCAATGCACAACCTCATGCATCCGTCCTTCTTCTTGACAAATAGAACTGGAGCACCCCAAGGTGAAGTGCTCGGCCTCACGAGTCCCAAATCAAGTAACTCCTGCAACTGCACCTTCAACTCCCGCAACTCAGCTGGTGCCATACGGTAAAGAGCCATCGAGATCGGCTGGGTGTCTGGTAGTAATGTGATCTCGAACTCAATCTCTCTCTCAGGAGGTAATCCTGTTAGCTCATCCGGAAATACATCTGGATATTCTTATACTACTCGAATGTCTTGTATCATTGGCTCATGATCAGATACCTCCCGAATAAATGCTAGATATGAATCGCAACCCTGATCAACAAGTCGCTGAGCTCGCAATACTGAAATGTACTCTACGGTGCTTAAAAGTGAACTCGGGTAAATCTGGGATCCTGAAGATAACCGTCTTCCTAAAGCAATCAACAAGTGCATGATGAGCTGATAACCAATCCATGCCTAGGATCAAGTCGAACTCATCAAGCTGTAGAAGTAGACAATCTGCGATCATCTCGTGACCGCCAATCAGTACGGGCAAGTGCTTGACTATCAGAGAAATGACAAACAACTGGCCACCTGGCCTCGGATGTGATATGGAGAAGAGAGAGTCTCTAGGACTCTACCTAAAGAAGCAAGTAGCCTCGGATCAAGAAAAAGAATGCGTCGCACCTGAATCAAATAGAACATGGAAAGGTCGGTAAGAATAGTCAGTATGTGTGCTAGTGGGTTAGTCATCTCCTGATCTGGTCGGGATGACATGGCTCTGTATGAGAACCATAACTACTCATAGAAGTACCATTTGAAGATACTTATAATATATGCTTTTTCTCTTCTTGGGATATAATATGAAAACTAATGAAATTGGTGACATCTGTGGTGATTGAATCTGAATGTCCTATTTCCCTTCTCGGACTCACGATAAGTCGGAAGACTACCGCTATCCGAGAACTTAATGCGATCGGAATTGAAATACTGCGAATATGCGTATCGGGGTACCACTGCTCTGATACCAAAATTGTGAACCCTTCAGGATCCGGGTACTCGTTTACGCGCATTTCGCAATATTTCATTCACATTGATCGCAGAAGTCGTAGAAAAATAGGGAAAATTTTTCTCGCAATTACGACATTCAATTCCAACACATAACCACAAAGTAAAAGAGACACATAGCACCAAAAATTTCTTTTCATTAATATTCATATCAACATGTACAAGGATCTTCCATTTTACAACATATATCCCAAGTGTGATACAAAATAGATAGCATTTACGTCACCAATTAAACAAAAACTGAGACAAAATACTTCATACCGTCTAGTGTATACTCTGTCTCCAGGAAGCATATATAGCTACTGGACTGCAGGTTGTTTGCCTGCCAAACATGTTAGGAAAGAAAAGGCGTCAGCGGTTGCTGGTACCTCCCAAAAACTTATAAAAATAAGTAGACATTTAATATGTGCAAAAACAAGCAAGTAGGAAGGTGGAAAGTAAAGTCTACATCTACTTGCGTAAGTAAAAAGGTTTTTCAGGCTACTTGTAAGCATCTCAAATGTTTGTCCCATAACCCAGCATTTCCCACATGTGACATATTTATATAGCAGTTGCGTATTCATGAGTGTATGAGAGTGAGCACATATACCATTTTCTTCAGAGATCACGTTGGTGAGTGATAATGGAAAAGTTAAGATTGGAAAGATCTATTAATTTATTTAAATTCTTGGGTAGAGAGAATAGTCATTTCCTACTAATCCTAACTTTTGATCGTAATTTCTCCAATTCTTAACTTCAGTGTTTCAGATATAACTCCAGATGATATAGATGTAGATATGTATGATCTAGATATAGAATCGCCAAGTCTGTTGGCGAAGTAAACTCAAGCGGTGAAGAAGCCAACAAAAGGGCTCTTCCGTCTCGCCCCCTAATTGGAAGGACGGTCCAATAGAGGGATAGGTCTACTCCCAAACTACGCCACTGAGATGGGTGAGAGGGACTTCCTGGAAAAGTCACTCTAGAAAAATAGCCCGACCGGTAATGGGCAACCGAGCTCGTATGTAAAACTAAAAACCAAGGATCCCCCGCCTGGGTATCCTAAAACAGAGGGTCAGCGTAACTGGTCTAAAGTCAGGATCCCAACGAGGCGTAAAAACATTGCGAGCTCTAGTAAAAACCGAAAAGGGACTGGGATCCTAGACCCGCGCACTTGGCGGCCGCTGCCCAAACTGGGCTTCCTATCTTCCGCCCAGGAGAGGGTCACCGCGCCCTCACACGGTCAGGTGTAAAGTTCACCCTAACCGGCACTAATAGATATTAAACATCATTGATTGGCCATCATTCTTACTTTCTTGACTTCTCAATTCTCTCACTTTCTTATGTGATTAACCTTTCAGAACCTTAGGTATTTGATCCCCAACTTATCATTTGATTATACTTACGGATCAATTCGTGGAGCTATTATTCATAATGATCTTGTAAATCATTGATGACTTTCTAAAAGAAGAGTGTTCAGATTCTAATATTTGTATTCCATTTTTTTTCGTAATGTCCCTAATCTTTTCTTTTAATCATGAAAACTATCCCTTATTTAATGATATGACATTGATGAAATTTTAATGCAAACTAATTACTATGTGGACCTTATAATGTGCTCTAGCCACATACTAGTTGGACGACCACTCATCTTACTACTACTACCGCCATAGAGGAATTTTGAGCAGCTACAGATTATTTATTTTGCGATCACAGGAGCTACCGGTTAATACCATATTTTCTCGAAAAATGCTAGTAGTAGTAGTAGGGATTTGATTTTGGCCTCTATAGTATGTTGATACTTTGTTTATAATCTCATTGTAAGGAATGGCATATTTGGTTATAGGGATATTGTCAACAACTCATAGTACTGTATATGCGGAGAATAATACTTCACTTTGACCCAAAATATTCAGAAATAACATTTCCAGAATCTAAAATTAGATTACAAAAAACCTGTATATATAGCATATATATATATAGTACAGTATTTAACGTTTCCAGACTTTATAATTGAATTCTGAAAGGAAATATACAGTACTAGTATATTTTAGTTTTCATCTAACAGAATGGTCACTGCCTAAATTATGTGACTATAAGGAAATAATATTCGTACTATTAATCCACAGCAATACCTATTCAATACGGGAATCATCAAACCATGATCTTCCAATTTATATATACATATACAACTAAAAATTTAACTTGTACACAGATACAGTGACATGAGTGTGTGTGTGTGTGTATAGATATATTCAACTCACCCCATTTTTTTAAAGTGCATCACTGCACTTAGACCCAAATTATCTAATATTTCTTTATTTAAAAAGGATCTGCAAACTCCCCAAATTCCCACGACATTCAATTTCCCTCTTATTTTAAAGTCATCCGTAATCGCGCGTCGAACTTCTGATTTCAACGCGCAATGACTCGTTTTGACCGTCTCTAAGTGACGCTTAATATAAGTATAATATTGATATACTTTCGATCGGGTTTTGGATACCCGAAATTTCCGGATACGGCTTTTGTTTAAAATTAAATTTTGTGATTTAAAAATATCACACGATATCCGATTGATGAACGGTCGATTCCGTTGGTTTTCTTTCGTCAAATCGGATCTAATGACGATCTTGATTCGTCTCGTGATTTTCAAATTTGCGTCGCGGCTTTTTCGGACACGCATTACGATGTGACCGGTTTTTGATCGATTTCACCTGAAGAACTTTTGATTCACGATCAATTAATCATTTTAGGTCATCTAATATTGCCAGATAACTTTATTGGATTAATCGGACCCAAATCAGGTCGAGTTCGGGTTTGTGCGGATACGGATGTTACAAAATTTCAACCGAGAGACTATTGAACCTATTTATACATCCATATATCCTAATGTTATTTAGAATTTTCTACCCAACCCCCAGTGGAGAAACGTTATTGGTAAATGGAATGACAATAAAGCTGCTACCCTTCCATTGCAAGCTTGAATGCTATAAATCCTTGGAAGTTATCTGGAACTTGGAATTTTTTTATTAGATTTTTCTTTGCAAGAGAACATATAGACTCCCACAATTCACTATTAGAAACATACACCCACTATATCCACCACCCAAGCCAAGTTCTATGAGCCATATTGCAACTAATTAGGACAATATTAATAGATATAGAACAATATAGACAAATAGATCCAAAGAAGGGAAGATCCACATTTAGACCTGTTGATATTTTGATTTTTGGGTGGATAGAAGGAAAACATGCTTGTGTAGATTTGACAGGAGTTTCCCTGATGGTGGTGTTGAAGAGCGGGACATTCACAGTAGGGCAGGCTGCCCTTAAAGCTTCTTTAGCAAAAGTGGTGAAACACGAGAAAGCTTGCACGGAGAACTGATGAATCTCGTATTCATCACTCTAAATCTCATTTATTAAGCTCAAATCCCTTAAAAGCAACAGCATTTTAGCATCTATTCTGCATAATTAGCATTAGAGCATGATTTCATAAGAATTGCATTTTAGCACAAAAATCTGCACAAAATAAGAAGCCAAAAATCCAAGCCAAAATGACCTGTAAATAGACTAACTTTCCTGATTTTTAACTCATTCATGCTAACTCCGAATGACACAAAACCATCTCCACTGTGTACATATCACTAACAAGAATAAATGATAAATATAAAAAATAACTAAACCAAATAAGCGGACCAAAAACCCAAACCCTAATTTCAGGATTTTCGGACTAAAAGCCACATATCTTCCCCATCCAGTGTCCGATTTAATCCTACTCACTTTTGAACTAATGTACATTCAATTACCTTCAAAACAAGACCAAGTTCAAATGAATCAGAGCTCATATGTGAAAGTGGGGTTTTGGGCCTCTTTTGTATATTGTGTATTTTAGCGGTTTTTGACTTATTATTTTATGTACATATTTTATTAATTAATAAAAATCCAAAAAAATTAGATTAAGGTATCTTTATTTATCTTTGATTTTATCGTAATTTTTTCGGATTTTTATCTGATCTTAAAAATGACATAAAAATTACAAAACCCCAAAATTAAGGTATTCTATGTACATGGGATACCCCAAAAATTCACTTCGTGCATTTGACCGATTTTGATTTTGACGTCTTCATGAAAGTTGTAGATCTCATCGAGACGAGCAATTTTCGTGAAGAAAGTTTTTCAATCCGAGGTCATTTACTATTTTTTATCGATTTTACAAAATAATTATTTTCCGAATTTTCTGGTGCTGATACGTGGCCGCACCTGGTGACGCCATGTGTCAACCTTTTTTGGGCTTTATTTTTATCGTTTTTATTAAAAAAATATTAATTAAAAAAAATGGACGCACGTACGTCGCACGTGCCTCCAAGGCATGTGTTCCGCACGCGCGCCTCCTCTTCAGGCCCTTTGCCGCCACGTGGCGCGACGGGCGCCATCCGATCACGCACGATCGGACGGCGCCTGTGCGTCGTCCACCTCGCGCCCCCCTCTCGTTCCCCAATTATCTCCGCCGCCCGCCGTTGATTTCGCCGCCGCCACGATCCTCCGCGTATCTCTCTCGCCGGCCATCAAATCTCGTCAAATCACCGTGCCGCCCCCGCATCCCGTCGATCTCGCGCCGCCATCCGCAATCGCATCGCCTTCGCATATCTCGCCCAGTCGAATCCATCTTCGATCCCTCAAATCGCCCCCGATTCTCCTTCCATCTCCGACCGAGACCTCAGCCCTATAAAAGTTGCGCCGCCGCACCCCAACTCCTCATCCGCCGTTCGATCAAAGGTTCTCATCGGAAGTGACAGCCCGGTGCCTCCTTTTTGGCGTGATCCGAAGCCTCCCGTGCTTCGTCGCAGCCAAGCTCCTCCGCCGCTGCCTCGCTCCAGCCGCTCAACGCCGTCAAGCACTACCCCTTTCGCAGGTTATCTCTCTCTCCTTCTCTCTCTCTACATCTCTTCTTCTCTCTCGATCAACTCCGTCGGTAACCTCCGCGTCTCCTCGCCGCCTCGCCATCAGCAACACTTCGCCGTCATCAACTCCAAGCCCTCCACGAGCCAACAATTTCCTTACGCCTTCGCGCCACCTGCGCCATCCGCTTCATCGACGACAGCCGACCGTGTGTCGGCCCTTGGACATCAACTGCTCTGCCCCTCCGCCCTCACCACCGTCGACCACGACTCCCGCCACCTTCTTAATCAAGCTTCACCGCTTTCGACAACCGCACCTTCACCGGTGCTACGCCTACAGCGCCGCTTCATCGACCTCGACGAGGGCCAACGCTCCGCCCCTTCACCTCGCCATCAACCGGGCTCGGAGCCCGAGGCCCCAGCACGTGATCTGCATGTGCGTGGGGAACTGCTTCAACCGCAAGTCAAGGACCCAGGGGTCACGTGCTGCACACGTGCCCCTTGGATAAACTGTAGAAACGCCCCCGAGGATCCCCGATTCACGCCTCAAACCCCGCCAACCAGAGGCACGTGTTATCTGGTAGTTTTGCAGCAGAGCTCCCAAGATTGTCGGTAATTACAAACAAGCCCCCCACTGCAGTTTATTCTTTATTTATTTTATGTTTATTTATTGCAAGAATACCCCTGTGTTCCCCCTCAGTTTGAACATCTTCTCTACATTATTTTATCAATAAAAAAATAGCATTTTGTTTGTCAATTAATTCTCTACTGTTTGACATATTGTGGGTAATTTTGTGATTGATGGTTAATTAATAAATAATTGTTTTGTGGAAATTTGCATATTTTACCCATTTCTTGCTCTGAAATTTATAGTTGATTAACCATTGCTCTAAAAATCCCTGAAAAATCGCATATTGTAGAATTAATTGTTCTTAACATTGTGCCCAAAAAGATTTGCAATTGCATGCATAATTTGCTTGATAAAAATCATTTTGCATATTTAACTATTTAATTTTTAATAGGTATTAGATCTCATATTTTGAGGTTTAGGATTTTTCTAAGATTCATCACTTAGTGATAGATCTCAGATAATTTTGCTCCTTGAAAATAAGTAGATTTAGTATTTATTATAATTAAATATTAAAATTGATTCTGTTTGCATTCAAAAACCATAAAAATTTCACATTGCATCAAAAAAAATTCCAAAAAAAATTACAACGCACTCATTTCATCATATTTTACATCTCGGCCAAGTTTCATATTTTTCGGACATCGTTTGGACGTAATTCATATTTTAGTCCCTAAAATAGGCCGAATTTGCATATTGCCCCATTTATTACATTAAAAATTCCAAAAAAAAGACCGCCTCGAAAACCGAACACGAACTTTGATAGACTTAATTCTAGGTTGTTTCTTTGCCTCCTTCTATCAACCTTGCGACTTGCCCAAGTAAAATAAACATAAAACTATGAGATTAAAAATTGAATAACTTATTTGTGGTATTTTCTTGACCGTTTCCGATTGCCGCCTACAACGCACGACACGATAAAAATAACTTTTTAAAAGTGATATTTTCGGATTCGTCAGATGGCGCCGTTGCCGGGGAGGCAAACGGCTTAGATTTTGTCTGGAAATTTTTTGTTCGGTTTTCCGTATTCGGGTAGTCTGACCCTCGAATTTCGCATTGTAAATTCCATTTTTTCCTGCAATTTATTTTCAGCACTTATTTTTTATATATTCTTGAGTCACTCTCTTACATTTTCTCTCTTATTTTTCTTGCGAGGTACTTCGTACGTGGAGCGGTTTTTCAAAAAAACCGACGCAACTTCACCGACTTTTGCAAAAAACCGCAATTAATTTAAGATCGAGTCGAGTCGTGAGAGAGCGTAGAGTCTAGGTTTTTAATTCCTGCAATTTTTAAATTTTTGTAATTTTACAGCGGTGTCCGTTTGGACTTTCGCGTGTGTAGAAAGACCTCTGACTCTATTCTGTGGTGTGTCGTGGCCTGTTTCACTCTTCGGTGAGGGTGGGGCCCGACTTGAGTGGCGATTAGGATAAACCTGCACATACGGCTCTCAGAGCATTTATATTTTTGCTTGTGCTCGTAGGATCTTAAGCCACACTGCACTTTAATTGAGACGCACATAGATCGTTCAACTTAGCCAAATTTAAATCAATTCTTCCCGCTAATAGAACTTTCTGCTTAGGTGCGGTTTTTCCATCGTCTTGCACATCATATAGAATAATTTTAAAATTCTATCTAGCATCCCACATGGAGATTGCGAGGATTCACTGTAAGTCTTTTAACTGAGCATTCATCATAGTTTCCGCGTGCATCGGCTTTTCCCGAATTCTTCTCTCTTGTTTTATAACATAACTTTAAAGGAAATTGGGACTAGACGGTAGACGTGCATTTGTGCTCATCTAATTTTTCAGTGATCACCTCATTAAAATCGAGACTGCTAAATATAGCTGATCTTAAAGAACCCATAAAATCAAGAATTTTTGCGGGACAGTAACCCCGACCTTGGATGTTCTATTTTTCTCAGTGAGCGAGAGACGACACTTAAGGCTAGAGCCCAAATCCGAAATTTCAGCTCACTAACAAGATTGTCTTTTCACCATTTAAAATTGACAAGAAAATTGGTCGAATTCTTACGACCTTAACTGTGTGAGTTGGTGAAACAGAATTTTGTATTGTGTTTGATCTGATCAACATCCATTCATCTCTTGATAATCTCTTGAAATTCGAGAATGGAAAATTGTGGTAATTTCTATTCGGACTCAGCGAACCCTTTTCCGACTAACACAAACTTTCCAGTCTCAAATGCTCTGAGCCACTCTTACTCAGAACCACCTTGGGTTCAGGGACACCTTCCCCTAGAATCTTCATCTTATAATTCTCTTCAAACTATTGACTCCTATTTTTCACAATCTGAAGGTGAAAAGAAGACTTCGCAAAAAATGCCTCCAAAGAAGACCAACCCTGAAGATGACCAAACTGAAGATCCGATGCAAATGATTCTCGCAAGACTAGCTGCATTTGAGCAGCAGCAAAATTTGATGAGGGCACAACTAGAAAGAATGAATGCAGAGGAAGAACCACCAATGGAGGATGCATATAATCCCGGGTAATATAGGGTCATAAATTACTTGCAGCCACCTCAACCTGAGGTTCACCATGAACTGAAGCCACACTTCATGAATCAATTACCACAATTTCATGGTAATTCGAATGAAGAACCCTATGAATTCTTGCATGATTTGGAGCTAGTATGTTCTAATCAGAGGCACCCACAAGTCAGTCAAGACTACATTCGTCTCACTGCATTACTTTTCGCCTTGAAGGGTAAGGCAGATTACTGGGTGAAAAATTTGGGAGTGACGGTGACCACCTATGATAGGTTCAAGAACCTATTCTTATAAAAATTCTATCCCTTGAGTCGAACCAATCAAATGAGAACTCGCATCACTAGCTTCTCCCAGATGCCAAATGAACCACTTTGTGATGCATGGGATAGATTTAAAGATCTGCTGCAAAAATGTCCCTGCCACGACCTTGATAATAATATCCTGGTCCAATCCCTCTATTCTGGCCTTAACCACGGGACTCAGGGTCTAGTCAGCACTGCCTGTGGAGGAAACTACACATCCCGAGGATCTGACACCGTCTGGAAAATACTAGAGCAAATGGCGGAGACTAGCCGTTCACAAATTGCTAGTAGATCTTACACTGATTCACTGAACAACTATCAAGCCAAAGGAGGGAAACAAACTGTCGCAGAAATAGCAGAGGACTTGCTGCCCAACATGAACATCATCACAGACAAATTAAAAGTTGTGGATCACATTAATAAAAGGGTGAACGACATCGACAATCGGCTCTCTCAATTTCCAAAGCAAATGGAGGAACTCACTGAGAAGGTGTCCAAGATCGGGATGCATACTGCACCTACGGTTCCAATTTATCATGTGCATCATGTCCAAGAGCATCCAGGCTCTGGACAACCGCAACCATGGACTCATGACAAATCATACGTCCAACCTTCCCATCAGTCACCTCCTCCAGCCGAGACAGTCATAGAAGCCCCGCCTCTGACTTTCGAGATAAACGGCATCTGGTACACACAGGATAATACCCGACAGGGTAATCCGGGGGACCATCAGCAATATCAGCGTTCCCCCACCTTCTACAATGCCGCTCCATAACACAATCAGACCTCGAGGCAGCAGCAACCACACGACCGTCAGAACCAACATCAACAACATCGTCAACAATATCAAGCTCCAAATCAAGCATCTCGATCATCCAAACCTCGAGAAGACCCGGTTGATATCCAAAACAAATGCTGGAGGAAATTCGCAACTTCCGGAATGAACTATACGACCTACGGGTAAATGTTAATCGTCTATCCCGTTGGAAGGAAGAACAGACAGCCCCAGTCACAGCCATTCCCGCCCAAGTTCAAGCTAATCCCAATAGCTTGAACAAATCTCAATCATCTCAATACAACAATCAGGTATATTACTCAGATTTTTCCACATCTGAACACGAGACCCTTTCGTTTAACAATATCAATGCCATGTCCCTCAGGAGCGGAAGGACCGTAGTCGTACCTGACCGGGCAAGGGAAGCTGACCATCATGACTCGGAAGATCAACCGGAGGATGCTTCTGAGGATGAAGACGAAGGACGTCCGAGGATTTCAGCCCAAAAGAAGGGAAAAGCATCTATGGAGACCACAGAGGACCTTGAACCTCTAGTTACTGCAAAAATACCTTTGTCACCGTTTCAGCAACATAACTATCAATCAAAACATTATGATTGTAATAAGAACTCCAAATTCAATAAAGATGCTCTTATTTATGATTCTGGATCTCTTTCTCCTATCTCAAATGCTTCCATCCCTTTCCCCCATGCTCTCAAGAAAGGAAGACAAAAGAAAACTATCCAGAGTGACCCAGTGATGGAAAAGTTCTGTCAACGAAACATCACAGTGAACGTACCCTTTGATCAATATGTGGCCAGTAACCCTGCATTTCAGAAATATTTGAAAATGAAATTTACTCCCACCCGGACTCGAACAAAGAAAACAAACCAGTTTGTGGAGACCCATGTTCTGACAGTGGCCACTACCAAATGCGTAAGAAACCAGCATTTACCAAGAAAGAAAAGAGATCTGGGTGCTCATTATGTGGAAAGCCGCATTGGCGATATCGCATTCGCACGCACACTTCTCGACAATGGTTCTTCCATCAATCTTCTTCCCTTAACCTTATATTACCGATCGGAGTTAGGACCTCTTCAGAAATCACTATCTTTACTCTAATTCGCTGACAAATCTACTAAAAGACCTAAGGGAGAAGTAAAAATTTTTATCATTATGGTCGAGGGTACGGAATACAAAGTGGACTTCACTGTCCTTGACATGGAGACCCCAAACCATTGGAAAGAGTCGCAAATCATTTTGGGAAGATCATTCTTAAGAACCGCCAAGGCTGTATTCGATTACGGCATTGGAATGATGAAATTCCGCTCCCTAGATGGAGAAGTGGATCTGGAAATGAGACAAACAAAATGGTAAAGACCCGATTCCGAATCCACCACTGAAGATGCCGAGACATCTGAGTGTAATCTAATCAGCACTACCGGACCTTGGGACCAACTGCCAGATCTTCACATGAATACCATCATATCAGAAGAAGAAACAATGCGCCATACAGTATGTGAGCTATTGCCAGACAAATCTGAACACCTGGATGTGTACAATCTTGATGACACAGAACTCCTTTCGGATTGGTCCATCCCATCCTCTTCGAAAAAAATCAATGACGAGTCGGACGCGGCTTTGGCTGAAATACCACACTACTTTTGCGATCCAACTCACTTTCTTTCAAAATCAGTGGCTAGCATATCACAGAATGATTCACCACCAACAATCACTGACCCAGACTTAAAAGATATTCAGCCAGATTTGATTGATGATGTAGATCTGCCAGAGCTGAAACCCCTCCCTCCCACATTGAAGTATGCATTTCTCAAAGGACCCAAAAACAAATTCCCTATGATCATTAGCTTAACATTGACTTTAGAACAAGAATCTCGACTACTAGAAGTCCTTGAGCAAAATCGAAAAGCCATCGGTTGGACGGTGTCGGATCTCGTAGGAATCAACCCTGCTCTCTGCTCGCACCAAATTTATGTTGAGGATAACGCAAGGCCTTCCCGTGAATTTCAGAGAAGATTAAACCCTAATCTTCGGGAAGTGGTTAAGAAAGAGATCGAGAAGTGGTGCAAAGCAGGTTTTATATACCCCATTTCTGACTTCAAGTGGGTGGCCCCCCTTCATGTCGTCCCGAAGAAGTCGGGAATCCAGATGGTCACCAACGAGGAGGGTGTAGAGATCGCGACCCGAGTACCCTCGTCGCGGCGTGTCTGTGTCGATTACAGGCGCTTGAATGCTGCGAACAAGAAAGATTACTTTCCACTGTCATTTATTGATCAAATCTTGGAAAGACTTGCAGGGAAAGCATTTTTCTGTTTTTTTGATGGATATTCCGGCTACAATCAAGTAGCTATTTCTCCCGAGAATCAGGAAAAAACCACGTTTACATGTCCCTTCGGTACCTACGCATTCAAGCGCATGCCATTCGGGCCTTGTAATGCCCCAGGAACTTTTCAGCGATGCATGATTGCCGTATTTGCTGAAATGGTGGGTGACTTCCTAGAAGTCTTCATGAATGATTTCTCGGTCCATGGTGATTCATTTGACACATGTTTAGCACACTTGGATCGAGTCCTCAAGAGATGCAGGGAGGTTAATTCGGTACTTTCTTGGGAGAAGAGTCACTTTATGGTGACTGAGGGTATAATGTTGGGGCATGTCATCTCCAAAAAGGGAATGAAGGTCGACCCTGCTAAGGTGGATGTGATCAAGAAACTTGAGCTACCAACCAACGTCAAGTCAGTGCGGTCTTTTCTAGGGCATGTTGGATTTTATCGAAGGTTAATCCCTGATTTTTCAAAGATCGCCCGCCCACTGACTGAGCTCTTAGGAAAAGACACCGAGTTTATTGTAAATCACAAGTGTCTTGAAGCCTTCAAGCTCCTCAAACAGAAAATATGTGAATCGCCAATATTACAAGCTCCCGACTGGTCTCTTCCCTTTGAGATCATGACTGATGCATCGGATTTCGTTGTCGGAGCTGTGCTTGGACAAAGACGGGATGGAATCCCTTATGCGATTCACTACGCGAGCAAAGTATTGGATCCTGCACAGAAAAATTATACAGTGATTGAAAAGGAAATGCTCGCGGTTGTTTGGGCCCTTGAAAAATTCAGATCATATATATTGGGCTCAAAGGTGACAATTTTCACTGATCATACGGCAATTAGATACCTTATGGAAAAGAAAGATGCCAAGGCACGACTTTTGAGGTGGATCTTGTTAATCCAGGAATTTAATTTGGAGATCAAAGATAAACCTGGAATAAAGAATGTTGTTGCTGATCACCTTTCCCGAATTGAGAAAAATGATTATCCTGACACTGGACCGATTAAGGAAACTTTTCCAGACGAATCTGTTTGCGCTATTGATTCAACCCCATGGTATTCCAACATCGTGAACTATCTTGTCTCCAAGAAGGTTCCCTTTGGTTGGACTAAGAAAATGATTGATAAACTGAAGTCGGATTAAAGAAAATACCATCGGGACGATCCTTTCCTTTTTTATGAAGGAGCGGATTGTATACGGAGAAGATGTATTCCTCAAGAAGAATACCAGAGTGTCCTCACACATTGTCATACTCTTGAGGCTGGAGGGCACCATTCGGGAAAGAGAACTGCACACAAGGTACTCCAACGTGGATTTTACTGGCAGACCTTATTTCGTGATGCTAATGAATTTGTACGGTCTTGCTCAATTTGTCAAAGGATGGGAGGGACCGTTGGTTATAGAGACGAAATGCCCATGCAACCAATGATTTTTTTGTGATGTTTTTGATGCATGTGGGATTGATTTTATGGGTCCCTTTCCCAATAGCAATGGATTTGAGTACATCTTGTTAGCGGTTGATTATTTGTCTAGATGGGTAGAGGCTATTCCAACCCGAACCGCAGACAGCAAAACCGTCTGTAAGTTTATCAAGGATAATATCATTGCAAGGTTCGGGATACCAAAAGTTTTGATTTCCGATGGAGGTAGCCATTTTGTGAATAGGGAAATGAGATCTTCGGCTAAGGAGTACAAATTTGAACATAGAATAGCCAACCCTTATCATCCGCAGTCTAATGGCATGGCAGAAGTTTCTAATATAGAAGTGAAGAGTATACTTCAAAAGTTGGTTCATCCAGATAGGAAGGATTGGTCAAAACTATTGGATCAAGTTCTTTGGGCCTATAGGACGGCATATAAAACTCCACTCGGTACTTCACCTTTTAGGATGATCTATGGCAAGCCATGCCATCTACCTGCAAAATTGATTCACAAATCTGAATGGGCGATCAAAAAGTTGAACTGGAGTTGTCACCTTGGGAAATTATGTCGAGACTTAAATCTGAATGAGCTAATTGAAATCTGAAACCGAGCATATGATAACAGTGTGATTTATAAGGACAAGGTCAAGAAATGGCATGATAGACACATTCGAGATAAAACCTATGTCCCTGGGCAGAAAGTATGGTTGTTTAATGCTCGGTTGAAGATTTTTCATGGGAAACTGAAATCGAAATGGACGGGTTCCTATGTTGTCGTCGATGTGCATACCAATGGAAGTGTGGACATTGTAGAACTCAAAGATGATGCACAAACTTTCTCAGTGAATGGACAATTACTGAAGCCATATATAGAATCATCTAAAGAACATATAGTGCAAGTTGAGGTCATCTATTTCACACAGAGCAAGGACATTGACGATATATCAGACCAGACCCACCCTCCCTCCCGACCACATCGATCCCCTTGTACAACTTCTTCCTCTACTTAGGCCAAGGCTTAAGTATGGGGGGGGGGGGTCCGATGCCATTTGTATATACCATTTCCCTCATCACACTCCTATCTCTCGATCACTCCATATCCATCCTTCTTCTATACTTAGGCTGACTAGAGCCTAAGTATAGAGGGACCCGACAACCACCTGTATATACTCTCCTCATTTACATATACTTCTTGCGTTCTTCTTCTATACTTAGAATATTCACAGTCTAAGTATAGGGGGGCGGACCATTGTATAACAATTTTTCCACTCTCTTACGCTTAGCCCGAGCTATGTCTTCATTACGCTTCTTGTGATCTGAGGACACAGCACTCGCTAAGTATAGGGGGGTATGTATATATACTATGTATATATTTTAGCCATACCTCGTACTTGCGTATAAGTCTATATGTATTTACGGGGTGGGTATTAGTTCAAAAAAAAAGATTTTGCTACTAACACTGATTTTGCCCAAAATTTCTGAAAACAAAAAAAAAGTGTCTGCATTCCACACACCTGCACTTCATCCTCCATTACATTCATTTGCATCTGTGAAAAGTCGTTGGGTTCTGAACCGAGTTATGAGCCGAAACCGAGAGTAGGCTGGACTTAACCTTAATCAACCTAATTTTCAGAGGAACTTCACCGAGAAATAGGATTTTAGAGTCTTCAGGTCTGTGACTTAATTCTTTGAGTTCCATATAACAATGCACAGAGTTTGACTCTTAGTGTCTAACCTGGTCTCTTCATTCTGGGTACAACTCTGGAATAAAGAATTAATTTGTATTCTCACACTATGCACTTAGCTCAACTCAAACGGGATGTTGGAAGACTGTGTAAGTTTCTTTTCTGGTAGCGTGGAAATCTAAAGACCGGAGTACGGGTTGAAATAAAGCTTCGGAAAAGGGATGGACGGCTGGGCACAATTTTTTCTAAGACCCCTAAAAAATATACGGAACAAAAGATTCTATATCCGTAGGGGTAAAACAAGATCCAAGCAGAACCACTAAAAATTCCAAATACAAAGAAGCAACTACCAAATAGAATCTGACCAAAAAGGTCCAAGCTTCAAGAAATCTGCAGATCTTGGTGAAGACTCGGCTACACTGGCCAGCTTCACAAGGAGAGGTGAATGCACTGACCACCCTCCAGTTCTTTTCTCTTTCTTCTAACTTCTCCCCCCAATTCGATTGTGAACAGAGCGCGACAGACCTTAGAAGGAAATACCTGACTCCCCGAGGACGAGTTATTGGAGAGGAGGTTTGCGCGGTAGTCCAGCATTCTGGGTGGGAAGAGCTAAAAACCTTTCACACACAAGAGTCGGTTATTCAATGTTCATAGGGTATACTTTGAGAAGAGGATTGATCTAAGATGACTTCTGAGCCGAAACTGCAAGCAATGATTTATAGAACTTGAGGGCTGTTGATTTTAAAATTCCAAGTCTCACAGATGTTCCGACACACAAATAATCCAAAGGTTGAGTCTAGATTCATTTTCACCTTCAGCTCATGGTCTTGGTATGGAACCCAATCTCATTTCACTTCATGGCATTTCTTTTTGATGCTCAGGGACGAGCATGGTTTAAGCATAGAGGATGATGAATCTCGTATTCATCACTTTAAATCTCATTTATTAAGCTCAAATCCCTTAAAAGCAACAGCATTTTAGCATATATTCTGTATAATTAGCATTAGAGCATGATTTCATAAGAATTGCATTTTAGCACAAAAATTTGCACAAAATAAGAAGCCAAAAATCCAAGCCAAAATGACCTGTAAATGGACTAACTTCCCTGATTTTTAACTCATTCATGCTAACTCCGAATAACACAAAACCATCTCCACTGTGTACATATCACTAACAAGAATAAATGAAAAATACAAAAAAATAAATAACCCAAATAAGCGGACCAAAAACCCAAACCCTAATTTCAGGATTTTCGGACTAAAAGCCACATATCTTCCCCATCCAGTGTCCGATTTAATCCTACTCACTTTTGAACTAATGTACATTCAATTACCTTCAAAACAAGACTAAGTTCAAATGAATCAGAGCTCATATGTGAAAGTGGGGTTTTGGGCCTCTTTTGTATATTGTGTATTTTAGCGGTTTTTGACTTATTATTTTATGTACATATTTTATTAATTAATAAAAATCCAAAAAAAAATAGATTAAGGTGTCTTTATTTATCTTTGATTTTATCGTAATTTTTCCGGATTTTTATCTGATCTTAAAAATGACATAAAAATTACAAAACCCCGAAATTAAGGTATTCTATGTACCTTGGATACCCCAAAAATTCACTTCATGCATTTGACCGATTTTGATTTTGATGTCTTAATGAAGTTGTAGATCTCATCAAGACGAGCAATTTTCGTGAAGAAAGTTTTTCAATCCGAGGTCATTTACTATTTTTTATCGATTTTACAAAATAATTATTTTCCGAATTTTCTGGTGCTGACACGTGGCCGCACCTGGTGCCGCCACGTGTCAACCTTTTTTGGGCTTTATTTTTATCGTTTTTATTAAAAAAAATTATTAATTAAAAAAATGGACGCACGTGCGTCGCACGTGCCTCCAAGGCACGTGCTCCGCACGCGTGCCTCCTCTTCAGGCCCTTTGCCGCCACGTGGCGCGACGGGCGCCATCCGATCACGCGCGATCGGACGGCGCCTGTGCGTCGTCCACCTCGCGCCCCCCTCTCCTTCCCCAATTATCTCCGCCGCCCGCCGTTGATTTCACTGCTGCCACGATCCTCCGCGTATCTCTCTCGCCGGCCATCAAATCTCGTCAAATCACCGTGCCGCCCCCGAATCCCGTCGATCTCGCGCTGCCATCCGCAATCGCATCGCCTCCGCGTATCTCGCCCAGTCGAATCCATCTTTGATCCCTCAAATCGCCCCCGATTCTCCTTCCATCTCCGACCGAGACCTCAGCCCTATAAAAGTTGCGCCGCCGCACCCCAACTCCTCATCCGCCGTTCGATCAAAGGTTCTCATCGGAAGTGACTGCCCGGTGCCTCCTTTTTGGCGTGATCCGAAGCCTCCTGTGCTTCGTTGCAGCTAAGCTCCTCCGCCGCTGCCTCGCTCCGGCCGCTCAACGCCGTCGAGCACTACCCCTTTCGCATGTTATCTCTCTCTCCTTCTCTTTCTCCACATCTCTTCTTCTCTCTCGATCAACTCCGCCGGCAACCTCCGCGTCTCCTCGCCGCCTCGCCATCAGCAACACTTCACCGTCATCAACTCCAAGCCCTCCACGAGCCAACGATTTCCTTACGCCTTCGCGCCACCTGCGCCATCCGCTTCATCGACGACCGCCGGCCGTGTGTCAGCCCTTGGACATCAACTGCTCCGCCCCTCCGCCCTCACCACCGTCGACCACGACTCCAACCACCATCGCCACCTTCTTAATCAAGCTTCACCGCTTTCGACAACCGCATCTTCACCGGTGCTACGCCTACAGCGCCGCTTCATCAACCTCGACGAGGGCCAACGCTCCGCCCCTTCACCTCGCCATCGACCAGGCTCGGAGCCCGAGGCCCCATCACGTGATCTGCATGTGCGTGGGGAACTGCTTCAACCGCAAGTCAAGGACCCAAGGGTCACGTGCTGCGCACGTGCTCCTTGGGTAAACTGCAGAAACACCCCCGAGGACCCCCGATTCACGCCTCAAACCCCGCCAACCAGAGGCACGTGCTGGGCACGTGCTCTCTGGTAGTTTTGCAGCAGAGCCCCCCAGATTGTCGGTAATTACAAATAAGCCCCCACTACAGTTTATTCTTTATTTATTTTATGTTTATTTATTGCAAGAATACCCCTGTGTTCCCCCTCAGTTTGAACATCTTCTCTACATTATTTTATCAATAAAAAATAGCATTTTGTTTGTCAATTAATTCTCTACTGTTTGACATATTGTGGGTAATTTTGTGATTGATGGTTAATTAATAAATAATTGTTTTATGGAAATTTGCATATTTTACCCATTTCTTGCTCTGAAATTCATAGTTGATTAACCATTGCTCTAAAAATCCCCAAAAAATCACATATTGTAGAATTAATTGTTCTTAACATTGTGCCCAAAAAGGTTTGCAATTGCATACATAATTTGCTTGATAAAAATCATTTTGCACATTTCACTATTTAATTTTTAATAGGTATTAGATCTTTTTGAGGTTTAGGATTTTTCTAAGATTCATCACTTAGTGATAGATCTCAAATAATTTTGCTCCTTGAAAATAAATAGATTTAGTATTTATTATAATTAAATATTAAAATTGATTCTGTTGCATTCAAAAATCCATAAAAAATTCATATTGCATCAAAAAAAATTCCAAAAAAATTACAGTGCACTCATTTCATCATATTTTACATCTCGGCCAAGTTTCATATTTTTCGGATATCGTTTGGATGTAATTCATATTTTAGTCCCTAAAATAGGCCGAATTTGCATATTGCCCCTTTATTACATTAAAAATTCCAAAAAAAAGACCGCCTCGAAAATCGAACATGAACTTCGATAGACTTAATTCTAGGTTATTCCTTTGCCTCCTTGTGATCGACCTTGGGACTTGCCCAAGTAAAATAAACATAAAACCACGAGATTAAAAATTGAATAACTTATTTGTGGTATTTTCTTGACCGTTTCCGATTGCCGCCTACAATGCACGACACGATAAAAACAACTTTTTAAAAGTGACATTTTCGGATTCGTGAAGAATCAACATACCTTCATCTCCTTGGGTTTTGACACCTTTGGCTTCCTAGCACTGGAAGCGATTGAGCTTTTAAAGAGGATCCAAAAAGTGATGAACAGTAATGTAGTGGACCTCAGATCCATGGATGTAGTGTTTAGAAGGATTGGCTTTGCAATTCAAAAAGGACCAGCGACGCAACTTGTTGCCCGCTTGCCTTCTGTTTCGATGTAAACTTTTCCCTAAAACTTTATTGTTCGTGTTGTTTTTGTTGCTTGTACATAGTAGAAAGAAGTGCTTTGTTTTTCTTATTGATAAAGGCAACCCTAGGGATGCCTAGGTTTAGGACTAGGGTTATAATATAATTTTGCGTGAGATGACTAATATACCCCCAGGATTTCTGGCTAGAGTGCTTCTCAACACTCCCCTTCAAGCTGGAGCATATATATCAATCATGCTCAGCTTGTTACAACATTTTTTAAATTGTATGCGTGCAAGTGGCTTGGTGAATATATCTGTTGTTTGATCCGAGGAAGGTACACTCTGAGTACGAAGTATCCCTTTCTGTATCAAATCTCTGGTATAGTGGCGCTATATTTCCACATGTTTGGTGCGTTCGTGAAACATAGGATTGTTGTCTATGTGCATTGCTGCTTGGTTGTCCCATCTAAGTTCCATGATATTTTCAGGAGTGATATGAAGATCGGTAAGTATAGACTGAACCCACACAAGTTCTGCTGCAGCTTGAGCCATGGCTCGGTATTCACTTTCAGCACTTGAGCGAGAAACCAGTGCGGGTCGATGCAGGGAGGTGGTGGTGGGCGGATGAGGGCGGAGGGGTGTGGCGGCAGGCGGGGAGAGGGGGGGAGGAGGCTCTGATACCAAATAGAAAGAAGTGCTTTGTTTTTCTTATTGAGAAAGGCAACCCTAGGGCTCTTTATATAAATAGAGAGGCCTAGGGATAGAGCTAGGGTTACAATCTAATTGTGCATGAGATGACTAATATACCCTTAGGGCCTGTTTGGTTACAGGGTTGGGCAAGGTTGGCCCAACCTTGGTTACTATTCACAAGGGTACTTCCTCCTCACAGATTACTATTCACCCATCCCAACCCAGCTCAACCCAACCCTGTCCAACCCTGCAACCAAACAGGTCCTTAGGATTTCTGGATAGAGTGCTTCTCAACATATATATTTCAGCAACAGACTAATTTGCACAGACATGGTGCAAAGGTTTTCTCACTATTATTCAGAGAACTATCACCAACCAGAGGCATATCGCTTGCTTCATATGTATTTAAGTGTGAGAGAAGCAATTTAATTGGTGAATCATTGTCAGATTCACCTTTTGGAGCTTCTGTATTAGGAATGTTAGCATTAGTTTTGTTAGATTGTTGCATATATATCACTTATTTGGAACCAAAATTTCAGATGGACATTGTAGACTATGTGAAAATACATGTATCACAATCACCTAATAGCATGTCGTAAGGATGCCTGGGGCTTTACAATATTCAAAAGCATAGGACTAAGAATCTCGTGGGAATCGCAGCAAGAGAAGGGGACCACGTACATAAGAAAGATTGCAACCTCAGTTTATTCACCCACGAAGAACGGTGCGTTCGGCGCTCCGTTGACGATGCGAAACCGTGCACGAGGATGACCTTGACCTCCTCTACGTGGGAGCAGCTTCGGATCGTCGATCCGATGCGCTCTGACGAGGGGAGTGAGGAGGAAGGGGGTTGGAGCTTGAGGGATGGGTTTTTGAGCGTTTTTGGGAAGGGGATGGTTGAGTTTCATGGGTCCAACCCGAATTCGGATCCGGGTTCGGAACCGAAATAGACCCGGATCTGGTCTCGTTAAAATAGTCGTAACTCGGACTTCCGAACTTGATTTTTTACGTTCTTAGACTCGTTGGAAAAGTCTCGACGAGCTCTACGCGATGGAGTATTCAAAAAAAATTTGAACATCGGATAAGAGTATATTTTGCTAACAAACCCAGATACGAATACGAGGGGCCTCATAGCCTTCTCCAAGCATGTGAATCTGACGAATCCACAATCGGTTAACATAAATTGGGTTCGTTGGAATACAACCAATTACAGATCGATCATAGCTGAGTGAAAAATCTCCGCGAGGAGTGGCTCAACGAGAATCTCATGGATAAGTCCAGGGTCTAACACACGGGCACTACCGATTAGCTTATCTATTGGTTCCTAAAATGTGTAATTAGGCTACTCCAAGTTGTTGTCTAGGTCAATTGTGCAAAACACTACCGAATGCATGATGAGTTTTTCATGTTTATTTTTAATGCAATTACTAGATGTGCCGCAAAATGAGTATAGATGCAAGTGATGTACAAGGCACGCCAACAAAAAAACACACACCAATAATGTTCATGATTCAATGAATTAGCCGTTAATTCTTTTATGCACGAGCTTCACAAAATAATCTCAATTTAATCCCTAATTGGTCCCCTAACTTCAATGCATCACGAATTGGAATAAATTTTCAAGTCAACATCATGTAAGCACCTTTACTCAAAATGTAATCAGAAATTATTCATCAACAAGTCTAAGTTGGGTTCTTGATTATATCACACAAGAACAAACAAATCAAGGTTTTAATTAATGCATTAAATCTATTAACATGCATTTGTAAATTGATTGACCAAGTTCAGAGGTCGCTCTTAGTCTCTAGATTTTAAGTCAAACACTACAGAGCAACTTATAGATTTAGCTAATCACGTGAAAGATCATAAAGTGACCGTTAAAATAAGGCCAATTTCACCAAATTTGAATTTAAGGAGCTCAACATATTAATTAATGAAGACATGGGCATATATGAAAAACAATCACAAATTTATATCAAATATGTTTCAAAATAGGTCTGAAATGCAAATCTAAAATATATTGGGGATAAACATGCAAAATAGCCACACGTAGGGAAATAAGTGCAAATAAAAGAAGTCGGTAGGCTTATCTTGCAAATTCTCTAGAGAGACCTCGTTGAGCATGCACGGGACCTATGTATAGTTCTCTATAAGCATGGACCAAATTCTGCAATTTTCCTGACTTCTTTGGGAGACCACAAAGTGGGGCCACCCACTTGTTGGAGTCTGAAACATGGTATATAAATCCTAATCCGCATCATTTCTTCCTTTTTTTCTCCGCTAGTTCCCGTAGATCGGGGTTAAGTCTCCTCTGGAATTCACATGAAGGTCGCACATTATCCTCAATAAATATGCGATGAGTAGAGAGCGGAGTTGATCCCCACGAGTTCCGACACCGTCTAGCCTATGACCTTCTAGTTTTTCTCAAGAACATCCAACAACCTAGACTCATGTTCTAAAGCCAGCTCAGAACTAATAATGATATGCAATCTATTTTTAGGTCCCGTAAGAAAGGTGTATTTTAGTGTAGGAGGGAGCGGCTTCATCTCTGGCAGTGCTATATCATCATTCAGGTATGGCTGAAAACCGCATGTGAATGTGATTATGTGTTGCATGAAGATGGGTCCAACTGCATGGTACTCGCCACCAACTCCATTATGTGAGGAGTCAGATCACCAAAGAAACACAATAGCTCGGCCAAAGCCATGCTCGACTCATCATCTATATCCCTTAATCGTTATGAAGGAATGGAACTGACATATTCGAAAGGATCTCTGAGTCGTCAAGGGGCATAGAGGGATGCATCTATCAACATATCTGACAACACCTGGAAAACTGCATTGTACACAATATCCTCTATATGAGAGGGTCTCGCTCTGCCCTGCTGAGATCTACCTCCAAATCCAAACCGTGTTGATCATCCTGCAATTTGCCTTGGAAGAAGAGGACTCTGTGCTGGTCTTTGAGTTGGGTCGCTATCATTTTGTCTGTTTCATCTCAAGTTCCATTTCTCCGCTTGGAAAATGTAACTTCATCATTCCCGTCTGATAATCATTGAAGCATCGACTGTCCTAAAGAATGGCCGCCTAATAATGATTTGAGGTTCTCTTCTATGATTGGAGATTTCCATATGAAGGACTAAGTTCACCTTGTAGTCTTTTCCCTCAATCGAGATAGCAATATTCTTTACTTCATCCTTAGGCTCTTCGTTGACTTATCAACAAATGGAGTAGTACTCTTGATTTGCAAAGTGGTCCTGACTCCAATTTCTCATATAATGTTAAGGGCCTGTTTGGTTGCTGGGTTGGACTGGGTTGGGTTGGGCTGGGTTGGGGTGGGTGAATAGTAATCTGTGAGGAGGAAGTACCCTTGTGAATAGTAATCAGGGTTGGGCCAACCCAGTCCAACCCAGCAACCAAACAGGCCCTAAGGGTAAAAGGTTGACAGAAGAATTATCATCAAGGAGAGAGTGTGCAAATGTGATGTCATCAATATGATTGTCTATGTAATGAGCACCATGTCGATGATCTCTTTGTGCCCCCCTCGGTGATCTCATCGTGCCCCCCTCGCAAACTTGTGAAACGAGCCCCCCTCGGTGATCTCTTCGTGCCGGCGCCGTCGCCTTCAAGATCCGGAGTCTCTGGTGACCTCCGACAACGGTTCGATGAGCTCTGGGGCGGAGCTCTAGTGGTTTGAGTATGAAGAATGAGGTATGGCCACCCAAACCTATGCCTAACACCCTTTTATATCTTGATTCCGATCCATACTATTTACCAACATATAGTCATAAAACAATCATATCTCCCTCGTATGATGTCGAATTTCGATGTTCCTAGTTTCGTTGGAAAGGTCTCGATGAGTACAATAAAATGTTCAACTGTTAAATTTAGATAACAGACCAGGTTTGAAATTTAAAACTAAATGAACACATGTATACAAGAGTCGGATCGAAATTCGTATCTTGAACTATATTAAGACCGAAATCTTATGAGAACTCGACACCCAGTCCTATGTTCTATTTTAATAGTACATGAGTCCTAGAGTCTCACAAGCGGTAGCTGTCGTTGGGAATCGGTTGGGGGTAGGTACCCGGAGATCTAGGGATAAGATAGAAGGGGCGTTGGGCGTTGGGGAGGAGCTGCTGAAGGTTGGTGCTGCCGTTGGAAGAGATAACAGAGGAGGGGGAGGAGGTTGATGGGGAAGGGGTGATTAGATGTAGGAGACAAGGGGATGACCGTTGGATCTTCTCAAATCCAATGACCACGTGAGATGTACGAGAGAGTGATGAGTTTGATTTGAGCCGTTGGATCAAATTTGATCCAGCTGTCAAGATGAGGTGCACTGAAGACAAGGATCTTTGGCCAAGGTGAGTGGGCTTTGACTAGGTGCTCGGCGCATGATGTGGGTGAATAGGAAAGTGACATATGGATGCTTGACTCGTTGACCGTGCATGAAAATGAAGAAAGATAATTAAAAATTAGCAAACAACCTCAAATACATAGAAACCCACGATGAAAATTTTGCTCTAAATGCAGTCTACAATGTTTACGAAGAACTCAAATGCAAATGGACTCAATTGTACAAGTTATGAACTTTTTTGTGATATTTTATGTACATAATAACTATTTTTAAATTTTGTAATTTTTATTTGATAGTTGTTGGAGACGGGGCAACTTGCACAATCTTATTTTGGTTATTCATTTTGTTTGTATTTAGTTGTCTACTTTCATGTTGTTTGTTTCGGGTACCAAGAAAAAGAAGCATACGTTGATATCTCTCTTGCTTCCATTCTTGCCCCCACAAAGGAATCGAGCATTACTCGTTTTTGGATCAGCCGATGCCAAATGAGCATCGTAAGATTGTTCTTCACCTGCATCAGTTAGGGTGTTATCTTGTGAATTTCATATGGAAACTTTAGTCCTCCTCTTGTATATTTTAGAAGTTGCCGGCCGTGAATTTCTTATGTTTAAGTTATGATAATTTAACTGACCATTTTTTTGTTTTCTTATTATATATTTATTTAGGAACTATGTCATATACGATGTAAATTATATCATGACCTTCGATATTTTTGGAATTGAAAGGTACATGTATTAATCATGCAAAACATCTTTAAAGTATTGACTAAATACGCTTAATAATAAGAGTTTAATGGGGCTGCCCCCGCATCGTTTTCGGTGTTTTTTTTATTTTATTTTTTTTGAAAAATATCATCATGTATATATTCATCTCTATATCCCTCTAATATGGCATTCAAATTTCGTCAGAAACAAAGACTTTTACGACCTCCATCGAGACAATCTCGATTTAAAAAATCATGTTACCATTAAAAAATGACTGTCTTGATGGAGGTCGTAGGAGTCTCTGTTTCTGACGAAATTCGAATGACATATAGGAGGGATATAGAGGTGAATATACGTGGTGATATTTTTCAAAAAAACAAAAAAAAACACCGAAATAGGGGGTGGAGCAGTCCCATTAAATCCACACACACACTCACACAAGCACGCACCCACGCACGTACACGCGCGCACACATACATATACATATACATACATATATATATATATATATAGAGAGAGAGAGAGAGAGAGAGAGAGAGAGAGAAAGAGAGAGAGGAGTGATCCTATGAGAGCCAAAACTTGTGAGAGCATGCATTCTGGATCACATGATCCAACCAGGAGAGAGAAAATAGAATCATATGGTTCAGAAAAGTATGCTCTCATATTTTTTGCTCTCATAGGATCACTCCTCTCTGTATGTGTGTATATATATGGGTTAAATGGGGTTGTCCCCTTGGGGGAGCTAACTTGGCTCCCCCACCCCATTTCGTCCGGTTTTTTTTTTTTATTTTTTTTTGAAAATTTCTTCCGTGGAATTTCATCATTATATCTCCATATTATGTCATTAAAATTTCATGTGAAACAGAGACTCCTACGGCCTCCATCAAGACAGTCATTTTTTAACGGTAACAGAATTGCTAAAAACGACCCCATCTGGATGGAGGTCGTAGGAGTCTCTGTTTCGCACGAAATTTTAATGACATAATATAGGGATATATTGATGGAAATCTACGAAAGAAATTTTCGAAAAAAATAAAATACCCAGGCGAAAATGGGGCGGAGGGAGCCAAGTTAGCTCCCCCCCTCATTTTACTATATATATAGGGTGCACTTGAATTGAGGTGGCACCTTTCCTTGATTATGGAAAGGTGCCACCTTAAGCCGTTGGATGATGCGTAAACGAATGAGATTGAAACCACTAGGTGGTTTTCGTGCAAACTAACATTCCTATTATTGTGGTGGATTAAATTATTGCTAATTTGGTAAATTACACGTCATCGATCATTCTATATTTAGGTATATATCGAGTGATGTACGGAATTTTCCAGAAATATCAGATGAAATAAATTTCAACATTTTGAAATAACCGTTTACAATTTACAAATGCTTAAGATATTTTACAATTCTGTGTTATAAATTACAAACGCGTAACCATTGATATTCGCAAAAAAGTCCAAATCTGACAAAAAATTGTATTTTTTGTGTAGATGTGTTTCCTAAAATATAACGTGTTTTTATTATGTGCTAATAAATTGATATACACGTGGGAAAACTCCTAAAATGATGGGATTTTGTTACAACTATATTTCCTAATATACGAAGATTTTTGTGTAGTTATATTTCCTAAAATATATGGTGATTTGATCATGTACTAATCAATTAATGTACACGTGGTGAACATTTCTTTTGTAAAGTGCGTTGGATTTATTTTGAAAATAATCATCCAACATTACGTGGAAGCAATGTTTGTAAAATACAATATTTTTTTGTAAATTTCGTAATCTTTTCTCTAAACTGCATTTATTTATTTTGAATTTTTTTGTAGTCTCTGTTGAGAACATTTTGTTAGAGCAATGTTTGTAAATTGTGATACTTTTTCGTAAAATCCGTTTCTCTTTTGTAAAATTCATGTGATGTTTGTAAAATAGATTGCTTATTATTAATGTATAAATTGTTTTATATGTCCATCCAACATGTTTCCCAATGTCGTGGGTCCATCAAAATTCGTCATCCATTGTAAATTCTGTCTATATTTTGTAAAATCCACGCTGACATTGTAAAATTTATATGCTGATCTGCAAAATAAAAGGGAATCAGTAACATAAACATAAAACTTTTTGAAAAAATGTAACATAAATATTCAGATTGGTCTAAAAAATGTATATATCAGGAACGAGTATAACAGAAATGAAAGAATTAAAGTAGCACAAACGAAACTAAAAATAACATATTTTTTAAATGTAATACATATCTAAATATCAAATCATAAACAAAACAGAAGAATGCATTTATTTGATTTTGAGATCTGCATTCATTCATTAATATCTAAACACAAATACATTACGCGACATATAACAAATGACAAAAACGAATCAGATCAACTAAAATGAATCAGGATTGATTCAGAATCATTTTTAATAAAAAACATGATAGAAACAAAATAATATGAATGATTTCGTAAAAAATGATATGTACCTCTATCATCATGACACACCGTATCTTCTCCACGCACATTCGGCACCACTACGTCGAAGGGAGGACGGAGAACTAGAGGGGGAGCGATCCCCCATCGAATTATGATTTGAAGATTTTGAGTAATTGAGAACCTCGATTATTATGGATGCTATATTTAGAAAATAAATTCGAGTAATTAATGATCAACGAGATAATGACACGAGTAAATAGAATATTTAATTTTACTTCTAAAAATAGTGATTTGGAGGTTATTTGGATGGTGGTTTTGGGTTTAATGTGGTGGTTTTATTTATAGCCGTAGATCCGGATCTAACGGTTTTTATGGATTGTCATACCATGATCGTGGTGAGGTGCCACCTTAATTCAAGTATATATATATATATATATATATATATATATATATTGAGGAAGCTGCACCCAGGGGTGCACCTAACTTAGCTGCACCCAGGCATTTTTTCATTTATGTTTGATGTTTTTGAAATGAAACCTAGGGGGATTTAAATCACTATATATCACCATGATATCATACCAATTTCAACTAAATTCGACATTTCTATCATCTCTATCAAGGCTATGACATTTTAACGGTTTCAGAATTATTGAAATTGACCATATCTAGATGGGCATGATAGGAGTGTTTGTTTTGCATGAAATTTGAAACACATATTCCACACAATAAACTAAGTAAATCCCCCATAAGTTTCCTTCAAAAAAATAAAAAACCAAGGAGAAAAATGCCCGGGTGCACCTAGTTGGCTGCACCACCGGGTGCAGCTTCCTTTTCCCCATATATATATATATATATATATATATATATATATATATATATATATATATATATATATATATATATATCCCTTACCCCCATCCCTTGCCCTCCTCTCCATCTTCCCAACAATAGATCACAAGAGAGTGATTCCTTGTGTTTAGAAGCCGATGTTGGCTGGGCGGGACACACTGTATGGTGCGTTTCTTGCACCGGCGGACAACATCATTGGACCCGTTCCCTTGAGGAATTCTCACATAGGGAAGTATTTGACTTGGTTCGGCATCGTGCATGTGTAGTACCCTGGGCGGGTGTGGTGTGGAACAAGTGTTCGATCTCGAAGCATTCGTGCATGCTCTACTGTACCACTCTTAAGCGTCTTATGCCCACCAATAGGTTTGCGAAGAATGGAATATATGCCATCTTAATCCTTGCTATGTTCCTGCATGTATCCTTGCGTCTCACAATCATGTTGTCTTTGAATGTGTCTTTTCCGACGCATGTGCATTGGTGTGCGTGGATTTGGGACTTCCACAACCGTTGTGCCACTTTGGTTAAATTTGAAGTGAATTACATGCATCACTGACATTGACTCGCGCTGACTTTAGTGCATCGTAATCGCTTCTTCTTGAAAAAATTTGAGAGAAAGAAATCAAAGATAGAATTTTGGATGCTCCTCCACGTTCCAATAGGTGGCTCGCTCTATCGTATGGTCTCGGAGTTTTGCCTCCCATTTTCAATCTAACCCAATGCTTTTTTCTTTAGTCAAACTTGTATTTAACTTCACCCTTTTTTGCTGGTAACCAGTTTTTGCCATTTGTATACTCTTTTATTTCACGTTAATACAACGGAAAATCTTACCCAAGAAAACAGATCGCAGGAGAAAGAGAGAGAACCCACCTTGATTGCAAAACTGTTGGCCCTTTCCCTCTCCCCTCATTTTCTCATTTTCTAGGGTTTCGATTCCACCTCGAGCAGAGATGGGCTCCGATGCGGCGATCTCCAACGTCTCCCCCGCCCCCAGGGATATGGGGAGGAAGAAGAAGGTGCGGCTTTTTTTGGACCCCCTCGGTTTTTCGTTATCCTGCGAGTGTTTTTGAGATTCTGATGGGTCTTCGTGTGGGATCCAGACGAACAGATCTGCGAGGTTGAAGCAGTGCAAGTTGGACGCGAGGCGTGAGCAGTGGCTCTCTCAAGGTATGAATATGCTTGTATTTGCAGGAAAGCTTGGATCTTTACGTCATTCGCTTTGGTAGATGGTGGATCAAGGCCTTGGATATCCCCAAGATGCTTTCTGAGTCGATCCTATACCGATAGTTTAAATCTTTGAAGTCCTCCCTTTTTTGTTTTAGTTTTGATCAGTGTCTTTTTTGCAGGGAAGAACAAGGGGTCTAAGGCAACGGAGGATGATCTATGCCAATCTCCACCATGCCCTTCTCAGCGATCCCTGATCGGTAATCAGATGGATTTGGAGAATCTCGAAAAAAAAGGATCCAGGGTCGAGGGAAATGACAGATCAGGGCCCACCAATTTAAGAGACCGAAGGCTTTCGATTGATATCCCATCACTTCTATCATGGGAGAATTCATTGAGTGCGGATTGCCCAAATAATAGTCTTGGGAGCCTTAGCAGTAGCACCGGGCCGTATTCCAGAAGCATTAGCGATGCGGATGATTACGATGAGGATGAAGGGCACAGCGGGGGAGGGGAGGAAGGGGAACTCGATGACTGGGAAGCGATTGCAGATGCACTGACATCCAATGCCAGTTCACAGAGTCACCAGAAAAAGGATGCCAATGTTGCTTCTGCTGGTTTAACAGCGGCCATTGAAATGCCATCTGATCCTAGCCGTGGCATTTTGAGGAATCCCCCAGAACAGAGGTTGGTCACAAGAGCTTGGAAGCCTGATGATGCATTTAGGCCAAGGAGTCTTCCGAACCTCCCAAAGCAACGAATTTTTTCCAAGAATGCGGGTCAGAGTTGCAGTGGTGGAAATGCAGGGTGGCTATGTAGGAATTTTGATTCCCAGCCATTACCCTGCCCCATCTGCTATGAGGACCTCGATCTCACAGATTCTAGCTTCCTTCCATGTTCATGCGGTTTTCGTCTTTGCCTTTTCTGCCACAAGAGAATTCTAGAGGCTGATAGTCGTTGCCCTGGGTGCAGGAAGCAATACAGTGACATAACTAGCAGTGAGATGCCCATGACAGGAGTAGCGTTTATCACTCACACCCGCCCATCTCACTCTCGCAGAATGAGTGTGAGGCCGTAATAGCCATTTTGTTTTTTTGGAGGGAATCTGCTCTTGTTTTCTCCATGTCGTGTCTCATTATGTGAACTTAGCAGCCTGTGTGCGAATATTGGTTTATAATGGGTGCCAATACTACAAGGTTTGACTCATCATAGGCCTGTTATCAGTTCGATTATATTGTATCGAGCACGTGTTGCTGTGGAGGAGTGAATGTGAATATATAGTCATGTTACAACAATACGTATTGCAACTTGAGTACTTTTTTCTTGTAATCTCCTGCATTTGCTTTGGAGACTTATAGTTTGATACCAAGCTAGATTATAACATAATACACCTTTTTTATGAATTAATTATGATGCAGTGATGCTGCCTTTCTTTCACTTTCCGCCTTTCTATTCTTTTTTCACTGGTAACTGCACACAGTTAAATAAATGAACCAGGAAAATGCTCTTCTAATTAACATCTTCCACTTCAGCAAATGTTAAATCTTTTATGTGCAGAGTTTTGGCTGGATCAAGCTTTTACAATGTCATTGTTATTTATGAACAGTGATTGCATAACATTCATGTTGAAACATGTTCTTTAATCATATTTTTCTGATATTGCAGCTTTTAATATCTTCCTGGGACGTATTTTGGCTGGATTGTAAGGCATCACCATTATGGTATGTCTGTCTGTCTTTTCAGTCAATGGCTTTAAACACTGCATCATTGAAATTTTCTTCTCAATCAGCTCACTAACTCACATTGAATAATAACTTGTTGAAAGTTTATTCATCTTAGCCTCTCTCCTCTCGCACTGACATCTAGGAAGCAGATTATTTGTCCTTAAGTTGAAAAACATATTTTTTCTATGTAATTTAACACCCTAATCCAAAATTATCTTTTTTCTGTAATCAAGATTGCACCTTTTTCTTTTGTGCTTTGATGTCTATAATGCGAAGTAGAGGTGTACAAATGTCTATGTTGCCTTTTCTTTTCTTGGTTTCTCTATGTATTCTTTGTTGTCTTGCAGAAGCCACTAATGTCATAATTGATTGATTGCATTTCATTACGGTTTTGATTGAATTTTGGAAATCAACAAGCAATTTGAATGCTTTACCTTGACTTTACTATCTTGTTCAATTTATCATTAGTTAATATGATGCATATCATCATTTACTTGTTCTAAACATGATGTTTTCATTATGTACTCAGGCTTTATGAGTGATACTTGTTGACGAGGATTTGCCCCACATTGGGTTGTTGAGGGGGGTGTGTGTGTGTGGGGGGGGGGTACTCCAGTGGTGATGGGCTCAGTAGGGAGTATACATGCTCCTACATATGTGATAGCTTCGAACTCCATTATTCGCAAAGGAGACGATAAGTCTTCCTTCCTTAAACATTGGCATTTCTATGGTTACCATCAAACCACATCTAGATTGGAAGGTTCGTCAATGTGTATCGGTGGATGGGGTTATGTTGAGTTGGTATATGGTAGGAAGAGGAGTCGATTTAATGGAGAGATATGTGAGGATAAAGGGACACAATCTATGGTGGGTGAGGGTTGGCATGCAACTCATGGGATGAGTCAAGGGATGGGGGAAAAGAGGTGATGCATGAGGGGGGATACTTGTTTCCAGAACAAAGGTCACACCATGGGATGTACAAGATCTATTTATTCATAGAAGAGATGGTTGCGGATGGTTATGTATCAAAATGGGTTCTAGATATTGTTTTTCCTATGAGACAACTTGAAAGGTATGATAACAAGTTCTGGTGCAACTTCGAGGTCTTATAATGTGATGGAGATTGTTGAAGTGATGATAGTTGGGAGGTTTGAAGGGATCCTGTTGGATTGGAATGGAGATAAATCCTTAAAGAGACATCTTTGATGAGTTCTAGGATGGTGACGACGTGTTGGGTTACTGATTTTGGTTGGTGGTGTTGGTGTATAGACCTTCGGAGGGAGATTTATTGTGGCTGGATATGGATGCAAGGGTGCATTTCATACATTGTCCTTGTTTGGTAGCAGGCGATTTTACTCGTGCCTTGTTTGCACCTTGTAGTCGACTGTTCTTACCATGAGTAGTCTTGGTATTTGATTGTTTAACTGCAGACTAAGATTCTTGATGGTGATAGTTATACGTTAATTAGTGAAGTTAGTCCTTGAGACCTAGACTTGATATATATATATATATTTGAATTAATGCAATTATTTAGGTTTTCTAGTTAACTGCATGTTTATAAGCAGACCAGATCACACTTCTTTGGTGTGGGACTTGGGCAAATCATTTTGTTCATCGTTGTACTTCGAATTTGGGAGTTTTGGTGGTTGGAGCCAAGCTTCAGAGAGTAGCTGAACCTGGACGAGCTTTGGATTGCTCTGAATGGGATAGATTCTACTACTCAGCAACTAGCTTCCAAGCTTTTGCATCTTCATGGAGACTTGAGGACTTTTTGGGCAACTTTTGTGTCAAGTACTTGAGTGGCGATGTACTAGAGGAGGCTGATCAATTTAAATTTACTCAGTGATGGACGCTTGACTGTTGTCTTGGGATGATATTAAGTTCAAGTATAAGCACCGTTTTTTATTGGTAATTTTTCTCTGAGTTGTAAAAGATAAAGTGTTACAAAATACCAAATGGGAAAATCTGTGATTGAATTTGTAACATTTAAGATCTTGGGAAGAAGAAAAGCCCATGAACGAAGCCAACCATCTTGTTAGAATCAGCCCATCTGCAATGATAGCAAAGAAGTTGCATATGTTGAGTCGGAAGTTATGCCCTCAACACTTCTCCTATTACAATGCCCCTATAGGGTCCAAATGGTGGCTGCGAGAGCACAACGTATTCTGCGTCCTGCTCCAACATCTGTCATACAAAAAGATTTGACCCACACTATGGAATCTGCTAAAGGAAGGAAAGGGGGAGTCAGATGGGGCATCCTAGTGCAGACCTCGAACCGAGTAGTGTAGGAGGAAGAACATTCAAAGAACAATTGGTCTTTGCTTTCCAAACATTTCTACACAATTAGAAGGGCGTGCACATGCATATCCCAAATATAGCAAGCTGGTCCATGGTTGGGAGATGATTTCAAATTACTCTGTAAAAGGGCACTGGTTTTGGAGAAAACCTCTCTGCCTAAACCATACAACCCAAGGAATGACCTCCCCTCAAAGATGAACTAGATTGAATGTTGCGGAGTAGTCATCGTGAGGCCCCTTTTAGACGAAGGGGGAGAGGGGGGCAGTAACCACTTCTCGAAGAGTCCCCCAAGTGCAACATCTCTCTCCAACAAGGGAGGAGTTTCTCTCCGCATCAACATCCCTGAATGAGGCATAATACATGTGCTGTTGCCTTGAGAAGGAAACCCAGATAGAATCCTACTCTGTTAAGAACTACCCATCCATTTTTGAATAATAACCACTGATTAGTGTGAAGGTTGCCCCATGCTTTAAGGATGCACATCATATTCCAAGCAATGTCATACATCAGAAATCCCAAAGGAAATCCATGCATAGAGTGCCAATTCGCTTGGTTTTCAGGGGAAGTACACCAACAATCATCAACTTAATCAATTGTAGATGATTGATAATAGATATGACCTTTGCTTTGATCGTATAACAAGGTTCACCCATCACTAAGCATACTAGTCACCATACCGCTATCATAGCGATTCACAAGCAGGAGCCCCGAATAAGTCATCGACAACGGGAGTGCCTTAACAACGCAATGACCGATTTAACAAGGGAAGGAAGTCATCTGGGTAATGCTGCGGTCAAATCCATCATTTACAGTTTATACAAGCCTAATAACCTCAAAATCAAAGTAAATATGCAATGCATAATACGAGGCAAATACTAAAATGATCTTACAGAGCGAGGAACATGCTTGTAATAATTGAACACTGTAAACCGGAGCTGTTGGAATGAAGAACACGATATAAAATTGTTGTTTGGTCTTTTTCTCAAAGTATAGAGTGGAAAGCAGAGAATAGAGAGCTTGTTGTTCTTGTGTACTGTAGAATGAGGTATGTGATCTTATTTATAAGGCTTCAAGAAATATGGTCGTTGTAAATAAAATATCATTGAAATCAGAGATGATTCATTGATATGATCGATCAGTTCAAAGTAGATGATCGATCAACTGCAAATGATCGATCATGGCAAAAGTTATGATCAATCGGTTGATGATCATTGGAAGAAAATTCAAATTATGATCGATCGGATCAAAAGTGATGATCGATCGTGTAGAAGCAAATGATCGATCAGAGGTGATCTATCATGTAAGAAAGGATGATTGATCAAGTTGGCTCTTTGGCATGGAGGTCAAAGTCAAAGGGCTGAAATGCAATATGCATGATTTGAGGTCTCTTACATTCTAAGACAAATACAAGAATGCATGACTCAATGAAAGAAAAACCTTCACCTTCATATTGGGCTTGAGATCATTTCTTGAGCTTGAGTTGAAGTTCCTTGTCTTTGAACTCATTTGAGCTTCTTAGCATCTTCTTCACTTAATCTTGAGCTCCTCAGGCTTGAGTTTCTTCCTGGACTAGTAGCTTTCCGACTTTTGACCTAGCTGCAAGCTAACTGCACAAGTTTTGTTATCATCAAAATATGCGTGCTCATGTACTAGCAATCTCCTCATTTATGCATGCCAACCTCCCTCTTTTTTATGATGACAGTATTTTGTGTTTGAAAAAATAACGTGTGCATGGGCAAACAATTTTTGAAGGCACACATGCATGAGCACGCATGCATGGTAATGCACACAAATGGGTTGTGATAATTTTATATTGACAAGTATGAGATCACATGAAAGGATTGGAGGATGTGAGTTCCCTTTGGCACGAGATCGGGCATTGGGTGGCACTTGGAGGAACAATGGCAAAGATAATTGACGTCCATTGGAGTGCGAGGATTTCTGAGGACCGTGCAAATGATGTGGCATCGACGGTATAAGTAATAAAATAGAACTCATAACTTAGTAGATGGAATGTTAAATTTTTTATCTCATTTCTAAAATTGTGTTGCTCAGTTCCTTTTTAACACTCTATTCACATACTAGGAACACTTAATATTCTAGTTAAAATTATTAAAGCTATAATCAAAAGAAACTTTCTTGTGCGATAATAATATAAATCCCTCAATTGTCTGGTTTGTTGTTGATATGGAGATTCGTGTGGGTGTTGCTTGCGTTGATAGGGTGTGGTCCCCAATTTTCCATGTCGAGCTCACTCATCAAAGAGTGTCTGAGTTTCCGGTGATGATTTAGTCTCTCTCCTCTATAGGTGGCCTTTCTAGCGGGATTGGACCCTAAACCTGGGCAGATAGGAACTTCTCGGTGAAGAAAACTTAGATGTCCTTAGGTCGTTTTTGATCCAGGAATATGTGTTGCAGGGTGCAAGCTTGTTTAGGAGCGGAGGGTTCCCTTGTATGTCAAGATTTTCTTGTGGCTGTATTGCGAGACGGTGTAAATCCATTTGAGCTTTAAAATGATGAATGAATTTTGTTTTTTTTCTGGAAACCGCAAAAAACTATTATATTCTTAAAACTCAGCCCAATCGTCTAATGCAAGCCATCTGCGGTTGCACCGCATACCTAGCTAGTATAGTTAGCACAAAGTCTTCTCAGGGAAGATTTTGATGTAGTACAAGACTTTCCTGATGTCTTTCCAGGTCTACCTCAGAGAGAGGAGGACTTCTCTATTGATGTTTTACCGGGCGGCACCAGGCACCACTTTCTCAACTGAGCTCTGAAGTCGGTGAATATGTACCCGGGCCCTGTACACACCGTCTGTCACACCCAGGGAATAGGTTTCACCCGAAGCATTGGACCAAGGAGCAAGCATTCCATATGTGTACCACGGGGGCCACAAAGGCTTTTGGTCGTCTTATTGGCGCATCGCCGCATACCACGGTGGGGTCTGCGACCCCTATGTGAGCATCGTCCACATTCCTCGCCCCCATAATGACGTCCTCTTGGACAACGTAATCGGAGTCGACCTCCGGGGGTGGGGCTCGTTGGACGTACCATCGTTGGCTTCCCGATTCAGTAGTGTGTAAATCCATTTGAGCTTTAAAATGATGAATGAATTTATCTTTCTTCTATAAAAAATCCCATGCCTTAAGAGAGTTCTAAGTGCAGAATAGTGGAGCGTGCTTGTGATTGTTCTACATGGGGAAAATGCTGGTTACTGCAGCAGGGACAAATTCTGGTCATGTAGATTTCCAAAAGTTGGTATGAGATTTTCACCCTGTGCCACTTGCTATGGTACTATAGAGAGTGTGGTGTACTGTATAATATGGGAGTGCTGTACCATTTTGTGTCACTGTGTAAACCTCAACTTCTTTTTAATAATTTTGGATGAGATCCCATGCTAAATCTTTGATCTTAAAAAAACAGAGTTTTACCATTTCTCCGAACTGAAGGTTACAGTTTCCAACCATTATTATTAAATGCAGTATTGCAGAAGACGGTATTCGGTATTCAGTCGGAGGGGTCACTGAATAGAGAATAGTCGGTATTCGGGCGACTATTCGGAATTATTCGGTTTTTTATTTTTTAATATAAAAATTATTTATAATACATATATTCTTATATTTTTATACATATATGGTTATTAGTTAACATGAATCTAAGATAAAAGTACCAATCAATATAATAGATATATAGAATTTGACATTTGTTGCAATACCGTGGTAAAATGTAACCCATAAAAACTGAAAATTGAAAATAAAAAAAATAAAAAATAAAAAGTCAAACTCCAATCGGCCTAATAGTCGGGCCAGTCGGCCGAATAGTCGGGCGACTATTCGGTCGGGCCGATTATTGACCGACTGGAGGTCTATTCAGTCGGGGACCCCCCCGCACCTCATAGTCGGACCGACTATTCGGGATAGTCGGCCGACTATTGCAACACTGATTAAATGATGTACAAGCGGACACTGGTGTGCCAGGGCAATGTTGAAAATCGGTAAAACCCAAGTGACAATTGAATAATATGTGCTGGGACATGGCTGAATGTAGATCATGTGTCATACCGATCCTATGAAGTTTGATTTTAGAAAGAAGTGCACGGGCGTCCGTCCACCTGGCGTTAGGAGGTGTAGGAGGCTGTCAGTTGCATTGATAGGGAGGAGGATGACCGTTGTCTCCTCAGAGTTGGAGGAACTGGCTGCGTATCAGAAAATCATCCAGGACAAGGACAAGGAGCAGGATGTTGAATGGGGAGGTAGAGATTTAGACAGAAATGCAGAATGGAATATATATTCTCTCATGCAGCTGTCATTTTGTTCTTCCAATATTCTCTCAAGTTCACAGTTCCACTGATTGAATCACCATTTTTTTGCATTGCAAACTAGTGCCAAACTAGTAGTGCGCGGGTGTCGGTCCACCTGGCGTGGGGATGTATAGGAGGCTGTCAGTTGCATTGATAGGGTGGAGGATGATCGTTGTCTCCTCGGAGTTGGAGGAACTGGCTGCATATCAGAAAATCACCCAGTACAAGGACAAGGAGCAGGAGGTTGAATGGGGAGGTAGAGATTTAGACAGAAATGCAGAACGGAATAGATATTCTCTCTTGCAGCTGTTATTCCGTTCTTCCAATATTCTCTCAAGCTCACAGTTCCACTGATTGAATCACCCTTTTTTGGCTTTGCAAACTAGTGCCAAACTAGTACCCACTTAAACAGTCTGGTGGTAGTGCAGTGTGCCTACCACCTAAAAGACCATGGTTTGTGGGGGTTGCGTTAGGTAATTGACAGCCAACGTAAAAAATAATCGAATATTTCAACATGGATTTGAGCAAGAATCCATGTAGTCCATCCTACTTATAGTGGGAGAAGGCTTTACCAAAATAGTGCCAAACTCTGAGCATAGTATTTTGTTATGTTATCTGCCACTTTGCTTCTTCGTTTTCCACGTGGATCAGTTTTCTGTTGTCTTCCTTTTCTTTATAATTTATTTGCATTGTATTACGAATTCCACCTTTACATTATTTCTTCAGCACTTTGATGCAACCATACTTGTGGCAGGAATGTTCAGGGAACATGCTATTGGAAACAAAATAGAGGAGCTATCCTGAATTTCCCGACACATTCTATAAATGAAGGTTTCTTCTCAAATAATATTTTGTTTGGATTTATACATAGATATTTAGTTCTCATTTTGAATTGAGTTGGTAGGATGTTATAATGGTTTTGTTTTTCCCTTTATTTTGTTACATGCATGTATATTGGGTTTTGGAGGTTTTGTCTGCCATTAGAAAAGATAAAGAAAAAAGCGAACTTTTATCCTACTTCCCTCTCCGGAGAGTTATTGTAGGTGTTTTACTGCAGGGGGATGCTGTGGCGGTCTTCAGCATCCACGGTTGATTTAATTGTTCCATTTTTCCTATATTTTTTTTGTTTTTCTGATCCCAAAAATATTGCTAACAACAATGATTTTGAGGGGAGAAGAGGTAAGAGGGACCATAGATCATCTGCAGATTACCAAAATTGTATTGACACTTCCGTTCCATTTTATTCCTCTTTCCTTTGGTTTTCCTCTCATTCCACATACATGCTCCCATCACCATCACCGTTCACACCGTCATCCCCATCCTAAGGTTCACCTCCAACCACTCCGGATCTTGTCGTGCCACACCATAACCACGAGCATTATGGTTCCCCACCATTGACGTTGGTGCTCTCCATTCTACCTTGCAGTTACTAATTTTTTGGCTGTACAACGTTGTTGGACAATCATTGTCAACATCGTCATCACCATGCCGTCCTCCAAAAGTCGGTGGTGACAACATCATTACCACCTTGCCGTCCTCCAAGTTGTTCTCCATGTTGTTCCCTATCCTGATGCAGCCATTGTGACCCTCATTTGCATCTGCACCATATTCTCGTGTGCAGATTGCGTCATCTATTGTCTATAGAACTGCATTTTTAATTTTGGCCGGTTGTGATCCTTGATATTAAAAGGAGATTATTTACACATTACTATGTAATATTGTACAATTATATGATAATCCTCATGATCTCTGAAATTCCATCCCGACCCCTATAATGTTGTTTGTTTTACTCGATCAAAAACTGCTGTTAAAGCTTGTTAACCAAACTGCCATGTTCGACACTAATGACCAACAAATAATAAAAAATATCAAAATACCGTTGATAAATAGTATATTCTAGTTTTCCCTTATTTCTCTCATTCCCTTTCTGTTTGGATTTCTTTTCTAGATCACAACAGAGGCTTTATTTAAGAGTGTCTGTGTGGAGGGAGACAGATCTGTTTGGACAGTAGGGAGCGGGCCGGCGTTGGGAGAATGGGATGTCAATGGTTGTCCGTAGCTCACATAGATGTGTGGGGAAAGATCCTATTTCTGGGGGACAAGAGCCTATGGTTTGCCGTAGAAGAAAGGAGGATGAAGAGGAGAGTGATGGACAAAAAAAGTATTTCTTCTATACTTGTATTAAAAAAAGGACAGTTACACCAAAAAAGTTTCCGGTTGACATAGCAGCCAAAGAAAGAGGGGTTAAGAGGAGAGCGTGAGACAAAAATGCCAGCCCGTTCCCTACCCAAAGAAAAGACAAATAGGAAAAAGTTATTTAAAACATTGCTCGCAAGGATAAAAAACACAAGGCGGATCAAGTCCAAGCCTTGAGGCGCTCGAGGCGTAAACTTCATGTTTGGAAAGGAAATGCTCAAGCTCCTTGAGGTTAAATAGGTGATGGAATACTGCCTTTTGAAATACGAGTTAATTTAGATGTTATATGTGATGCGTGTTGCGTACTAGAAACATCATGTACCCCCAAATGCATACTAGAAACATCATGTACCCAAAATTAACTTGTTTCATTTATTTGCATCATATTTTTATGTGATGGTCAATGTGATTTCATATTTTACATTAGCTTTTTTATGAATATGTGATATTATCATATTATCTCAGATGCTTTCAGTGCAATTATTTAAATTGCTATTCAGTAGTTGGGGATGCAGCTCTTTTTGTCATATTTATCATATTATCTCTGATGCTTTCAGTGCTATTATTTAAATTGCTATTCAGCAGTTGGGAATGCAGTTCTTTTCCTCCAAATGATTTGCGAACTTAGTTGGACCCTATTAAATTCTACGTCGAGCTGAACTTTTCTATGGACAAGTTGCAAACCTTTGGATCAACACCTGTTTTTCTTTAAAACATTGACTGAAAGGATAAAAAACATAAGGCGGATCAAGTTCAAGCCTTGAGGCGATCGAGACGTAAGCTTCAGGTTTGGAAAGGAAATGCTCAAGCTCCTTGTGGTAAAATAGGTGATGGAATTCTACTTTTTGAGATACAAGTTAATTTAGATGTTATACGTGATGCATGTTGCGTACTAGAAACATCATGTACCCCCAAATGCATACTAGAAACATCATGTACCCCCAAAATTAACTTGTTTCATTTATTTGCATCATATTTTTATGTGATGGTCAATGCGATTTCATATTTTACATTACCTTTTTATGGATCTGTCATATTATCATCAGAGATACTTGAATCGTGCAAGCTATAGACAAATGCAAAGAATGGAAGTAGAGGAGGCTTTGAAAGTTATGAGACATAGGAAAGGTGTAGGATCGATGACATCTTTGTAGCAGTATGGAGAGTTTTAGGTGAGCGTGGTTTGACTTCGCTTACAAATCTATTCGATGTTATTTGATGAAGCAAAAAATGCTTGGAGATTGGAGGAGTATCGTGGTGCCTCTTTATAAGAATAAAGGAGACATTCAAAATCATTCAAATTACAGAGGTATCAAGTTGATGAGTCAGATTATGAAAATTTGGGTATGGGTGATCGAACGAAGATTGAGGCAAGTTTCCAAAGTAAAAGAAAACTAATTTAGATTCATGCCAGGTCGCTCAACTATTGAAGCCATCCATTTATTGAGGAGAACAATGGAGATTTACAGATGTAAAAGGAAGAACCTCCATATGATGTTAATTGATTCGGAGAATGCTTATGATTTTGTCCCACGAGAGATATTGTGGAGAGTTTTGGAGAAGAGACAAGTACCTGTCCTATACATTAACCTCATAAAGGATACATATGATAGGGCTTTATCTTGTGTAAGGACCCCGTCTGGGAAGACTGACTATTTTGATATCAACATTGGTTTACATCAAGGTTCAACTTTGAGTTTATTTCTTTTACTTCGATTATGGACGAGTTGACAAGTCACATTAATGATGTATGTTATTTGTTGATGATATTGTGTTGATTGATTAGATATTGAGTAAATGAGAAACTTGAGGTCTAGAGACATGCATTGGAGACTAAATGATTTTTGTATAAGTAGGACTAAGACGTATTATATGGAGTGCACCTTTGATGGAAGCAATGGTGAAGGAATCGAGGTGAAGATTGATGACGATAACATTCGGAAGAGAGATTCTTTTAGATATCTGGGATCTATTTTGCAAAATGATGGGGAAATTGATGGAGATGTTACTAATAGAATAAAGGGATAATTACACCCATAACCCTGAGTAATTTGGCAATAACAATCATAACCCTGTATAATCGCGAATTATACGGGAAACCCTGGATAGTCACTCCGTCTCACACTCATAACCCTCCGTTAGTTTAATATGTTAACTCAACCATATGAATGAGTTCATCTAACTCATCGTCAATCCAACGGCTAGCTAATAAACAAAAAAATCCCTCTCCCTTCAACCTCCATCTACCTTCCTCCGACCTCCTCACCCTCCGTCCACCTCAACCTCCTCTCCGTCCCCGCTGCCGACCGGCCATCTCCTCCGGGCTCTTTTAGTTGTGGGCGTCGAGCACGGCAGAAACTCGAATCAGTGGGAGGCAAAGCTCGGCGCTACTGCTGGGGGTGATTCGACCAGGGGAAGAGAAGCAGCCGACTTTGAGCAGGGGACCCGCAAGGGGGGAGGGGGCAGCGGCGAGCTGGGCACCGGGGTGGGCGAGGAGCTGGGTGCGGGCTTCGAGCAGGGGAACCGCGGAGGAGGGAGCTTCGAGCTGCGGGGGGCGGGGGTTGGCACTCACAGAAACCCAGATGACAAGGCCATAAGTAGAACAACAGCCTCCTCCTCCCCGAGATGCTGCCGCTTCAACCAGAGCATAGATCTCTGCTTTAGCAAAACGCCAGCATCAAAGCCGAGCAATCCGAGCATGTCCATCTTGCCGCCGTTTCGCAGCTTCTTCTTCGTCTCCTTCTTGATCTTCTCCGCACCATCATTCAATCCTAAGAAATCCCTCCTCTCCTTCATGTACCTTATGCCGCATGCATAGCAGAGAGACTGCAAATCATCCCAGAGAAATGGGTAAATCAAAAGGCAAGAGATCAAAGAAACTAAGAAATACCAACTTAAAATAACGAGACGGGTAGTGATCCGGGGCAAGAAATTAAGCACCTTGGGTCCAGACGGACCTCCTCTCCAAAGGGGGGTCTTGGTGGTCCGGCAAATCGTGCAACACTTCAACTCAGCTCTATCTCTATTTGGATCTGTAGATCCGGAGCTCTGCAACACAAGATCACACCGACCACGATCAAATATCCAAGGAACGGAAAAGAACCCCACAATCTAGTACTGCCCAATAAACTTACCACTTCATCACTCCGATCCATACTTTCGCCAGATCCGCAAACGCAAAGATGGCAACTTTCTGCTTCCCTAGGAAGAAACCCAGCAGGAGATGATGGGGAGAGGGAGATCTCGAGGTGGTACTGAAGTGGAAGGTCAATAAGTACGGGGGTGAACATGGAAGCCAATTGGAGTGGAGGGAAGAATTTGGGATGGGATGTGGGAAAAAAAGGGTAGATCTGGCGGGAGCGAAAAGATGGATGTGGAGGGAAAATACTAAAAACGAAGATGATGATGATGAACAGAGATTGGGAGGGAAAAGGGATGAGATGACATTAGGTGAAAGAAGATGCGAGGAGAAGATGGGCGATTGAGGAGGTCGAGGAGAGGAGTTCACCAGTCGGGATGGTTGTTCGAGCAGGGGAGGATCAGAAGGGCGCGGGTGGGCAAGGACATGGACATCGGTGGCATGTTATCGCAAATAACATTGAATATCAGGGGGTTTGTTGTCTTTTAACTAAAACCGTCAAATATAACGATCCTTTCAAACGGAACATAACACGGGGTTATGTTATGTAAGAGTTAAGCATTACTCAGGGTTTCCCGTGTAATTCGCGATTATACAGGGTTATGATTGTTATTGCCAAATTACTCAGGGTTATGGGTGTAATTATCCCTAGAATAAATGCAGGCTGACTAAAGTGGAGAGGAGCATCTGCTGTTCTCTGTGATAAGAAAATTCCTTTAGAAATTAAAGGAAAGTTTTACGAAGCAGCCGTGAGACCTGCTATGTTCTATGGATCTGAATGTTGGCCCGTGAACTATAGACATGTGCATAGAATGGCTGTAGCAGAAATGAAAATGCTAAGGTGGATATGCGGACATATATGTGAAGATCGGATTCAGAATGATTTAATCAGAAAGAAAGGTGGTGTAGCTCCGATTGAGGATAAGATGCGAGAAAGCCGCTTAAGATGGTCTGGTCATTTGCAAAGAAGATCAGCTGACGCACCAGGTAGGAGATGCGAGTGTTGGATGTTGAGCCGGCTAAGAAAGGGCGAGGACGGCCCAAGAAGTGTTGGAATTAGACTATACGAAGGGATCTTAGTTTTTTGGATAGAAGCCCGAGACTGACCCCAGATAGATTTGAATGGAGGCGAAGAATCCACGTAGCCGATCCTACTTAATTGTGGGAAAAGGCATTGTTGTTGTCATATTATCATATTATCTCAGATGATTTCAGTGCTATTATTTAAATTGCTATTCAGCAGTTGGGAATGCAGCTCTTCTTGTCATATTATCATATTATCTCAGATGCTTTCAGTGCTATTATTTAAATTGCTATTCAGCAGTTGGGAATGCAGCCCTTTACTCCAAATGATTTGCGAACTTAGTTGGGCTCTATTAAATTCTACAACGTCGGGCTGAAATTTTCTATGGAGAAGTTGCAAACCTTTGGATCATTCAGCTGTTTTTTTCCTGGTGGTTAATAAGACAAACCACGAAATAGGATACAAAGTAAAATCTCATGGAACAAAAATGCTCATTAGTGAGCAATGGAGATAAAAGGCTTGGTTTATATATGTAAATCATTGTAATCATACTTCCACTGTGAAACGGAAGATTTATTCTTTACAATGCGACTCATAGTAGGATATTACAGGCTCTGCTGGGTAACGTAATTTCATGCTTGAGCTTATTTACTTGTATGCAGGCTTGCTGCATTATCATCAGGTAGAGAGGGATACTCGGAGTTCACCAATGTCGTTTGCGGCACCATAGACGGCAGTATCCTTCGCGCCAAGCGCAACACTTCCAACGTTTGCCTGGGCTCGATTGGACTTCAGCTGTGCATTAATCAGGAACATTATTTATAAACTAGACAAAAATTTAAAGTAGACTAATTTAGAATCCTACAAGCTGTGTAGGGAAGCATATCCAGCTCTTTCAAAGCTTGCCCCTATTGCAGCCTGTTTCCTTCATCATTGCACTGGTCTTTGTTTCAAATACTTTGCACCTGCTCTTGGCTGTTGTCATGTGGTCAAACTCTTCTTCTAGACTGCTGTCAAATTTTCTTCCGTGATACCTTGCTCGTAATCTTGCTGCGTATTTTATCACATCTTGGAATGAAAGGGTTATCTCCTCTGTTTTGAGGCAGCTGTTATCAGTGAAAGGCTCTTCTGCCTCCCCAGACAAATATTTCCTGGAAGGATTCCACCCCCCCCCCCCCCCCCCCCCCCCCCCCTTTCAACCTTGATTCTGGTCAGGGTGAGATTGTCCCACGGTGGCGATGAACTTTTGGGGGTTGTAGGTAGGTGGCCGGCCCGGTTTGGTTTTATCTTTTCTGTTGTATGATTAACTTCCAGACATCTATGTATTCCATCCCTGTTTGATGTCTTTAATCTGGGGAGCTCTCATCTAATCTTAGGAAGACATCTCTGCTTAATAAAAAAATTAGAATGAACATACCTGGATTGGCCTCATCTGCTTCTTCCACGAGCATCCTTCTTGCTTGAGCCGCAGAGGATATGAAGGAGATGATGATCATGATTGCCAACAGCTTGAGGATGCTCTGAGAGGCTGGAGCCATTCCTGTGATGTGCTCAAAGGTTTGGTCTGAGAATGATGTTTTTATTCCCTATGCAAGTCGTCCTTGCTCCGTTTTTCAACGCTGCTATTATCCTCTACAGAAGATTGATGATAAATTCCTCTTACTATATGAGCAGTGGATGACGTTTAGACTTTTTCTTTTCGTTGGCATTTTATCTGAGTCGTTTCTGTCGCTTTCTAACCAAGAAGTTGATTTGGAAACAGTCGTAGTTATATTTATATAAAAATTGTTGATTTTTGACACAAGGAAAGGAAAGAACGCTGTGCTTATTGCTTTCGATGAAAAATGTAGACTTGAAGGTTCTTTTTGAAAATAATAGTTTGACTGTTATAACAAATAATTGTTGACATGGCTTATCTGCGAGCTTAAGGAAGCGAGAGCCTTCCTATTTTTCTCCATGTTTGGTGGTTGAAAATGATATCTTCACTCTTCTTTGGATGAGAACTACTATGTATATTCCTATCCGATCCACAAATTTCCGTATTTTCATGTAGTAGCATAATTGTATATCTTACCACATTTGATATAATTGTTAGGAAGCAAAACATATTTAGGGGCTGTTTGGTAGATGAATTAGATAAAGGGATACGAAGGGATATGGCAATGTTTGTGTTTGATTGGAGGGAGATGAGAAGGAGGAATAAGAAGGGAGAAGTTGTAGTTATTTACTATTCTTTATTCGATAGGAGGGAGAGGATAACGAGGGATATGGAGTTATGTTAGATAAGATTGTTTTTAAGTGCTAGTTATTTGTATTTTTTTTGTGGTGGGAGATGTTTATGTTGGAGCAATATCAAGGGAAACCTTATTCGTCATTGACTTCAGAACTAAAACTAAAACATTAACCATCTATGGAAGGAGAGGAATAAAGAGGGATATCCCTCCTTATCCCCTCAAATGAACTGTCTATTAGTATGTTTATATCATGTGCAAACCTCAATTAATTCGCTTTTATCCATGTCGGGACTCTGCATATTTTTTTTTGGTTCTCCATTACCTTAGGCATCTCGAATTTGCCGTCAATAATTTCATCTCTACAGAAACATCCCTCGACCTCTATCTACTTTATCGACCTCGGCTCATGCATGTTTGGCATCCTGTCTTGCATCAATGGTCCCATTGATGCTTGTCTCGGATTCCATCCAACTTTTATTAATTGATTTTGCACTGGTATATTTGATTTTCATTCAATTAATTATATGTGAATCGCTTAACCAAACATCTCAATGTATGGTGCATCTATCCCTAGGATCCATATATTCAGCAATAGCCACATTCATACATCATGATTATCATTCAGAATGTGAAGCATGAAAAAAAACTGAATAAAATACTTCAACAACATAATATATTCATGGTTCCAACATTTAATAAATGAAGAATTATAAATAGAGTTCATAAGTTAATGAATTACATGATTGAGAATTCTGAAATGCGGAAGCAACAAAAGTACTATTTCTACAAGTACTATTTCAATATCGTACAAGTCTACTAGAGACACGAATCAAGTATGTATTAGGATTAGAGTTAAATTAGGATTAGGAATCCTAATAGGCTTGAACTCATAATCATAGTAGTAGTTGAGTTGTATTTTATTTATTATTCCTATTGGGAATAGGAGTATGAGGTTGTATTTGGGCTATATATAGAGGGGGAGGAGGCATTACCTCTACACCACTACAATGATAATGTAACCCCTATAGAGGAGGAGAGAGAGAAGAAAGAGATGAGAGAGCGAGGGAACAGAGAGAGTTGTACTCGTTCTAATTTATAGTGATCTTTCTTCTCCGGTGGTTGCGAGAGGTGACCGACCACCGTTATATCTGGTTCTTTTCTTTGCATGTTTCCGTGGTAGTGGTTGATTGTGCATCCACATTCGTATTTGGTGGTCCATATCCCAACAACCATTATCGAGAGGAGATGATATCATCTTGTGTCCCCAACAACCTGTATTAGAGCTGAGTTGGTATCCGCTTCCATTCCCCTCAACTGGTATCAGAGCTTGGTTCAACGACACGTGGGGTACAACAAGAAAGTGGATGATGAAATTTACATCGAGGGGTGCATCATTTTCTGGTGGGTTCGTACCCATCAGTATAGTTCTAAAGCCGCTCACGATCGCGGCAGCACCTATAACACGTGTTGAATCCATACAAAAAGGTGTACGTTATGAGAAATTGCTCCGTATGATGCTATACAATTATACAAAGTAAGGTAAAAACCGTAAGGTGTACAAAAGAGAAACAAGGGTAGCTTGCCCAATCAGCGAAACACTCCCATGAAAGTACAATTCAAGTCAATGTAACATGACCTCAACAAAGAGGAAAATAGTACTTAATGTTCAAAGTGCACAAGTCACTGCAAAACAACCAAAGCATAAATGCCCATCACTAATGGCATAGTGGTCCTAGAAAATCTTGCTATCTACACTTGTCATATCTCACCTCTCACCGAATCAATGTAAAGAGGTACAACCGAGATGTTCAGACACTTCTATTCTCTCTCTCATCTTACATTGTTTAGCATCATTGGTTAATGCGTGCTCGCTAAAATAACCCTTCCACAAGGTTTCATCGATTTTGCAATGTATACATTCACCACTTATATTCTGTAAACGTTTACCTTATTATAGTTATATTACCAGCTCATTATTTTTATGATTATCTGTGTATTCCAATGAGATTATTCGTATACATATATATACATTATGTACTATACAAGGCAATTGTTATCCTGAATTGTTTGAAATACTTATACTAAGCCTCAACAATCACATATTGTGCATCGGAGAAAACAACTCAAACAATAAAATCCTCAATTCCAACCTCAACTTATGCATCTCGGCTTACCCCTCACAAGGAGAATACCCAGAATCGAGTATGCCACCACCAAACGGGACCACACCAATGCATCCTTATGACAAACTATGGATATTCGACTGAGTGGACCACTCACTGGATCTGTAGATTGGAAAAGAACGTAGTCCTATAGACTGCAACCAGGTAGGCCGTCTCATCAGTCGGGCAACGGGAAACTATAGGAGCCATCAAAATCGAGACAACACTCGTCTAATATCATTAGAACCACGAGAGATGCATCCACTTTCGAGTATGCTAACTCCCCTGAGCATAACACATGCAAATGAGCGCATGGAAGGCCGTATCGATATCGTTTCGATATCGTATCGATACGATATTTTGACGATATATCAATGATATATCGTCGAAATATCGCCCGTATCGACGAGCCTCTGTGAAGAAAATGTCTGTAAATCGGGATATATCGCCATATCGGTTCTCATATCGGTCACATGTCGATATCGATATATCGATAATATATCGCCGATATTTCCTTCCATGAACGAGCGTATAATGTGGTTTATTACTTTAGTTACACTTAATTGTTATTCTCATCTCACAAAACTATCAATCAATCCCAAGTAACTGACAGGACCTACGAATCTACGACTACCTCTATTTTCTCCGGATATAGGAAACCAGTACAAAACTCATAATAATCTCAATCTAATTCAGGTTACCATACATCGCATATCATGTCACCACATGTATTGTCATTTTTCATATACTTATAAATATGATCCATCATGCTCTTAAGTCAACCTCCATTTAGTTGATCCTTTAAGATATTGACACATACTCTGATGGTAGGTCCATTTAATATCAATCCTCGGTACCATGTTGTCTACAATCTTGACCTTGAATCTCATGCTATGACTCGAAGGCACTTGGTACCACAGAGTTGGTGTACCTCTGTATGCATGCATTTGAAGTACATGCATCTTAACTAAGTTCCTAACATCCATGTACTTCATTAGTCTTTTTAATATCGTGGAAAGTTTTAGATCAGTGTCCATGTTGCGTCTTATACAATGACTCTAAAATATTTAGTACTTTCGATTGGGTTGCTTCTGTATGCATGCATTTGATGTTTGTGCATCCTAACCAACTTTTCAACACTTCTACCTCTTCATAGAATTATGCATAGCAATGTTATGATTCCCATATCTATAGATGTTGTATTTCAAAGAATTGGATTTGCCATCCAAAAGGGATTGGCGGCGCAGCTTGTTGCATGTCTCCCATTAATCTCTATGTAATTTTTTATAAAATTGGATGATGTATACTTCTAAACACGTCAGACCCATAATGTTTATTCTCACATTTTCTTCTCATTTGCCTCCTAAATAACATACCTCTTTTGAGGGAAGTGTCGACTTATAGTTGTGGACCATCATATTCCGTAACGATATACCCCATTACTTGAGTTAAACCATTCACATGTCACTTAAGGAAAAATACCGTGACATGAACATTTATTGTGAGAATAACTCATCTACTGAACTCAAGTGATTGTCCCCATTCATCACTCTTTATTCTTTTATTTTAGCTAAAAATCTTTGCAAAACACCATGTACATACTTGTAAATACAATAAATTATCAAATTGCATGCTTTGTGTAAATAGCAATAATTAGCATGTTTTTGTGCAAAAATAAAAGAATAAAGAAATAAAGAAAAAGAGGGAAATATTTAGAATAAATATTGAGTGACCTAAATCCAAGGGAGGGCCAAGCATTGGCCTGACCGCAAAATAAAACAAGTAGAGAGAGATAGGGCGATTCACCTTGTATATATTCCTCCCTCTAGTAGATAATTTATTTTTTAAAAATAAAAAATATATATGTGTTTCTTACAATTTGTATATATTTATAAAAATAAAATAAAAAATGAGAAAAATAAAATAATTTCTCTCTCTTCATGTTGTACATACCATGTATATATGTACATTTACCTATTTATTTTACCCTTGTAAATAAACAATAAAAATAAAATAAAAATTATTTTGTATCCTAAATTTTATGTTGTAAATAAATAAAATATAAAATTAGGATAAAAAATAAACTAATAAAAATAAAAATAAAAAATACCTATGTATTTATACCTGTATATAATATAATATTATGTATATACATTAATTTATTTTTCAAAAAAATAAATAAAAATCACTGGAAAATACTTTAAAAAATAATAAACATTTTTCATTTTGAAAATATTTTAAAATAAAATAATTTGCTATTTTAAAATGAATTTATAAATAATTTTGGGTCTGGAATTATCTGATTGATCCACGGGGGATTGTTGACCCCCGGTCAACTGCCCCCCGTGGACCACTTCTCGCGGATCCTTGCGCCGACCCGACTTCGCCAATTTTTCGCGCCGCGATCCACCTCCTATTTCCTCAAACCCCAGGCTCCGATTGATGAGGAACGACCCACGATTCACGCCCGATCTTCTCGTTAGGGGTCCGCTCCTCGATCCGCGCACTTCACTCCAATCTTCTCGGACCTGCACTCGTATAAAGCCTGAGCCCCAGCCGCCATTTCACGCATCTTTGGCCACCGTCTTCAACCCCTGTGACCTCCATTCCCTTGCCTTGAGTGACAGCAAGCCTGAGGGAGTGTTGAAGAGAGGAGCGAGGCGCTCTAGCCCTAGATTCGGCGACCCACATCGCCACGCTCCGCCACTGGCGAGCTCGAGCCTCTGGAGGCGTCGTTCCATTGAGGCAAAGACCCTGGGAGGTAGCTGACCTCCAGCCCAGACGACTTCGATCACCAGGTACCTTCGTTAGCCTTTAGATTCGTCTAGTTTCCAATCATCAGGTTTCCGATCGCCGACCTCCGTCGCCCATTTCCCGACGCTCCGATCAACCATTCACACATCTGACCACTCCACCACCTTCGCGAGACTTCTCCTCACCTTCTTCGCCCCTTCAGCCACCCTGGTTCGCCACGGAACAGGAACTTAGGTTCTCCTCCGCCGCCTCTCGCTGGAGAGCCATGCTTCACCTCCGCCGATCACCCTTTTCGCCCGTAACCAGGTCGAGGCAGTTTGCCCTCGACCCAACGTTTTTCCTGTGCAGGTTAGAGCGCCCCAGAACCTCATCTGGAGGTTCAGACTTCAGAGCACAGATGCTCCACGTCCACCTCGTCGCCGGAGCGCTCCAGCTGCTCCCGGCGTCATCGGAGCATTCCACCAGCTACGGATGACCGAGAGCTTCAATTCCCACATTCCAGCAGCATCGGAGGAGCCCCCTAGCGCGCACAGTGGCCGGACGAACTTCGCCGGCGACCAGTTCTTCCAGGACCCTCCATAGCCGTCCGATAAAGCTCTCCGCCAGGTCTTATCTCCACCAACCATTCGCGGGAAGCTAACAGCCATCCGATCCATCTGAGGATCAGATCCTAGACGTAGATCACCGAAGGGGTATCCGCGTACCACAACCGTTGGATCTTAAATGAAGACCCCTTCCAGTCGTTGGATCATAATAAAAAGGTAAATATCACTTAGGCCCTTCTTCGTTTACCATTTACCTTTCAGTCCTGTAAATATTTGTCGTAGTTATTTTTTATTTTGGATAATTTGCACTTTGGACCTTAGAGTTTTTAGTATTTGCATTTTAGTCCCTCTGATTGTGGTGTACGTGCTTCGACAGGTGATATTTCTGGGATAATTGCATGTATATGTTTGGGTTAATGAATGTTATTGTTTGAAGTTTTAGTTTACATATTTGCATTTATGCCCCTGTGCGTACTAGATTAGGACATGTGCCGAATTTGATGCAGAATTTACATTAAGCCCCCTACAGTTCTTGCACATGTTTCATTTAAGCCCCTGGAACTTGTTTTCCTTTCACTTAGGTCCTTGTGTGTTGTGCCTCTTCTATTGGTTGAATAAAATATCAAATCATCCCCAAATCTCTTGAAATTTGGTTACACGGTCCCTGCCACTGTGTAAAAATTTCAATGATTTTTTGGGAAAATTTTGTTTTGTTTTTCTATTTTTAAAAACTCAAAAACCCTTATTTTTGCTAATTTCTACATTTAAAAATCAACTAAAAATATTAAAAAGCCTCCAAAAATTCTAAAAAAATTAATGTTTGTTTGTCTTATGTGTTTTTGCTGCTATCCAAATTTCATTTGATTTGGACTTATAAAAATCTTAAAAATTGAAAAACTCTAAAAAACTCATAAAAATCATAAAAAATTCTACAAACTTCACAAAAACTGCAATTCTTCTCCCGTAGTTTAATTTTTATTTGTAATTTTTCATAAAATTGTCTTCATATTTTTAGAGGCTATTTATATATTTTTAAATAGCCTTTCAAATCTGGCTGCATAGTAGCTGCATGTTTTTGCTTTATTTCATTTTTATAAAATCAACAAAAAATCATGAAAATCTGAGAAAATTACCAAAAATACTTGAAAAATTATAAAATCCAAAAAAAATTTATTTCAATTTTTTGACTTTATTTGTGTTGTTAAATAATTCCTTGATTGTGACTTTTTGGCTTGCTTTTATATTTTCTTCATAATTAAAAATCAGAAAAAAATTAAACCCCTATAAAATCCACCAAAAACATTTTCTTCTTTTTATCTGATTTTCGACTACTTCGTAGGTTTTTTAAGACAACCCGTGCTCCTTGGGTTCGACCCTGGTCGCTATACCAGGTTAAATAAAGTAGCGAGACCCCTATTCGACTTCATTGTTTGATTACTATATTTTAGTGGTCTTCGATTTTTCTTGTTGAGTCCGACTCGAGAGGTTGAGGGTCGCAACGACTCTTGATATATATCTCCCTTAGTCTCTCGATTTTTCAGCTCATCAGAATGGCAACATTGCCAGGGAGCATGGCTTAGTAGTCGTTTTTATTTTCACAGCTTTTTCATGGCTTTTCTATCTATATTTGCATGATTTGAACTTGAATGTCTCCCACCGAGATTTCCATAGCCCTGTTCTACAATTGATATTGGCACTTGCGTTGGCTAAGCCCCATTTGTCCGAAAGTGAGAAAAAGCAGAAGCAAGCTCGCGGTTCGGAGGATGGATAAAGTGGACTCACATTTCCGCGTCAAAGCTTAAGTTAAGCAAGAAAAGATTTGGGGCGAGGCACTATCTACGCTTTACCAGAAGTCAGAGAAGATTCGCGAATGAAGAAAGTCTGAACCAAAGGATGAAGCTGGTCTAGCCTTTTCCGTACACATCTCGGAACTGACAACTGCTCGTCTACGAGAACTTTCTCACTGCTGCTCCTTATTGACGGGTTCTACCCCATCTCTATTGCCAGGCTTTTTGTACGCTGGGTAACCCGACTCTCTGCTAGGCATGCTTCTCGTCTTTTTCGTTCGAACGCTGTTTGAAGGAATATGGTCTGACATACTTCTGTTTACCTTTCTTGCGAGGGCCTGAGGACCGACGTGGCTTTCTTCGGGAAGCCGATGCAACCGCGGGAGTCAGAGGTGGCTCCTTTCTGCATAGAGCCACAAGAGAGCTCAAGGAGGCGAACGGAAGTTCGGGAGCCGTAGATAGCCGTAGAATAGCCGTAGGTTAGATTAGTTTATTTTTCTTGCAGTCTCTATTATTGTAATAATACAGGACTCAGACACTCGGACTTTAGTGATTTATTGGGGTCTGTTTCGTCGAGCACCGGTGTGCTCGGGAGACCTCACCGTGGTTTTTCGCTGGTTTTGTTTTGTCGCTTTTACTGCTTATCTGATTTGTGCAGATTTAGCCTTAGCTTATGATTTTGCTTGATTGTGATGTAGTTAATTAAGGCTCAATCCCTAATTATTTGCCTGCACCTATAGATCGCTAATTGGATCTCATTAATTAAATCACAAGAAAAAGCCGGATTAATGAGGCTTGAGTCCACGTGCCATGAGGAGCCACGTACAGCGCGTGCAGGATCCGTTGTGGCGGACACCGAGTGGCTCCCAAGATCAGACTCCTGACTTAGCTTGGTTACCTGGCCACTATTCTTCACGTGTAGAATGGCTCTGTCTAAGGCCATTTTCCTCGTGCATCATATAGGTAGTTTTATTTCTGTCTTTATTTTTATGCGTGGATCACCCTGCATGTAGACTTCTGGAGTCAGGTACACATCTCTTACTCTGCATGCATCATCGTGTTTGATCGCACATCGGCTTTTTCGCCTTCTCCCACTGTTTTTGGACTTAAATAACCAGGAGAAACGAAAAAATCGTTAGGTGTTTTTTGCTTAAAAATACTTAAAAAACTATAAAATTAGGACTGCTAAACACAGTTGACCCTAAAAGACACCTCATTTAAAAATCTGTCTTGGGAAGAGTAACCCCCTCCTTGTTTGGTTTGGATGAGCTAGAGAGCGAGCCGCACATTAGGCTAGAGCCATATCCGATTTACTATCAAACGACCGGCCTTTTATACGGAACAGTCTGTTGGGAGTGTTGGATTCCCACCAGCTCGTTTAACCGCTCTGAAAGACTGACTTAATCACCTAAATAAAATTGACAAGATAATCGACCGAACTTTTATGGTCTTCAGCTCTGTGTTACGTAGGTGAATTGGGGGTTTGTCTTCTCATCTTGTATGTTTCCAGATCTCATCCGCCTTCACTCGCCAGATCAAGATGATGGGCAGGAGGTCTCTTAGGCAACCTTTGGCTGCACCGCTTCACCGCACTCTAGCCCGCTCATCAAGGTTGGTTCGTGAGAGCCGAGACCCGCTCTCCGAACCCGAGTTCGATTCCACCCTGTTCCCCCTTCACCACCCTTCTTCCACCAGTTCTGAGATACCAGTGCCAGAGCAGAGAGATAAGCAGACAGTTGATTTATGGGCACCTGAGTTTGGGTCTTTTGCCTTTGCGGAGACCATGGACAGCAGCGAGGAGCGTACCGAGGGTCTCAGAGCCGAGCAGACATACGTGTTGGACCAGGGTGCGATCAACAACACCCTGTTAGCTTCCCTTGAGACTATGCAACGACAGATACAGGATCAGGGAACTTTCATGGTGGAGATGCACAGAGAGATGGAGAGGTTGAGAGCAGACATGGATCAGCCGAGAGCCGCAGGAGCAGGTGACATTCCAGATCAGCCTGAGGAGCCGGTCCAGCCAGCACCAGCCAGACCGATGCGGGAATTGCACAACCTCGGATAGAAACTTACACACTGGTGGATCGTACTTCCGGTGATCGTGGGGGACTTCAAGTTCCCCCCCACAGACGATTCAACTTCTTCCCCGTTTCCACGGGCTCACGACTGAGGAGCCACATCTTCATCTCCAGGAGTTCGAGATGATCTGCAGGACTGTCCACGATCGGCATGTGGATGAGAATACCATCAGGATGATTGCTTTTCCGTTCTCCCTCGTAGACAGAGCAGCCAACTGGCTGAAGCAACTAGGGATATTTGTCACCACCTGGGAGCAGCTCCGCACCGAGTACTCACTACAAGAATTTATACCTTTCGGGACGACAACTAGCGACGGTTCCAGTATGACCGTCTCAGTTTTTGGGGACCGTCAATCGACAACCGTCTCCAATACCCACATAATGGGAGACGGTCTTCGGGTTATCGTCTCCTTTTATATAGCGTAATAAGGACGGTCATTCATGACCGTCCCCTATGCCATGACCAAGCCACTGGTCCATTTTCACCCAACGGGGGGGCCTTTGGGGACGGTTCTGACCATCCCCATTATGCTTCTGTTAGCGTCGCCTTTGATCTAGGGACCTAAGTGGTCGACCAGAGGGGACAGTCGTTAGTGACCGTCCCCTCTGCCGTGACCTAGCCACTGGTCCGTTTTCACCCAACAGGGGGACCTTTGGGGACGGTTCTGACCGTCTCCATTACGCTTCTGTTGGCGTCGCTTCTGATCCAGGGACCTAAGTGGTCGACCAGACGGGACGGTCGTTAGTGACTGTCCCCTCTGCCACGACCAAGCCACTGGTCCATTTTCACCCGGGGGGGGGGGGGGGGAGGGGGGGCTTTGGGGACGGTTCTAACCGTCCCCATTACGCTTCTGTTGATGTCGCCTCTGATCCAGAGACCAAAGTGGTCGATCAGAGGGGACTGTCGTTATTGACCGTCTCCTCTGCCATGACGTAGCCACTGGTCCATTTTCACCCAATTGGGGGGCCTTTGGGGACGGTTCGGACCGTCCCCATTACGCTTCTGTTGACGTCGCCTCTGATCCAGGGACCTAAGTGGTCGACCAGAGGGGACGGTCGTTAGTGACCGTCCCCTCTGCCATGACCAAGACACTGGTCCATTTTCACCCGATGGTCAGATCGAAAAAAACCCCTTCAACCTGCGTTCTTTCCCATCTCAAGCTCCTCCTCAAGACCGCCGCCCGCTGCCACTCGTCGCCATTTCGGAGCCTACGTGCTTGCCGGCCTCCTCCATCTTAGTTTCTGGTATTTATCAACACTCCTTTGAGTTTATTGTTCTTCATTTTGCTCGATAAACTATGTATGGATGTTTTCCCCAAATCTATAAGATAAGATGGAAAAGATATATGGAAAAGATATATGCTCGATTAACTTGAGTCCATATGAAGCATTGTTTGTTGTATATAATTTTTCTATATAACCTGTTGTATTTAATCTTTTCCATATATCTTGTCCCATGTTTAACTTGTCTCTCATATAACTTGTTGTCTTCATATAACTCGTTTTCCCAACGTTTAACTTGTCCCTATATAACTAAAACATCATGGTGAATTTTATTCTGATTGTGCAGTGAAATGGATAAAACATGGATGGATAAGCGATACGATGATTTTGATCGATATAAGAGAGGTGTGATCACATTCTTGGACTGGGTATTTCAAATAAAAAAAGTTAATATGAAATTTGGTAGTATTAAGATTTATTGTCCATGTGTGAGATGTAAGAATATTAAATGTAATGTTAGAGAGGAAGTCTATAACCATCTTATACTCAACGGATTTTGCTTACATTACTCCATTTGGACTGAACATGGAGAGGTTATAGATCATTTGCGAATGGATGAGGATATGAGTGTAGATGTAGAAGTAACCACACAATCCTTGAAAAATATTGATCATGAGTTATTTGAATTAATGGACGACTTAAGAAGACCTGAGATACAAGACATTGGTTTAGATGATAGGTTTGCCAAATACAGAAGATATGTTGGCTCCTGGGAGGGAAATGACGCATTTACAGTTTTTATTAGAGTTGTTTAAGATGAAAGTAAGGAACGGATCAATCGCTGCAATGATGACGGATGTACTGACTTTAATTCGGAAGTTACTGAATAATCCTCAGAATTATCCAAAGGATTGGAAAGTGGCGAAGCAACGATTCCCATCGCTAGGTCTGAAATACGAGAAAATCGATGCTTGTGTTAATGACTGTGTGCTTTTTCGAGGAGAAAAATCGGATTTAGTATTTTGTCCCTATTGTAAGGCGTCCAGGTATAAAGAATAAAAACTAATTTAAAGAGGAAGAAGAAGTCGGTGAAAATATTACGATACTTCCCATTAATTCCAAGGCTGAAACGTCTCTTCATGTCAGAAAAAACTGGAAAGTGGATGACGTGGCATTCTCGTTCAAATAAACGAGATGCTAATGAAATTATGAGACATCCGTATGATACAGAAGAATTGATAAAATTTGATCAGAGATATCCTCATTTCTCTCAAGATGAGAGAAATATTCGGTTGGGATTAGCTTCAGATGGTATCAATCCGTTTGGTAATATGAGTTTGAGTTACAACATTTGGCCCGTGATTTTGATGGTCTACAATCTACCCCCTAGATGTCAATGAGTTAATCATTTATGCTGATGACACTGCTGATTCATGGTCCTGAAGGTCCTGATAACGAGATTGATGTGTACCTACAATCGTTAATGGATGAACTAAAACTATTATGGACCACAAGAATACCTACATATGATGCATGTAGGAAAGAAATATTTACATTGCATGCTGCACTGTTGTGGACTATAAATGATTTTCCCGCGTATGGAAATTTGTCTGGTTCGAGTACTATGGGAAAACTCGCGTGTCCTGTCTGTCTTGAAAAAACACATTCAACATGACTTTCTGGAAGTATGAAGCATTACTATTTGGGTCATCGTCGATTCCTACCACCGAAGCATGAATGGCAAAAGGCAGATAGTAATAAGAATTTTGACGGCTCACCTTATGGACGACGACTTGACTTAGTTCGTGTGAATGACAGCATTATTTGGGAACAACAATTACTTGTACGAAGTAGTTGTTTAGGACGGACATCGAAGAAAAGTGTAGCCGGTGGATGGAAGAAACAAAGTATTTTTTTTCAGATTTATCATACTGAAAACATTTACAAATTCGTCATAATTTGGATGTCATGCATATTGAGAAGAATGTTTTGGAAAATATTTTGGGAATATTAGATCTTTCAGGTCAATCAAAAGATAATTTAAGGACGAGACGAGATTTAGTTCAACTTGGTATACGCGAATAACTACATCCAATTGAATTAGACAATGGACAGATTACTATATATGTAGCAATATATACATTATCCAACGGTGACCATGATAAATTTCTCAGATTCCTTAAAAATTTGAAGGTATCTGATGGGTTCTCATCGCAGTTGTCGAGGTGTGTAAATGAAAGAGAACGTAAGATAACCGGATTGAAAAGTCATGACTGCCATGTTTACATGGAAGTGTTACTCCCATTCGCTTTTCGCGGGATTGTTGACGATGTCGTCCTACAATCCTTAACAGAATTGAGTGGATTTTTCAGATTATTGTGTTCGAAGGTTTTAGATCCGTTGATCTTAAAAAGATTTGAAGAAGATATTGTTATCACATTATGCAAATTAGAGCAGATATTCCCACCTGCTTTTTTTTGATAATGGTTCATTTAATAGTTCATCTAGCAGGTGAAGTAAGGATCGGTGGGTCGGTTCAATATCGTTGGATGTATCCAATAGAAAGATACCTTCAAAAATTAAAAAATATGGTCTTTAATAAGGCACAACCCGAAGGATGCATTGCTGAAGGTTATCTTTGTGAAGAGTGTATTAATTTCTGTGAAATGTATATGGAAGGTGAAAGCGTGCGTTCCAACCGATATGAACGAAATGATGAAGGCGAGGTCGTGTTGAAAGAGGACGAATCCAAATTATGGGTCTTTCAATCATGTGGCAGGCATATATTCAGTGGTATCCATTGCGTAATATCCAACGAGGATAGAGATCTCATACACTATTATATTTTGATGCAGTTGTCAGAGATTGATGATTTTTTTGATGAGTACAATTCATTATGTAATGAGACGCACAATAAATCTCAATTCCTCAAATGGTTCCGTTCACGTGTGAAACATTTAAGGGAAATGACAGATGATAGGTGGAACATTAACCTTGACATTCTTGGATGTATACCATATTCACAAGTTATGTCTTACAAGTGTTATATTGTGAATGGCTACAGATTTAGAACAAAGTTCGTCGATGAGATGAAATCAACGCAAATGTCTGGTGTTATAGTAAAAACAGATTTACCTTCAGGTTTAGATGGCTACTATGGGAAAATACTTGACATAATAGAAATCAGCTTTACTCATGAATAACGATGTGTTCTTTTTATGTGCAATTGGTTCGATGTCAGTCGCGAGGGGATAGGATATCGAAGAGATAGAAATGAGATTACTTCATTGAAACAATCTGGAAATTGCAAACAAATGAGCCTTTTACACTTGCCAATCAGGTAGAACAAGTTTTCTACATTCCAGACAACTTAAGTGATGGGTGGATCATACCCATGAGAACATAATCAAGAGATTTTTTTGATGTCAATGATGATGTTGAGTTACTAAATATAAACGACGCATATCAAGCTGAGATACAAGAACATCCATCTGATATTGTAGATGCGGATGTTTAAAGTGTACGTTCACCATTATTTTTTTTCCAATTGTTTGATGTAATATGTGAAATATACAATTCTTGTTATCTTATTTAAATGTTTCATTATATGCAGATATGCCTCCACGTCCTAAACACATTTGGGATGCATCGCCTGCACCACGTCGAGGGAGTGAGACCTCCGATCCTGACGGATCGAGTAGCTCAGGTAGACGTAGAGGCCCATCACAGTGCCGAGTGTTGGACCGACTGTGTTCCGGTGAGACACTCAGGGTGCGGATAGTTGGAGGCGATGCAGTGGGGGAGAACTCGGCTGTTTTTCAGAGTTACTTGGGGCAGGTGTGCAGAGCTAGGGTTCCTCTCCATATTACAGACTGGCGTTTAGTGGAGCAGTCAATAAAAGATGCCATTCTTCATGAGGTATTTAAAATAATAACAAAGCAAATGTGTTGTTCAGTGTATAAACTTGATTTTGTTTGCTTCCTTTTCTTTGCAGTCTAGTTTTTCATGGGATCGTGACCCGACCATTGATGCTCTGATTTTAGGACATGGAGCGGAGTTGTTGCGTAAATATCGAGGTCGTCTGAAGGCCCGAGTGAGTACAATAATTTGGTTTTTCATCATTTAAGTATGTAAGTAATTTTATTTAAAATTTTTAAATACTTCGACCCGGTTCTTCCATTGGAGACTCTTTTGGCAAATTGTCCTCCAAATGTACCCGCTGACCAATGGAGGATGTTGGTTTATATTTGGATGGGAGAAGAACATGCGGTATGTGACATATATATATATATGTGTGTGTGTGTGTGTGTGTGTGTGTGTGTGTGCGTGTTATATATGTATTACTTGGAATTCTTTTATAAAAATTATTATCTTTGTATAGGGCATCTTAAGGAGAAATGCTGAAAATCAGAGGAAAGGTTTCAAGTCTACCCGTAGAATGGGGAGAAGAAACACAAATCAACTGAATGATAACTTTGTAAGTAATCTACTTTATGAATTATGTTTAACTTCTATCCATTATATATTAAAATGGTATCGTAAGTTTTAGTGATCTTTTCACATTAGGCAGTGGAGAATAATCGTGTGCCTAGCCGAATGAAAGTCTTTGAGAGATCTAAGAGTCGCGATGTAGGCAGGGATGTTCATTGGGTAGATCCTGCCTATGGTCCAATTCATGTAAACTATTCATAACATTTTTGCATCTTTTTTACAATTTAAATGAATTTTGAACTTACTTAAATAAATTTTTAGGAGGAGATGGTTAGGCTCACTACCACTGACTCTGTAGACAACACTGGAACGAGTCAACCGCCTCTTACTCCTGATGCGGCCTTCCTCCAGGCGATCGATCCGGAACATCAAGGACGAGTCCATTGTGGTGGTCGTGGTGCCACTATACGTAATTGGTATGGAGTAGGGAGCGGCTCGTCATCTTCCTCTCAGAAGACACAAAGGGAGAGGGAATTAGAGAGTCAAGTGTCTAGCATGAATATCGAGATTCAGGATTTGCGACAGCAAATGGCGATTTTTAATGCATTCATGCAGGCATATCAAGGTGCAGCGTCGACTAGCCACCCAACACAAGTGGATAATACCGTTGTGATGCTAGGTGACGACGATGACGAAGAAGAAGAAGAAGAAGAAGAAGAAGATGATGATGCTGATGATGATGACAACAACGACGACGATGAGGATGACGATTAGGATGACATATAGATAGTTTGGTTACTTGGTAGGATATAGCGTAGTATATTGTATAATTATTTTGGACAATTACTTTGCAAAGTAGGTTAGTTTGTTTGAATACTTTATACTTGAGTACTTTTATTTGAATCTTGTAGCATATTCGTCAGTTCTAATACTTCGTCTAGCTATGAATGTGGAATGAATGTTATTTTCTATGTTGATTATAATATTTATTATGAAGAAACAATTATTGTAACATGTATTAAATTATAGTGACACTTTTTGCAGGGTAAAATGAAGAGCAAATCGAGGGTAATGGAATTTTTTTTGTTAGCAGATGAACAGAGGGGACGGTCATCGAGACCGTCCCCTTTGTTATCATAAGATACGGTCATGATCGTCTCCACTACATAACCCTTTGGGACGGTCCTGACTGTCCCCCCTAAATGACTTTAAGGGATGGTCATGACCGTCCCCGATAATTGACTTTAAGGGACGGTCATGACCATCCCCTCTACTTGACATTACGGGAGGGTCACGACCGTCCCCTATGTGTGACTATAGGGGATGGTGTCAACTACCGTCGCTTATGACAAATGGGACGCTTGCTATGGAGACGGTTTCATGACCATCCCCTCTGATCAGAGGGGACAGTCAATCTCTCATTGGCGACGGATAATGACCGTCACCTATTCTACACTTTCTTGTAGTGACTTGAACAAGTACTATCCACTCGGACGGACGAATGTAGCGAGGGTCCTGATCAGCAACTTCTCCATGCTCCCCAACGAGCAATTCCATGAGGCATGGGAGAGGTTTTGAGAGCTCACAGACCGTTGCCCCTACCACGACATATCCAAGCCCAACTTGGTACAGAGTTTTTTCTGCGGGCTTACACTGGAGCTGCAAGGGTTAGTGAATGCATCTTATGGTGGCTCCTATTTCGCCAAGGATAAGGATAAGGTCTGGACCATCTATGAGGAGATGGCCGAGAACTATACAATGATGTCCCAGACCTGACTCTACACTCAGGGACGCCCCCAGCCACAGGCTGTGCAGTTTCAGAGGATAACACGGGTCGATGGAGGTCCTTCCACTTCGTCATCAGCAACAACACAGGTAGAGTCGACAGCTGCCGACTTGGGCATCATTAGCGAGAAGCTGGACCGGATCGAGTTGATAGAGAAGAAGCAGTGTCAGGGCATGACGCAAATCGATCAGATGGCACAGACATTAAGTGACTTGAAGACACAGATCATGTGTCTCCAGGAGGCACAGACGGCTTCTCAGCCCCATCTCAGGTCACGGGCAGACACCAGCAACAACAGCAATTCGGCCCAGCCCTCCGCCCAGTACCGACAGGTCCACCATATGCAGGCAAAGCCCTATCAGCCACAACAGCAGCAGTACGTCCCGTCACCACCATCTCAGGACAACCAGATGGTGGTATATCGGCCGGACCATCCCCTGACAGTACTCCCCCCACCCACCTACGAGCATGAGTCGTTGATGGAGGCCAACGGGATATGGTACGACCGACCCCAGCCTGTATCCGACGAGACCATACCGGATTCTGCTGGTGAGCCGAAGGCACCAGTTCCCAGCAGCAACCTCCAGTTCAGGGTGGCCAGTACGACCAACAGCGTGAGCAGCACCAGCAGCCCCAGTTCCCAGCGCACCAGCAGCCATCCTACCAGCAGCATGATCCTCGTCCTTATCAGCAAGGACAGTCTTGGAGGCAGCAGCAACCTCAGCAGCAGTATCAGTCACAGCCCCCTTACCTCTCTCACCACTAGCAGCAACCTCATTACTAGCGAGGACACCCGTCAGGTTCTCATGGGCCCGCCTATGAGGACCCCGCCTTGGATGACTTAGCATGCCTCATCTCCGATCAGCATGCTACTTTTCGATGGGAGATGGACGAGTTCAGGCAGGAGATGAGAGAGATAGTGAAGGGGAAGGCTGCCATTCCTGCACAGATAGAGCCGGACCCGAACAACCTGAAGAGGAAGTCTGAGCAGGTAGAGTTTACTGAGATTACCACTCCTAGTGCTTCACTTGGTGATATGATTGTATACATGTTTGCTGCTGATTTTGTTACACTTAGGAGCGGTAGGATGTCAGCAGGCGGCGCCTCGTCTGAGCGATGACCCCAAGCCACTTCAGGAGTGCCATGTGAGGAGGAGAGCGGTGATGATGCCGCTCATGAGCATGATGATGACGGTGGTGCTGACGCCACCAACGATGTTGATGCAGCCGACGGTACTGAGGCCGTCGCTTCACCAGATGGAGGAGGTGGTACTGACGTCACCATACCAGTTGCTGAGCCCGAGCGCGGTACTGATGCCGCGATTCCAGATGCCGAGGGTAATACTGATGCCACCATTTTCAATTCTGCTAGTCCTGTTGTTTTTCCTTCAGTTCATGTATCTTAGGACATTTCTGCAAATAAAGGAAAGGGTTTATTATTTTCGGATCCACCTGTATTGCTTGATGATGTTTGTGTGGATTTTGCTTTGCCTGAGCATTCCAGATCCTTTCCTAGTCTTTCATCTGAGAAGGACCCAACCGTCCCCTTTCCCCAAGCACTCCGCTTGACTAAGGGGCATAAAAAAGAAAATCAGAAAAAGTCACACCAGATAGAGTTCAGCCAGCAGATGATGGACCGATTTCACATACAACTGACTCTACAAGAGGCCTTGGAGCACATACCTCTCTTCCAGAGATCACTCCGAGACAGGACCACAATTAGGAGGAAGAAGCGGAACCATCCGTCAGAGATCCATGTGCTCACTCGTGCCACATGCTTTGCGATCCAGAACCGTCTGCCAGCCAAGAGGATAGATGTAGGAGCCCCGTATGTCAGATGCCATATTCATGAGCAGAGGTTTGACTGCACTCTATTAGACAGCAGGTCTTCGATCAACCTACTTCCGGCAACCCTACTCGACCGCTTCGAGTTGGGCCCTCTACGACATAGCAGGACGGTCCTTCTGTTTGCTGATCGATCTGTCAAGAGGCCGAAGGGGTTGCTGAAGGACGTTGTCGTCACGATTCAGGGCCTGAAATTCCCCGTGGACTTCATTGTGTTGGACATAGAGATCCCTAAATCTGTGATCGATACCCCCATCATTTTAGGACATCTGTTCTTGGCCACAGCCAAGGCAGTGTCCGATCATGATAGCGGGAAGGTATACTTTTACGTCGAGGGCGAGAGTATACAAATAGAGACGGTCGAGGAGACTAGAGCCAGAGATTCAGCTTGCTTAGAGCTGACTTCAGATTCCGAGCAGATGACAGAGGCAGGACGAGACATCCACCAGGACTGTGACTTTGTGATCACAGATGATGAGGCAGTTTGGGCAGACCCAGCAGCACAAGCCATCCTCGCCTTCTGATTTCGCTGATGCACAAATGATAGCAGAGGAGAGCTTGGAGAGCACATTCCTGGACCAAGATACATCTCAGGCAGTAGAGTCGGTTTCCGATCGTGAGGTAGATGTTTTTTGTTATTCTGATACAGATCCCTCGGAGTCAGATATAGATTAGGCAGAGTTTGATGATTTGATACCATGTCTGACTTCCACAGAGCCTACAGCTAGGAAGGAGGCTAATCCCATGCAGAGCAGAGACACACCAGCAGAACAGCCTTTGCCAGATTCTAATTAACAGCGAGAGTTCTCATTCTCCCATGTAGATTTGGTCGTATTCACTCAGACATTTCAGAGGCCAGATCCACCAGCACCATGTTGTCTAGAGCGGATGCCGCTTCTGTCATCGCTGAAGTATAGATTCCTTGCGGGCGAGCATGAGATGTACCCAGTCATTATCTCAGCGGATTTGACTGGAGAGTAGGAATTCCGTCTTATGGGGGTTCTTAAAAAGAACCACAAGGTGATAGGATAGAGTGTAGCCGATCTACAGGGGATAAGTCCGGCCCTATGCTCCCACCATATCTATCTCGAGGAGGACGCAAAGCCGTTGCATGAGTTCCAGCGGCGGCTGAACCCGAACCTTCGAGATGTTGTCATGAAGGAAATCTCGAAATGGTGGAGCGTCGATTTTATCTACCCCATCTCCGACTCCAAATGGGTCAGTCCGTTACATGTGGTGCCCAAGAAGACGGACATCACCACAGTTGTTAGTGAGTCTAGAGAGGAGGTCGCTATCCGGGTACCCACTTCTTGGCGGGTCTGTGTGGACTACAGACGATTGAACCAGGCCACCAAGAAGGATCATCTCCCGCTGCCTTTTATTGATCAGATTATAGAGAGGCTAGCAGGGAAGAGCCATTATTGTTTCTTAAACGGGTACTCCAGATATAATCAGGTGGCCATTGTGCCCGAGGACAAAGATAGGACCACCTTCACCTGTCCCTTTGGGACATATGCTTTTAGACGCATGCCCTTTGGATTGTGCAACACTCCAGCAATATTTCAGAGGTGCATGTTATCCATCTTTTCGGACATGGTGGGGGAGTGCTTGGAGGTCTTCATGGATGACTTTTTGGTCTACAACGACATATTCAATTCTTGTCTTGACTGCCTAGACCACGTCCTCCAACGATGTATTGAGGTTCACCTTCTGCTTTCATGGGAGAAGAGTCACTTCATGGTGACTCAAGGGACGATGCTTGGCCATATCATCTCCAATAGGGGCATAGAGGTTGATCCGACCAAGGTGGATGTCATTAGAAAACTCAATCCACCGTCCAACTTGCGGAAGTTACGGTCTTTTCTGGGGCACATCAATTTCTACCACCGATTCATTCATGATTTCAGCAGGATTGCCCGGCCGTTGACTGATCTGTTGACGAAAGACACCGAGTTCTTTGTTGATGATAAGTGTCTAGCGTCATTTAAGACTCTCAAGAGTCTAGTTGTAGAGGCTCCTGTCCTCCAGCCACCGGATTGGTCTCTCCCATTCGAGATCATGACGGATGCCTTTGATTTTGCCGTAGGGACCGTGCTGGGACAGAGGAGGGATGGAGTCCCCTTTGCTATTCACTATGCTAGCCGGAGTTTGGATGCCGCTCAGTGGAACTACACCGTCACTGAGAAGGAGATGCTAGCCATAGTATTTGCCCTAGATAAGTTCAGATCTTACATCGTTGGATCTAGAGTGATCATTTACACCGATCATACCGCCATCAGGTACCTCATGTCAAAGAAGGATGCCAAAGCCAGATTGACCAGATGAATCCTTCTACTCCAGGAGTTTGATATAGAGATTAAGGATAAGCCTGGAGTCAAGAATGTGGTGGCAGATCATCTCTCCCGATTAGAGTTTCTTGAGAATTCTGAGCAGATTGAGCCTATTTGTGAGACCTTCCTAGATGAGGCGATCCTTGCTATCGCCTCTCTCCCGTGGTATGCCGATATTGTGAACTATCTTGTCGTCAAGAAAGTTCCACAAGATTGGCCCAGGCAGAAACTTGAGACCTTCCTCGCGAAGGCTAGGTTTTACCACTGGTAGGATCCCGTCCTTTATCATGAAGGAGGGGATAACATCTGGCGTCGGTGCATTCTTCAGGAGGAGCATCATAGTGTCCTCACTTACTGCCACAAGCTTGAGGCAGGAGGACATCACTCTGGGAAGAAAACGACACAGAAAGTGCTCCAATCCAGCCTATGGTGGCCTACTCTCTTCAAGGACTCTGATGAGTTCTTGAAGAGGTGTACTGACTGTCAGAGGATGGGCACTTGTGGACAACGTGATATGATGCCGATGCAGCCCATTCACTTCTGTGAGGTTTTTGACGCATGGGGCATCGATTTCATGAGTCCATTCCCTAAGAGTCAGGGATTCGAGTACATTCTGTTGGCCGTAGATTATGTGAGTCATTGGATTGAGGCCATCCCCGCATGAACTGCAGATGCTAGGATTGTATGCTGATTTTTGAGGAAGAATATCATTTCACGGTTCAGGGTACATCGAGTGTTGATTTCTAATGGGGGGTCTCATTTCGTCAATGACAAGGTAAAGGCCCTTGCTAGCAAGCTCAACATAGACCATCGAGTAGCCACACCGTATCATCCTCAGACCAATGGTCTTGCTGAAGTGTCGAACAGGGAGATCAAGACTATTTTGCAGAAGGTCATCCGCCCTGACCGAAAGGATTGGTCACAACTTTTGGACTCGGTCTTATGGGCATATCAGACGTCCTTCAAGACTCCTTTGAGTACATCTCCCTTTCACCTCGTTTATGGCAAGCCCTGCCATTTACCTGTTGAGCTGAGACATATGTCATTTTGGGTAGTCACTGATATACTTTTGGATCCAATGAGTGTAGGAGATCAGAGGAGGGAAGAGTTAGAAGCCCTGGAGGAGCTTCGTGATACAACCTTTTCAAGCATCCTACAGTATAAGGAGAGAGTGAAGGAGTGACATGATTCTCGTATCAGCCACAAGCAGTTTGAGCCAGGACAGAGAGTATGGTTGTTTGATGTCGGGCTTCGTTTATTTACAGGGAAGCTACAGAGAAAATGGAAGGGACCCTATCTGGTCCGAAAGGTACATGACAATGGTAGTACTGATATATCTGAGTTATCTCTGATGCTACCTTTCGTGTTAACGATCAGCGGCTCAAACCATATCTAGATCATGAGCCGCTGGTCGTTGACGTCGCTCCCATTCATTTTGCATGAGATGTGGTCTCTTGACTCACATCTATTGCATCTCATGTCTGATTATCACTGTTCTTCCGACTTGTATAGATCCAGTTATCCATATCACTCCATTCTTTAGTCCCACACCCCATCTTTATCTTATGATTGTGCTATACTTAGGGTGTACTTTACCCTAAGTATAGGGGGGTATAAGACTCTTGGGTATTCTATTGATTCTTTCTACCTCTGTTTTGCTGCTTATACTTAGAGATATTTTACCCTAAGCATAGGGGAGGTAGACCCTGTACATCCTTCCACTCAGATTTCCCTTCATGTACAACTTGTTATACTTAGGATTACTTGATCCTAAGTATAAGAGGAAACACCGAGCCCTCTTCATTTTATTCTTTGATTCGTCGTTGTAGTATACCATTCCTTTTCACTTCCTAATACTAAGCACGAGTTATGTCTTCTTCATCGCTCTTGATTCACTCTGAAGACATTGTTCGAGCTAAGTATAGGGGGGTGTCGTATATATGTCATATATACTTTAGCCATAACTCGTACTTTGTGTGAGTGTGTCAATAAATAAAATGGCTAAAAATCCATAAAAATAAAATTTTTTCCCTTGTACATAAAATTTTTCTTGCACATACATAGCTATTTATAAAAATTATTTTTGTACAAATGATTGTAAAAATGATTTGTGTAAATAGTTTGTAAATATTTTGATATCATAATTATGTATACAGTACAAAATTGTTGTAAAATGTTTGAAAAACAAAAAGTTTGCAAAAATCTTGTGTAAATTTGTGTAAATATTTTGCAAAACTTCGCATTCATGCATACATCCATGTTTTCAAATATTTTTGAAAAATTTTGCACATTTTCAAAAATTTTGTAAAAATGTGCATATTTGTAAATATTTGTACAATTTTTCCAAATCATAGTTGACATTTAAACTAGGCTGGAATTAAATTTAAAAATGGAGCTTGGTTAAGACCTTAATCCCTCTAATTCTAAGAGGAACCTTATAGGGCTTAGGATTAAGACGTTTCAGGTCCATTTAGGACTTAATTATTTGAGTCCACTAGGCTATGAGCATATGTCATCTTGATGAGCCTAAGTAGAGCACTTAACAACGCACACATGACTCTCGGAGACAATGGCTTTACTTGCACCAGCACTTTACACATAGCTCTCCACGGATGAGGTGGTGAGGAGGCAATTTCCTTTGGCTTGGGGTAACATATGAGGGTAGTACTTCTAGGCGGAAACTCTCTTCTTCTTATAGTGAAGGAAGTGCGTCTCAACTTGGTCTGGTGGTGATGAAGTCTAAAGTCAGGAGTTGTGGGTTGCAATAAAGCTTCAAAAGAGGGATAGTCTACTGGCTCAAGAGGGAAAACTCCTTATGTATATATGCTGCACCATGTAGATATGTTGTACATATGCACATCAAAAAAATGTGCAAAGAAAGAAAAGCTCCAAAAAAATGGTGGGTCTGATTGAAAATAAAATACCCACCGGAGTGTATATATTCAAAGAAAGCAAAGCTTATGTTACACATGACCATCTCATGAAGCTTGCAACGGGAGACCCAGCTACACTAGTTGGGCTCCCTAGGATACATGGATACACTGGTCATGGTCCATTCTCTTCTTCCCCCTCTTCTTGAGCCGGTTGTACTTGAACTTTGAAGGGAATACCCCGCTCCTCGAGGAAAGAGTTGCTAGACTGAGGTATTGAAGTTACCTTGTTAAGGGGGTTTGTTTCTTTGTCATTACTGAGGTGGGGAGCTACATATCACTTACACAGTACAAGGAAAGATTCATGGTCATTAGAGTTTGTGTATGTAGACTTGTTCTGATCTAGTTTATTGAGAAGTCTTGACCATAGATTGGTGGAACTTAGATGCTGTTGAGTTTTAAGCTTAAGTCCAAATAAGGTTCCGACAAATTAATAATCCAAAGGTCTGACTGAGCTCCATATTTCAATTTAATGAAGGAAAGTTTAATAATCAACCTTGATTTCTCTCCTTTTTCTTTTTCTTTCTCTTTTTCACTTCTTTTTCAAATAAGTGTTTGCTAAGGGACAAGCAAAAGTAAAGTACAGGAGGTGATGAATCCTCATTCATCATTCTTTATTCTTTTATTTTAGCTAAAAATCTTTGCAAAACACCATGTAATTACTTGTAAATACAATAAATTATCAAATTACATGCTTTGTGTAAATAGCAATAATTAGCATGTTTTTATGCAAAAATAAAAGAATAAAGAAATAAATAAAAAGAGGAAAATATTTAGAATAAATATTGAGTGACCTGAACCAAAGGAAGGGCCAAGCATTGGCCTGACCGCAAAATAAAACAAGAAGAGGGAGATAGGGCCATTCACCTGGTATATATTCCTCCCTCTAGTAGATAATTTATTTTTTAAAAATAAAATATATATGTGTGTTTCTTACAATTTGTATATATTTATAAAAGTAAAATAAAAATGAGAAAAAGAAAATAAAAATAAAAATAAAATAATTTCTCTCTCTTCATGTTGTGCATACCATGTATATATGTACATTCACTTATTTATTTTACCCTTGTAGTAAAACAATAAAAATAAAATAAAAAATATTTTATACCTTAAATTTTATGTTGTAAATAAATAAAATATAAAATTGGGATAATTATTCAAAAATAAACTAATAAAAATAAAAATTAAAAATACCTATGTATTTATACCTGTATATAATATAATATTATGTAAATACATTAATTTATTTTTCAAAAAAAAAATAAACATCACTAAAAATTATTTTAAAAAATAATAAATATTTTTCATTTTTAAAATATTTTAAAATAAAATCATTTGTTATTTTAAAATGAATTTATAAATAATATTGGGTTTGGAATTATCTGATTGGTCGACGGGGGATTGTTGACCCACGATCAACTGCCCCCCCTGGACCACTTCTCACGGATCCTTGCGCTGACCCGACTTCGCCGATTTTTTGTGCCGCGATCCACCTCCCATTTCCTCAAACCCCGGGCTCCGATTGATGAGGAACGACCCGCGATTCACGCCCGATCTTCTCGTTAGGGGTCCGCTCCTCGATCTGCGTGCTTCACTCCAATCTTCTCGGACCTGCATTCGTATAAAGCCAGAGCCCCAGCCGCCATTTCACGCACCTTCGGCCATCGTCTTCGACCTCAGTGACCTCCACCTTCCTCCTCGAGTGACAGCGAGCATCAGGGGGTGTTGCAGCGAAAGTTTGGAGGCCTTAGCCCCAGGTCTGGTAATCAACCTCGCCGTGCTCCGCCACCGATGAAGCTCGAGCCTCTAGAGGTGTCGCTCCATCGAGGCAAAGACTTCAGGAGACCCAGCATCTCCAGCACAGACACTGCCCTCCATCAGGTAGATACGAAACCCTCTAGATTAGAGTCTAATTTCCAAATCTTAGGTTTCCGACCACCGCCCTTCGCCGACCATTCCCCGACACTCCAATCAATCATTCGCACATCCGACCACACCTACACCTCCGCGAGACTCCTCTCCATGTTCTCCACCCATCCATTCATCCTAATTCGACCCGGAATAGGATCTCAGTTCTCCTCCCCTGCCGCTCGTCGAAGAGCCACACTCGACCCAACGTTTTTCCTATGTAGGTTAGAGCGCCCCAGAACCTCATCTGGAGGTTCGGACTTCAGAGCACAGGTGCTCTAGGTCCACCTCGTTGCCGGAGCGCTCCAGCTGCTCCCAGCATCATCGGAGCATTCCACCAGCTGCGGACGACCGAGATCTTCGATTCCCCCATTCCAGCAACATCGGAGGAGCCCCCTAGCGCGCATAGTGGCCGGGCGAACTTCGCCGGCAGCCAGTTCTTCCAGGACTCTCCATAGTCGTCCGATAAAGCTCTCCGCCATGTCTTATCTCCACCATCCGTTCGCGCGAAGCTAACAACCATCCGATCCATCTGAGGATCAGATCCAAGACATAGATCGTCGAAGGGGTATCCGCCTACCACAACCGTTGGATATTAAATGAAGACCCCTTCCAGTCGTTGGATCATAATAAAAAGGAAAATATCACTTAGGCCCTTCTTAGTTTAGCATTTACCTTTCGGTCCTGTAAATATTTGTCGTAGTTGTTTTTTATTTTGGATAATTTGTACTTTGGACCTTAGACTATTTAGTATTTGCATTTTAGTCCCTCCGATTGTGGTGCACGTGCTTCGACACGTGATATTTCTGGGATAATTACTTGTATAGGCTAGGGTTAATGAATGTTATTGTTTGAAGTTTTAGTTTACATATTTGCATTTATGCCCCTGTGCGTACTGGATTAGGACATGTGCCGAATTTGATGCATAATTTACATTAAACCTCCTACAGTTCCTGCACATGTTTCATTTAAGCCCTGGAAATTGTTTTTCTTTCACTTAGGTCCCTGTGTGTTATGCCTCTTCTATTGGTTGAATAAAATATCAAATCAACCCCAAATCTCTAAAAATTTGGACACGGTCGCTGCCACTGTGTAAAAAATTCAGTGATTTTTTGGGTTTATTTTATTTTTCTATTTTTAAAAATTCAAAAACCATCATTTTTGTTACTATCTACATTTAAAAATCAACTTAAAATATTAAAAAGCCTCCAAAAATTCTAAAAAATTAATGTCTATTTGTTTTGTGTCTTTTTGCTGCTGTCCAAATTTCATTTGATTTGGACTTATAAAAACCTTAAAAATTGAAAAACTCTAAAAAACACATAAAAATAATTAAAAATTCTACGAAATTCACAAAAAATGCAATTTCTTCTCCCGTAGTTTATTTTTTTTATTTTTTCATAAATTTATCTCCAGATTTTTAGAGGCTATTTATTTATTTTAAATAGCCTTTCAAATCTGGCTACACAGTAGCTGTTTGTTTTTGCCTTATTTCATTTTTATAAAATCAACAAAAAAGTCATAAAAATCTGATAAAATTATCAAAAACACTTGAAAAACTATAAAACCCAAAAATATTTTTATTTAATTTTCTGTCTTTATTTGTGTTGTTAAATAATTCCTTGATTGTGACTTTTTGGCTTGCTTTTATATTTTCTTCATAATTAAAAATCATAAAAAATTTAACCCTATAAAATCCATAAAAACATTTTCTTCTTTTTATCTGATTTTTAACTACTTCGTAGGTTTTTTTAAAGCCAACTCGTGCTCCTTGAGTTCGACCCTGGTTGCTATACCAGGTTAAATAAAATAGCGAGACCGCTATTCAGCTTCATTGTTTGATTACTATATTTTGGTGGTCTTCGATTTTTCTTGTTGAGTCCGACTCGAGAGGTTGAGGTCGCAATGACCCTTGATACATATCTCCCTTAGTCTCTCGGTTTTTCGGCTCATCACGAGTGACGGGGCTCCGACCCGGTGGTCGGAGTTGGTGAGCTAACGGTGGTAGAAATGGAAATGCAGTAGAGATAAGTGATACCTGAAGGTGCTGAAGGTCTCAGGAGCTCCAAGCAAAGTGAACGGTGTGGTTTTGGCCTCGATCCTACTGCGGTTGGCAGAAGAGGCTTCTGGCGACGGTGCTCCGGCCACAATGTGAGCTACAAGCCTCCAAGTGTCGATTCCAGCTCCAAAGCTACTCTCTGGGATACTGTCACTCTCCAAAAGGTGGCTGGGGGGCAAAGGTTGCACGAGAGATGAGCTGAAGAGCTCGGGAGACGAAGAAGACATTATATAGGCAGTCCGAGGGTCTAGAAGTATCAAAAGAATGATGGAAACCCTAGGAGGATCAGACGAGACCTTGGGATCCACGAGGATCACAGATCTACGAGATTTCGATGGGTCCGAATTTCGAGTAGAGAGGTGGTCGGGTCAAATTGAGTAAAAGCAGAGAAAAAAGCTCCGATGAGTGAGAAATGAGTCGACCCGACTGGAAGGAGAAGGTCGACCTGGGGTCAACAATTTGATGTGGCCCAATAGAAAAAATCCAGGGCATAAATAGAAAGAATAATAAATATAAAATAGCATCTGATTTTAAAATAAAAAATGAATAAAATAAAAGTTGTTTATTATTTTTCAAGCTATTTTCTGTGATTTTTATTTTTTTATAAATTATTATATTATAGTATATACAATATATAGTGTTATATACATGTACATTATACCTATGTATTATATACATGTGTTTTTATTTTATTTTTTTACAAAATTGTGCTTTATTTTCTATTTTATTTATTTACAACATAATTTAAGGATTATATAATTTTTTTATTTAATTTTTATAATTCACATTAAGTTATAAATAACTATTGTATACATTATATATTCTTGTGGCCTTTATACAATTAATTGATGTTTTTATTTTTATTTATTTTGTGTTTTCTGATTTTTCTTTTATTTTTATTTTATTATTAAGACTATATAAAAGTATTAGAAAATATAATATAGTATTTACAAGCTAGAATATACATGAATATTTATTTATTTGTACATGTATAGGTGTAATGTACAATATAAAGTGCACCCTATCTCTCTCTACTTATTTCTTGTCGGTTAGGTCAATGTTTGACCTTCTCTCTAGGTTTGGGCAAATATGTATTTATGTTAAATAAATCTTTCTTTTTATTTTCTCTTTATTCTTTTATTTTTGGAAAATATGTGTTAATTATGTAATATTAACTATAGCATGTAAAATGATAAGTTATTGTATTTACATAGAATTACATGTGTTTTTGCTAGAGAATAAAACTAAAATAAAATAATAAAGGATGAGAATAATAGATTCATCGTCCCCCTATACTTTACCTTTGCTAGTCCCTTAGCAAACACTTATTTGAAAAAGAAGTGAAACCAAGAAGAAAAAGAAAAAAAGGAAGAATCAAAGCTGATTATTAAACATTTCTTCATCAAATTTAAGTAGAGCTCAGTCAGACCTTTGGATTATTAATTTGGCGGAACCTTATTGGAAAATAGGTTTAAGACTTGACAACCTCCAAGTTCCACAGTTCTATGTTAAGGTCTCCTCAATAACCAGATCAGAACAAGTCTACATACGCATACTCTAATGACTATGAATCTTTACTTGTACTGTGTAAGTGATATATATAGCTCCTCACCTCAGAAATGGCAAGGTAACAACCTCCCTCAACAAGGTAACTCGAATCCCTCAATCTAGTCACTCTTTCCTCGAGAGCGGGTATTCCCTTCTAAGTTCAAGTACAACCAGTTCAAGAAGAGGGGAATAACACACCATGAGCAGTGTAGTCATGTATCCTTTGGAGCTTGACCAGTGTAATCAAGTCTCCATCTACAAGCTTCCATGAAATGAGACAGTGGAATACATAAGCTTTGCTTATTCAACTATATACACTCCGACATGCATTTTATTTTCAATCTGAAACGTTCCCTTTTTTAGAGTTTTGCACTTTTTTTGATGTGCATATATACAACATACTCACAAGGTGCAGCATGTACATAAGGATTTTTTCTTCTTGAGCTAGTAGTACTCTTTTTTGAAGCTTTATTGCAACCCACAGTCTCCCGTCTTTAGACCTCAATGCGACAAGACCAAGTTGAGGTGCACTTCCCCTCCCTAGAGGAGGACGAGAGGTTCCGGCTAGCAGTACTATCCGTGTGTGCTACTCCAAGCCAAAAGATTCTGCTCCCTTATCACCTCATCTGTGTTGAGCTATGTGTAAGGTGTGTGTCCAAGTCAAGCCATTACCTCTGAGAGTCATGCATGCATTGTTAAGTGATATACTTAGGCTCATCAAGACGACATGTGAACATAGCCTAGTGGATCGAAGAATTAAGTCTTCTATGGACCTGAAAAGTCTTAACTCAAATCCTATAAGGTTCCTCTAAGTTAAATGGATTAAGGTCTTGACCAAGATCCATTCTTAATTTAATTCCAGACTAGTTTAAATGTCAACCATGATTCTGAAAATATACATGCAGGTATGTACAAAACTATTTTGGAAATTTTTTAAAATATGCAAATTTTTATGGAGATTTTTGAATAAGGAAATAAAGAGAAAGCGTTGGAAAAGATTTTTACAAAGTATTTACAAACAGATTTTTGCAAGCATTTATTTTCAAAACATTTTTTAAAAATTTTGTACTATATACATAGTTTTAATAAAAAAATATTTATAAAGGTTTTACCATCAAAATATTTTTACAAAGATCTTTACAAAAAATAATGTTTGCATGAATTTTTACAAAAATATACATAGAGAAAATTTCCAAAATTTTGTGATTTTTAGCCATGTTATTTAACGCATACAAAATACGAATTATGGCTAAAGTATATATACAACAAATACGACATACCCTATACTTAGCTCGAACGATGTCCTCAGTGTGATCAGAGAGCAATGAAGGAGGACATAACTCGTGCTAAGTACGAGGAAGTGAAAAGAAGGTTATACTGCAACGATGAATGAAAGAATAGAATTAATAGAAGTCGGTGATCCCCCTATACTTAGGATTAAGTAATCCTAAGTATAGAAGATTGTATACTAAGGGGGAAATCGAGGAATAGAAGTATAGATATTACCTCCCCTATACTTAGGTAAAATGTCCCTGAGTATAGGCAGCAAAATAGAAGTAATAGAATCAAATGGATAATCACATGTCTGACACCCCCATACTTAGGATGAAATATATCCTTAGTATAGCGAAATTATAAGATGAAGACAAGGTGTTGGACTAAAAGAATGAATGATATGGACAAATGGATCTATAAGTTCCTCACGGGTGACTAAGAGAGAGCTCTCTCCTACGACTTTTGAATAGGGCAGGTCAAAACCGCAAGCATGGTCCGGCAGGAGAGGCAGTTACAACTACGGAGTAGAAGTGATGAATAAGGTATGAGATGCAGGTGATGTGAGTCAAAGAACACATCTCATACAAAATGAATAGGGGCAACGTCAACGATCAACAGATCATGATCTAGATATGGCTTCAGGTGCTGACCGTCAACTCAAAAGTTGGAATCAGAAGATAACTCAGATATATCAATGTTGCCGTTATCATACACCTTTCTAACCAAGTATGGCCCCTTCCATTTGCTATGTAACTTCCTTGGAAATAATCTCAGCCTTGCATCAAATATCCATACTCTCTAATCTGGCTCGAATTGTTTATGGTGGATATGAGAGTCATGTCGTATCTTCACTTTATCCTTATATTGTAGGCTACTTGAGAAGGATGTATCTCTCAACTTCTCCAGGGCTCCCAATTCTGCTCTCCTTTAATCTCCTACACTCTCGAAATCCAATAGTATCTCAGTGACTACCCAAAGTGACTTATGCTTTAGCTCAACAAGTAAGTGGCATGGCTTGCCATAAATGAGTTGGAATGGAGATGTGCCCAAAGGTTTCTTGAAGGAAGTTCGGTAGGCCCACAAGACCGAGTCCAAAAGCTGTGACCAATCTTTTTGGTCTGGGCGGGTAGCCTTCTGCAATATAGTCTTAATCTCCCTATTTGAAACCTCAACAAGACCATTCTTCTGTGGATGGTATGGAGTGGCAACTCTATGGTCAATGTTGAACTCGTTAGCAAGGGTCCTTACCTTGTCATTTATGAAATGAGTCCCCCTGTCAGATATCAAGACTCTAGGAACCCCAAACCGCGATATAATGTTCTTCCTCAAATATCTGCAAACTATCTTTGCATTAGCGGCTCGAGCAAGGATGGACTCAACCCAATGACTAACAAATCCACAACCAACAAAATGTACTCAAACCCCGACTCTTAGGAAATGGGCCCATAAAATCGATGCCCCATGTGTCAAAAACCTCATAGAAGTGAATGGGTTGCATCAATATCGTATCTCTATGTCCACAAGTACCCATTTTTCTGACAGTCAGTACATCTCTTCACGAATTCATCTAAATCCTTGAAGAGAGTAGGCCACCAAAGGTCGGATTGGAGAACCTTTTGTGTTATTCTTCTCCCAGAGTGATGTCCTCCTGCCTCAAGCTTGTGGCATTAGGTGAGGACGCTATGGTGCTCCTCGTGAGGAATACATTGATGCCAGACACTATCCCCCCTACTGATAAAGACTGGGATTCTCCCAATGGTACGATTTGGCCTTCGCAAGGAAGGTATCAAGTCGCTGTCTAGGCCAACCTTGTGGAACTTTCTTGCCAACAAGATAGTTCACATTGTCATCATACCATGGAAGCGAGCTAATAACAAGAATCGCCTCGTCTAGGAATGTCTCTATAATGGGTGTAGTCTAATTAGAATCCTCAAGATGCTCTAATCGGGAGAGATGACCCGCCACCACATTCTTAACTCCAGGTTTATCCTTAATCTTAATATCAAACTCCTAGAGTAGAAGGATCCATCTGGTCAATCTGGCTTTGGCATCCTTCTTTGCCATGAGATATCGGATGATAGTGTGATCAGTATAGATAGTCACTCTAGATCTGGAAATGTATGATCGAAACTTATTAAGAGCGAAAAGTACTGCTAACATCTCCTTCTCAGTCACCATGTATTTCCATTGCACGACATCTAAAGTTCGTCTAGCGTAGTGAGTAGAAAAAGGCAATCCATCCCTCCTTTGTCCAAGTACAACCCCTACGACAAAATCAGAAGCTTCTGTCATGATCTCAAATGGGAGAGACCGATTGGGTGGCTGAAGGATAGGAGCCTGCACAACTAATCCTTTGAGAGTCTCAAACGACAAAAGACACTTATCATCGACACAGAACTCTGTGTCTTTCATCAACAGATCAGTAAGCGTTTGGGCAATCCGGCTAAAGTCTTGTATGAACTGTCGATGGAAACTGACATGCCCCAAAAAAGACCGCAATTGTCAAATTAGTCGGTGGATTGAGTTTCCTGATGATATCCACCTTGGACAAATCAACCTCCATGCCCCTGTTGGAGATGATGTGGCCAAGGACCGTCCCATGAGTCACCATGAGGTGACTTCTCCTAAGATAATACAATATTGACCTTTATGCATCGTTGTAGTACTCGATTTAGGCTAGCAAGACAAACATCAAACCCGTCACCGTAGATCGAAAAGTCATCCATGAAGACCTCTAAATAGTCGCCCACCATGCCCAAGAAAATGGAAAGCATGCACCTTTAGAATGTAGCCAGGGCATTACATAAAGCAAAGGGCATCCATCTAAAAGCATACGTTCCGAACGAACAGGTAAACGTTGTTTTGTCTTGGTCTTCGGGCGCTATGGCCACCTGATTGTATCCCGAGTACCAGTCAAGGAAACAATAATGACTCTTCCCAGCTATCCTCTCAATAATATGGTCAATAAATGGTATTGAGAAATGATCCTTCTTGGTGGACTGATTCAATCATCTGTAGTCCACACAGACTCTCCAAGAAGTGCGTACCCATGTAGCTATCTCCTTTCCAGACTTATTCAAAACTGTGGTGATACCCATCTTCTTGGGCACACATGAAGAGGACTGACCCATTTTCAGTCGGAGATGGGGTAGATAAAAGTGTCGCTCCACCACTTAGATATTTCTTTCATTATTACATCTCAAAGATTCAGATTCATCCTACGCTGAAACTCGCGTGATGGCTTGGCATCATCTTCAAGATATATGTGGTCGGAGCAAAGGGCCATACTTATCCCCTGGAGATCAGCTACACTCCATCCGATTTCCTTGCGGTTTCTTTCAAGAATCTCCATCAATTGAGATTCTTGGTCATCAGTCAAATCCACTGAGATAATGACTGGAAACATTTCTGGCTCACCCGTAAGGAATCTATACTTCATAGACTGCGACAAAGTCTTCAATTCAGGACAAGTGGGAGCTGGCAAATCTGGCCTCTGAAAAGTCTGAGTGAAAGCGACCGAATCTGCGTGAGAGAACTCGTGTTGTATATGTAAATATGACAAAGACGACCATGTTGGTGTATCTATCAACTGCACTGGATCGACCTCCGTCCTAGATGCGGCTCAGGGACATCACACTCTGTAAATAATCCTCAAAATCAAGACAATCAAAATCAATGTCTGAGTCCGAGGGATCTGAACCTGCATCATAAGATCTATACTCTGCTTTGCTACTCAAATCATAACCGTCAACCTCTAATGCATCCTACATCACTAGTGTGCTATCGGAGCTTTCGTCAACTATCATATGTGGCTTTGCGGTCTTTGAAGGTGTGACGAGGGCTCGTAAAATTGGATCTGTCCAAACAACTTCATCATCTGTAATCACAGAATCACATTCCTGATGGACGTTTAACTCTGCATCTGTCATCTTCTCTGTATCAGTGATCTGCTCTTAGCATGCTGGGTCTCTGGCTCTGATCTCCTCAATTTTCTCTATTTGTATACTCTCGCCTTCTACGAGAAAGTATACCTTCCCACGATTATGATCAGACGCTGCCTTAGTTGTGGCCAAGACAGGTCGTCCTAAAATGATGGGGGTATCTGTCACAGATTCAGGGATCTCCATGTCCAGTACAATAAAGTCTACAGGGAATTTAAGGCCCTGAATTGTGATGATTACATCCTTCAATAACCCCTTCGGCCTCTTAACAGATCTATCTGCAAACTGAAGAATTGTCCTGCTCTGTCTAAGAGGGTTAAACTCGAATTGATCGAGTAAGGCAGCCGGGAGAAGGTTAATTGAGGATCCGATGTCTAATAGAGTACGATCGAACCACTACTAATGGATATGGCATCTGACATAGGGAGGTCCTGCATCGGGTCTCTTGGCTGGCAATCGGTTCTAAATGGCGAAGCAAGTGGCACGAGTGAGCACATGGATTTCTGCATTGTGGTTCCTCTTCTTCCTAGGGATGGTGGTTTTCTCTCTCAAGTTCTTCTGGAATAGAGGAATGTGCTCAAGTTCCTCCTGTAGAGTCAACTGTATCTGAAATCCGTCTATCATCTGCTCGCTAAACTGTAACTTGTGTTTCTTTTTGGGCTTTTCTTATTTTTGACCCTTCCCTAAGAAAAGTGCTTGAGGGAAGGGGATAGAAGGACCCTCCTCAGATGGATGAGGGTCTGGACAAGGTTTCTGATCATTTAATAGGCTAGAATCCATACATAAATCATCAATCACAGTAGATGGATGACGGCGCTCCCGCACCCTTTGTTAATTCGGTCAAATTAATGTCCAAATTAAGTTAAAGTCGTTCGTTGCAGTCGGATACGAGAGGGCTAATAAAAAACCACTTTAATTAGATTCGAGTTAATTTCAAGCGGCAAATTTTTTTACTTGGTGAAGTCCAAGGTCGAACTCAGGGAGGCAACTGTCTCCTTAGGTCCAATTTTATCAAAATCCAAGTGTGAGATTTTCGGGGAATATATTTTTTTGGTCTTTTTCTATTTTCTATGCAGACACATACAAAATCAGGCCAAATTAAACGTTAATTCAGAAAGATGGTCAAATTAATTCCAAAAATTATGAAACTTGGCCAGATTATGAAATGAAATGAAATTAGTCTACTCTAATTTTTTTGTGATTTTTAGACACTAAATAAATTTACTGTGAATTAAAGGAACAGACAGGGTGACTTTCAGGATTTGAATTTTAATAAATATCAAACCACAATTTTTTCAAGAACTAAAATTATCCTAGGTGGCTCTAATGAGGAGGGACCTAGGAAAATTAACAGAACTTAATTTCACTGTGAAATGAATTAATTAAAATTAATCTAAGAAAATCACTTAACAATTTATTTAGGCCTCGATATGCGTGAAAATGCTATGAAATTTTTATGGTATGTTAGAAATGATGTCCTTAAGCTACTGTGAATTTTTGATGAATTTTGGAAGCACAAAGAATTATCTATAAATCAAAAGGTTTCACTGGGCAAAATATGTCAACAATTAACCAACTAATTCATTAATAATTCAAATGAACTTACAAAAATATGACACGTGTACCAATAGACAGAGGACAAGATTTCTAACACAATGCAATTTTTAGAATTTCAAAATGATGTAAAATGCAATCTAGGGATGCATGCAAACACAGGGGTGTAAATGCAATACAGGAAATTAAAATTACAATAAACAAATATGCTGACAGGGAATCAAATGCAATTACCTATAATGCGGGGGACTCTTGTGCAAATTCTCCACAGGGCACGTGCTCCTCACGTGGGGTCTGCTTCACAGGGACCTCGTTGCAATTTCGGAGAACTCCAAGGGCTGCTGTGCAAATTACCCAGGCCGCCCGTGCTCCTCACGTGGGCGGCCCAGGCTCGGGTAGCTGCGGAGGCTCGGGGCTAGGCTCGGGCACTTCTGGAGGTCTGGAGTGAGATTCGGGTGATCCGAACCTAGGCTCGGGGAAGAGGCTCGGACCGAGGATGCGTGGCGAACTGGGAACCCTCGGATCGAACTTGATCCGACGGATGGCGGTGAAGACGCGTGGCGTGACTTCAGGCCGTTAGATCTAGGTCAATCCAACGACTCCTGGCTTTGATGGGGCTGCGACGTGGCTGAAGATCCACCGCTGGATCAGATGAAAGATCAACGGCTGCGAGCTGCTGCGGAGAGGGGACACGTGGCACGCTGAGGGCCGTTCGATCGATGTGATCGAACGGTAGCTGTACGTCTCCTCCAATGATCCTCCGCCGCCTGCGGAGGAGATGGCGGGGCTCCGGCGAAGGAGCCTTTGCTCCGCCCGTCCTTCCTAGTGCCGATGAAGCTCTCCGACTCGACGGAGATATCCCGGAAGATGCGCGGCGGTGCGGCGGAGGTGCTGGTGTCGTCAGGAGCGGCGGAGGGTGGTCTGGAGTCATTGGCGATGAAGCTTGAAGTATGCTCCGGTGAAGTTCCGTCCAATGAACAGAGGAGTACCTGCAGGTGTTAGAGATGGAGCCGAAGCTCGTGCGTGCGCTCGTGAAGGTGGGTGGACGTTTGGCGAGGCCTAAGGTAGATGGGGGTGGCCTGACGGAGAAGCTCCGGCCAAGTGGCGGAGCTGGAAATCGATGGAGGGTGAAGTGCGTCGTCGGAGGGTGCGGAGTGGTCAGCGAAGATGGAAGCTTCGACGCGAAGCTTGGCGGAATGCAATGGAGGTGTGAGAGTGACCAGAGGCGGAGAATAACAAGCGAGAAATTCAAAGAAGAAATGAAGATGAGATCGGAGAAGAATGGAGGGTTCACCTGGGGATTGGAACTCGTCGGGGGGTTCCAGGTCGTCGCTCGAAGGCCGGTGGCTCCCTGAGCTCAAGCAGCTGCTCGGAGATGAGGCTGCAACACGGCGGAGGAGCCGCGGATCTCGCCGGAGAAGACACCTGTCTTCGCTCGAAGAGACGGCCAATTGCTGTCACCAATCGAGAGCTCTGAGCTCGGGGGTTTCTCCTGTAATGGAGGATGGGGATGACGTTGGCCGGTGGAGGAGTATTTAAAGGAGGAAGGTCTCGGCTGGAGTGGAGGTGGCGCGAGGTTTATGGAGTTCGTGGGAGAGAGCTGGAGGTAGTGATGGAGTGTGAGGTACACGGCGAGGGAGAGGGACGAGTGGGCGACGTCGTGGGGGTGTCAGCGGTCGGAGGGGATGGCTGACGTGCGTCCGAGAATAGGAAGGGGGCGCCCCTCCCGCAAGGCAAGGGACGTGGGAGAGAGGGGCACCTGGAGGTAGGAGACGAGGTCTCCACCGTTGGATCGTGTGATCCAACGGTGGCGATCGAGAGAGACTGGTCGGGTAGGATTAAATCTGAGGCGTTGAGATGAAGGGTTATGGTGTAGCCACGTGGCGTGTTGCGGGCGAAGCGCGAGCGGATGGCCTGGATGAGGAGTTGAGGTTAATCGAAGGGTCCAGGAACGCCTAAGGAACAAGCGGCTGTGATGGAAGGATCGCGAGTTTGATCGGATGGTGCACATGCCGCCACGTGGCTAACTCTGGAAGAGGCGCGGATGAGCGGCGTAGATCGATGCAGGAGTTGATCGGACGGTCCAGGCAAGGGGCGTGCGTGGGAAAAGCTGGGCCGTTGGATCTGAAGCGAGATCCAACGGCTGAGGACGCAGATGGATGAGGCGAATGGACGCGGGCCGCGTGGCGCATCCAGAGGGCGCCACGTGGCCTGCTGTGAGTGGCTGGAACAAGATGCACGTGTAGAGGGAAGAGGGAACCGAATTTGGAAAAACTCAAAACATGAAAGTTGTAGATCTCGATGAGCTCTACAAGTTTCATGTTGACCAAAGATGGAGATGGGGTCAAATATTATCCATAAATACAAGGATACATAGATATACATATGTAGTATACAAAGTGGCCCAAAAACCCAACTTTCTCATACGAGCTCCAAATTGGATGAAATTAGTCTCTTTTTAAAGGTCTTTTAATGTAGAGTATTCTAAGAGTAAGTAGACCTAAATTGGAGTTTGTATGAGGGCTGTATTTGCATTCTAATGTACAGGGGTTCTCAGGCTTTATTGGTTATTTTACAAAGGTGATTTTTGGTCTTTTCCCTATATTATTAACTAAGGAGTACAATTTATAGAGAAGAGGTTATTTTAGTGCATGGGTATTTTACAGAGGATTTTTGGCTTCTTATTTGAATGCAAATGGCTGCTAAAATGAATGTGTTATGTATGTATGCATGAGTGCTAGTTATGCATTATAAAGGGAAATATGCCTCTATTTACTCAGGAACAAGGCTCTATTTTTGACTCTTGAAGTGATGAATCACAGATTCATCAACCCCCTATACTTTAACCTTGCTCGTCCCCGAGCAACTAAATGAAATGCAGAAGTGAAATGAGATTGGGTTCCATGCCAATGTCACGAACAGAAGTTAAAAATAGAGCTTGACTTGACCTTTGGATTAATCGTGTGTCGGAACCTTACTGGGATCTGAGTTTAAGATTTACAGTCTTCAAGTTCCTCAAGTCTTCTATTCAAGACTCCTCAACTCACCTGATCAGAACAAGTCCACATACACAAACCCTAATGACCATGAATCTTTTCATGCAGTGTTAGTGATATATGACTCCCTACCTCAGAAGTAACAAAGAAACAACCTCCCCCAACCTGGTAACTCTAATGCCTCGGTCTAGCAACTCTTTCCTCGAGAAGCGGGGTATTCCCTTCTAAGTTCAAGTTCAACCGGCTCCAGAAGAGGGGGAAGAAGTATAGACTTTTGGAAGCTCAGCCAGTGTAGCTAAGTCTCCCGCTGCAAGGTGACCACAAGCTTTTGCTTTTCTTGACTACGTATACTCCGGTGGGGTTATTAAATTTTCAATCCGACCCACCACTTTTTTGGAGTTCTTTTTGGCATTTTTTTTTCACATGCCTTTGTACATATATACATGATGCAACATAGATACAAGAAATTTCCTCTTGAGCCAGTAGACTATCCCTCTTTTGAAGCTTTATTGCAACCCACTACTTCTGTCTTTAGCCTTCATCACCACTAGTCCAAGTTGAGATGCACTTCCTTCACTAAAAGAAGAAGAGGGGTTCCGCCTAGAAGTACTACCCTCATATGCTACCCCAAGCTAAAGGAAACTGCCTCCTCATCACCTCATCCGTAGAGAGCCATGTGCAAAGTGCTGGTGCACGACAAGCCATTGTCTCTAAGAGCCATGTGTGTGTTGTTAAGTGCTCCACTCAGGCATGTCAAGATGACATATGAACATAGACTTGCAGACTTAAAGAATTAAGTCACCTGACCTGAAAAATCTTAACTCCAGTTCCTGTAAGGTTCCTCTGAAATTAGGTGGATTAAGGTCAAATCATTTTCATCCTCAATATCTGCTCACAACTTGGTCCAGAACCCACTAGCTTTTCACTTTGCATATGCAAAAGTAAATAAGAAGCCAAAATATGCAAAATATGCAGATGAGATGCCATGAAAATGCAAGACTCTTTTTATTTTTCTATGCAGAGATGATATGCAAAAGTAAATAAGAAGCCACAAATTTTTTTTACTCTCTCTTTTTTTTTTTACCCACCCGTAATTATTGTAAAATAGATACAAAAATACGCGAAAGTACGAGCTATGGGTAAAGTATATATGTAATATATACACGCCCCCCTATACTTAGCGTGTGCTATGTCCTCAGAGCACGAAGAGCGGGGAAAAAGACATAGCTCGTGCTAAGCGTGGGAAAGCCAAAAAGTATAGAAGTCGTCTCGCCCCCCTATACTTAGGCTCTGACAGCCTAAGTATGGAAGATGATCAGAAATGGGGCGGACGAGGAAAAGATGGGAAATGGATGAGTATTAATGCGGGCATTGGTCCCCCCTATACTTAGGCTCAGGTCAGCCTAAGTATCGGTAGGAAATGAGTATGAGGACCAATGTGATCTGGAGAATGTACAGTGAATCGACTCGGGCGACTCCTCCCCCCCTATACTTAGGATCTGGTCATCCTAAGTATAGTCCAAGATAATGGTTCGATGATGTGGGGAGGTGTTTACTAGAATCGCGGGGGATAAAGGATAGGATGTACAAGACTGATGGTATACACAGATGAGTTGATCTGAATCTTTCAAGATGCTGCTTAATGACTGGAGTTCATTGTTGCAAGGTCTTATACGCGGCTTGAGGTGTATCTGTTGTATCTTCCTCGCGCATGAATACAATCTCCTCCACATGGACTAACTGTTCATTGGATTCGACGAAGTGCTTCAACAGCTGCCCATTCACTAGGAATGTCGGTGCGTCATCTGCAAGATCTGAGATCTCGACACATCCACTATCATGCACCGTACGGACGACAAACGGTCCCGTCCACTTAGACTTTAGCTTGCCTTGGAAAATCTTTAGCCTAGCATTGAACAACCATACCTTCTGTCCAGGAACAAAGGTCTTTCGTCTGATATATCTATCATGCCAACGCTTCACCTTGTCCTTGTACACCAAACTGTTGTCGTATGCTCGGTTTCTGACTTCCACAAGCTCATTCAGATCCATGTCTCTCTGTTTCTGACCCAGGTGTGTGTTCCAGTTGACCTTCTTTATTGCCCATTCTGATTTGTGCACTAACTCTGCGGGCAAATGGCATGGCTTTCCGAATACCATTCGGAAAGGGGAGGTGCCTAACGGTGTTTTGTAAGCCGTCCTATACGCCCAGAGGACTTGATCTAAGATCTGAGACCAGTCCTTCCTGTCCGGGCGGACAAGCTTTTGCAATATGGTTTTCACCTCCCTATTTGACACCTCAGCCATACCATTGGTTTGTGGGTGATAAGGACTCGCGACACGGTGTTCGATGCCGTAGTCCTTCAGGAGTTTCTTCACCTCCCGATTCACAAAATGGCTACCCCCATCTGATATCATCATTTTGGGGATCCCGAACCTAGAGATTATGTTCTCTCTGATGAATTTACAGACAGTTCGGCTGTCTGCGGCTCGGGTCGGGATAGCCTCCACCCATCTGGACAGATAATCTACCGCAAGGAGGATATATTCGAACCCGTGGCTGACAGGGAACGGGCCCATGAAATCGATGCCCCAGGCGTCAAAGACATCACAAATGATGACCGGCTGCATTGGCATCTCATCCTTGGAACCAACAGTTCCTCCCATTCTCTGGCAAACTGGGCACGACTTCGCGAAGGTGGTGGCATCGCGAAACAGAGTCGGCCAGTAAAAGCCACACTGAAGCACCTTCCATGCGGTCCTCTTCCCGGAGTGGTGTCCACCTGCCTCTAAGCTATGGCATAAAGAAAGGACACTCTGGTATTCCTTCTGAGGAATACAACGTCTCCAGACACAATCCGGTCCTTCAAAGAAAAGGATCGGATCCTCCCAATGGTAGTGTCTAGCATCCGACTTTAGTCGGTCAATTTGGCTTTTGGGCCAATCTTCGGGAACTTTCTTGGAGACAAGATAGTTCACGATATTGGCGTACCATGGGAGTGAGTCGATAACAAAAATCGACTCGTCAGGGAAGGAGTCTCGAATCGGGGAAACCTCGGAAGTATTAAGATCTTCGAGACGAGAAAGATGATCGGCCACTACGTTCTTCTTTCCAGGTTTATCACGGATGTCCAAATCAAACTCCTGGATTAGTAAAATCCAACGAAGAAGACGCGCCTTCGCGTCCTTCTTCTCCATCAAATATCGTAGTGCCGTATGGTCTGTGAACACAGTTACCTTGGATCCGATTAAGTGAGATCTGAATTTGTCCAAGGCAAACACTACCGCAAGCATTTCCTTTTCTGTAACTGTATAGTTACGCTGAGCAGAATCAAGCACTTTGCTTGCGTAGTGAATTGCAAACGGGACTCCATCTCTTCTTTGTCCCAATACAACCCCAACAGCATAATCTGAGGCGTCCGTCATGATCTCAAAAGGTAGAGACCAATCTGGGGCTTGTAGAATGGGTGCGTCCATGATCATTCCCTGTAAAAGCTTAAAGGCCTCCAGACACTTGTGATCTACAATAAACTCCGTGTCTTTGCCTAAAAGCTCAGTTAGCGGTCGGGCAATCTTGGAGAAATCCTTGATGAATCTTCGATAGAATCCGACATGCCCGAGGAACGACCGCAACTGTCTTACGTTGGTTGGTGGCTGGAGTCGTCTGATCACGTCCACCTTGGCAGGGTCAACCTCCATTCCTCTCTTAGAGATGACATGCCCCAACACTATGCCCTCCGTCACCATGAAGTGACTTTTCTCCCAGGAGAGCACCAGATTTACCTCACAACATCTTTTGAGGACTCGGTCCAGATTCCTAAGACAGGAATTAAAAGAGTCACCGTGGATCGAGAAGTCATCCATGAAGACTTCCAGGAATTCGCCGACCATTTCGGCGAATACAGCAATCATGCACCTTTGAAAAGTACCTGGAGCATTGCATAGCCCAAAAGGCATGCGCCTGAAAGCATAGGTACCTAAGGGGCATGTAAACGTGGTCTTTTCCTGGTCCTCCGGAGCGATAGCTACTTGATTATAGCCCGAGAACCCATCAAGGAAGCAGAAGAATTCTTTTCCCGCTAATCTTTCTAAGATCTGATCAATGAATGGTAGGGGGAAATGATCCTTCTTCGTCGCGGCATTCAAGCGTCTGTAATCCACACAGACGCGCCACGACGTGGGTATTCTCGTCACGATCTCCTCTCCGTCCTCATTGGTGGTCGTCTGAATTCCCGATTTTTTCGGGACAACATGGATTGGGGCCACCTACTTAGAGTCGGAGATTGGGTAAATGAAACCCGCGTTGCACCATTTTTTTATCTCTTTTTTCACAACCTCTCGCAAATTTGGATTCAACCGGCGTTGGAATTCACGAGAGGGTTTGGCTTCTGTTTCCAAGTAAATATGGTGCGAACAAAGAGCGGGATTTATCCCGTGGAGATCGGAAATGCTCCAGCCTATTGCCTTGCGGTTCTTCTCCAGGATCTCTAGCAAGCGAGATTCCTGCTCCTCGGTCAATTGCAAACTGATGATGACCGGAAATTTCTTATCTTGGCCCGCAAGGAAGGCATATTTCAGGGTTGTGGGCAGAGGTTTGAGCTCAGGAATAGTGTGATCGTCTAAGAAGTCTGGCTCAATCTGATCTGGTTCGGTGTTGGAAGTGGCTGGATCAGGTTCTGTAATAGCTGCCACCAAGCGCGGCTCTGGAGTCGGATCGTCAAAAGTTTCCATACAATCGGCAAACGCCTCGTCCGACTCGTCATCCTCATCTTCCGATTGTCCTAAGGATGTAAGGACTGACAGGCCCAACTGAGCCTCTATGTCATCGAAGATGTAGGGCGATGCAGGTTCAGAGCTGTACTCGTTCCTGAGGATCTCGCAGACTGACTCATGCACTGGATCATCTTCAAAGGAGATGGACACATCGGTGCTGGCTGGGTTCTGTCTCCATGGCCCAACTACGTCTACATGTTCACAGTCTGTTCCGGTAGAAGAGTACTCGGTGCTGGATTCGGAGTCCGGTCTCTGCCATCTTGTCTGCTTCATCTCAAGTTCCTCATCTCCGCCGGGAGTTTGGAACTAAATCTTCCCATTCTTATAATCAAATAAGGCCCCCGCTGTTCTGAGGAAGGGCCTACCTAGAATGATCTGGGAATCTCTCCAATTGCGAGGGGTTTCCATATCCAGGACAGTGAAGTCCACCATGTATTCTTGTCCCTCGACTTTGATCACAATGTTCCTTAACTCTCCTTGGGACCTCTTAGTGGATTTGTCAGCAAACTGTAGGATAGCTCTAGATTTTCTAAGAGGTCCGAGATTAAGCCGCTCATAGAGGGCTGTGGGCATTAAGTTGATTGAGGAACCATTGTCCAGGAGAGTGCGTGCAAACGCGATGTCATCAACATGACTCACTACATAGTGTGCACCCATGTCTCTTCGTTTCCGAGGAAACGAGTTCTTTATTGCACAAGTCGTGGCGACTGATAAAATGTGTTTCTCAACACGGCTTTTGGCCTTCCTGCTAACCCTAGTAGGTGTGCATCTCACCTTAAGGTACTTTTGGAATGCAGGGGTCATTTCCACGAACTTGTCAAAAGGGATTGTGACCTTGATGTGTTTATTGCAAAATTCAGCCATCTCAGGGTCATCTTTTTGGATTTTTTTGATTTTCTTCTTTCCACCCTTGAGAGCTAGGGGGAAAGGGATTATTGACTCCAACTCAGGTTCGGGAACTGAAATATTCTCATTAACTGCTGGAACTGAGTTCTGGACACGACTCTGACTCTGACTCTGATACAGACTCTGACTCTGACCAAAAAGAAAATGCTGAGGCGAGACCGGTGGCGCTTCTTCCGCTTCTCCTGGACGATCCTCCTCAGATGGAGGTGCGGGCTCATCGGCGTCGGCTGACTCTAGGTGGATGCGAGAATGCGGCTTCGAGGACTCAGATGTCCTCTTCTTCCACAGGCGGTGGTGGTGGTGATGCTCCTCCTCTTCTTCCTCCGAATTCTCCTCAGGTAGATTCTCGGAGGCTCCTTCCTTCTGCGCCCTTGCCCGATCAGGTATGGTCACGGTCCTTCCGCTCCTGAGGGACATATGATTTACATTATCGTACGAAAGGATCTCATGTTCAGATAAGTAATTATCTGAATAATATACCTGATCTCTAGGTCGGTTCTGGCCCTGGTGTATGCTGTTCGGATTGGCCTGAACCTGTGCGGGAATTGGGGTCCTTGGCGCCATTTGTTGATCCTGGTTATGAGAAACCCGATTGATGTCGGTTCTCATGTCCAGGTAGTCATTCTGCATCTGTTGGACCCTATCAGACAAGGTTTGGATCGCCAAGGTGAGTGACTCCAACTCGGTGGGCTGGGCTTGCTGCTGTGTTGATGCCGTCCTTTATTGGCCCTGCTGGCCATACCGATGCTGCTGCTGATGGGACGGTGCTGACCCCTGCTGGTAGGTGCGCTGCTGCGGCTGGTACCCCTGTTCTGGCCTGGACTGGTATCGCGGGACTGTGACGGGTCTGGTCTCTTGGTAGATTGGGGTTGGGCGGTGTGCCTGATCCTTCCCCATCTCGATCTGCCGGACTAGCGGGTCACGGCTATACCAAAGCCCGTTAATCTCATATACAGGCGGAGGCTCCTCATAGACTGTTTCCACTGGTGGGGGTGCATGATGGTTCGGCTGGGTATAAGTCTGATCCCAGCTGCTCTGAGACCCCGGTGCCTGTTCCTATACAAGATGGACTCGATGTACAGGTACAGGTGGTGCAGAAGGGGTGGGTAGCTTGATCTTAGCTACCTTTTCAGAGAGTTCCTCCACTTTCTTGGGAAGGCTTGAAAGAGACTCCATCTCAGCGACTCTCTTGTGGATCTGCTCGACCATGGTAAGCTTGTCAGCTATCTGATAGACGCTCCCGCACCCTTAGTTAATTCGGGCAAATTAATGGTCCAAATTACTTTTAAGTGTTCGTTGCAGTCGGATACGGAAGGTTGATCAAAAACCACTTAAGTCAGATTTTGGTCAATTTTAAGCGGTGATATATTTTTTTACTTGGTGGAGTCCAAGGTCGATCTCAGGGAGGCAACTGTCTCCTTAGGTGGATTACAGCAATTTTCAAGTGTTGATATTCGAGGGTCAAATTTTTTGGTAATTTTTATTTCTTATGCAGACATATGCAGACAAGTCTTAGCCAATTTAAAGTCAAATTTAATTGATGTGTCAAACGAAGTCCAAAAATAATGAAAATTGGCCAGAAGATTATTTATGATGAAAATGACCTACACTAATTTTTTTGGAATTTTTCGACTCAAAATAAATTTTCTGTGAATTAACTAAACAGACAGAGTGATTTTCAGTGTTTAATTTTTAATAAATATCAAATCACAATTTTTCCAAGAACTAAAATTATCCTAGGAAGGTCTAATGATTAGGGACCTAGGAAAATTAACAGAACTAAAATTCACTGTGAAATGAATTAATTAAAATTAATTAAAGAAAATCACTAAACTATTTATTTAGGCCTCGTTATGCGTGCAAATGATATGAAATTTTTATGGAGTGTTGAAAATAATGTCCTTAAGCTACTGTGAATTTTTGGTGATTTTTGAAGGCACTGATATTTAATTAAAAATCAAAAGGCATCACTGGGCAAAATATGACACAAATGAACCAATTAATTTATTGATAATTCAATGAAGCCAACAAAAATCAGACACGTGTACAAACAGGTAGAGGACAAAATTCTCAACAATTTGCAATTTTTAGAATTTCAAAATGATGAAAAATGCATGCTATGGACACGTGCAAACACAAGGGTGTAAATGCAATACTGGAAATTAAAATTTCAATAAGTAAACGTGCTGACAGGGACTAAAATGCAATTACCAATAGTATGCAGGACTTCTATGCAATTTTTCCACGAGACACGTGCTCCTCACGTGATGTCTGCTTCACAGGGACCTTTTCGCAATTTCTGAAAGCTCCAGGGACGTCGGTGCAAATTACCCAGGTCGCACGTGCTCCTCACGTGGGGCGACCTAGGTTCGGAGGGCGTCTGAGGCTCGGAGTGAGGCTAGGGCCTTCTGGAGGTTCGGTCTCGCCTCGGTGCAGCTCCGGGTCACCCGAGCCTAGGCTTGGAGAGCCGAGGCTCGGACTCGCCTACGTGGCAGCCTGAAGGCCCTTGGATCAAGATAGATCCAAGGGATGTCGATGAAGGTGCGTGGCGGCTGGAGAGCCGTCTGATCCGAAGCGTGATCAACGGTAGAAGACGGGGGCGGCGACGGGACGTGGGGGAGCGAGGGCCGTTCGATCAGACGATCGAACGGTTGCTGCTGCGTCGTCTCAACGGGTCCTCCGCCGCCTGCGGAGGAGAAGGCTGCGCTCCGGTGAAACTGGGTTTGCTCCGCCTCGGTCACCAGGCGTCGGTGAGGAGCTTCTTCAGCTCCCACGTAGCTCAGAAGAAGCGGGAGTGTACGGCGAGCTCTCCGGTGGTCTCTGGATCCCTGGAGGAGTGCTGGAGCTCTGCGGCGATGAAGCTCGAAGGGAGCTCCGGCGAGGCTCCGGCCAATGAAGGATTGAGGACCTGCGAAGGGTTAGATGGATAGCCGAGGCGTGCAGGTGTTCGTGGAGGAAAGTGGAGTGCTCAGCGAGGCCTACGGGGAAGTGAGGTGGCCCGGCGAACGAGCTCCAGCCAAACGGCGGAGCTGTTGGTCGGAGGAGAGTGAAACTTGTCGTCGGAGAGCGCGGAAGATACTGCGAGGATCGGAGCTTCGACGCGAAGCTCGGCGAGGTGATTGGAAGGCGCGAGGATGGTCGTGGGTGGCGAATAAAATCGGAGAAGATGAACACGAAAATAAAGATGAAGATCGGAGGAGATGAAGGAGGTTACCTGGGGATTGGAGCTCGGATTTGAGTTCCAGGGTCGTCGCTCGAGGGATCGGTAAGGTCCCGAGCTCGTGCAGCTGCTCGGAGGAGTGGCTGCGACACGGCGGTGGGCCGAGGATCTCGCCAGAGTTGGATCGCTGTCGTCGCTCGACAAATCAGCCGATTGCTGTCACCAATAGGAAGCTTGGAGCTCGAGGGATCTCTCTGGAGTGGCGGATAGAGATGAAGGTCGCTGGTGATGGCGTATTTATAAGGTGGAGTTGATGGGTTAGCTGGTGGATTGGTGAAGTTGGTGGTCGACGTGGGGCGAATATGGTGGAGGTGGTGGCGATTGAGGGTGCTGGCGAGGGAGAGGGACGAGTGGGGAGCGTCGTGGCGAGGTCAGCGGCCGGAGAAGATGGCTGACGTGTGCCCAGAAAAGGAAAGGGGGCGCCCCTCCCGCAAGGCAAGGGACGTGGGGGAGAGGGGCGCCTGGAGGTAGGAGACGAAGTCTCCACCGTTGGATCTTGTGATCCAACGGTGGAGATTAGAGCGTGGAGCGACGGGCCAGATTAGATCTGAGGCGGTGAGATAAATGGTCGATGAAGCGGCCACGTGGCAAGCTGTGCGCGAGGCGCTAGCGAACGGTGATGATGGAGAGCTTAGGCCGATCGAGCGGTTGAGAGGCATCAAGAAAAGGAGTGGCTGAGATGCAACTTCTGAGATGCGATCGATCGGTCGTCAACGCGCCACGTGGCGAGCCCTGCTTAAGGCGCTAACGAGCGGACAGATCTGAATGCGGATGAAGATCGAACGGCTGAGAGAATGAGCGCACGTGGTCACAGAGGGGCCGCTGGATCTGAAGCGAGATCCAACGGCGGAGGGCGCGGGCGGATGAGGCGATGGGCAGCGGGCCGCGTGGCGCAATCAGAGGGCGCCACGTGGCCTGCTGTGAATGGCTGGAGGAAAAATGCGTGTAGGTTGAAGAGGAGGCCGAATTTGGAAATACTCAAAACATGAAAGTTGTAGATCTTGATGAGATCTACAAGTTTCATGTTGACCAAAGACGGAGATAAGGTCAAATATGGTACATAAATACAAGGATACATAAATGTACATATGTAGTATACAAAATGACCCAAAAACCCAAGTTTCTCATACAAGCTCCATTTGCAATGAAATTAGTCTCATTTTAAAGGTCTTTTAATATGTAGTATTCTAAGAGTGAGTAGACCTAATTAGGGTTTTGTATGAGGGCTTTATGTATGTACAAGGGTTCCCAGGATGTTTGGGCTATTTTACAAGGGTGGCTTTTTGGCATTCTTCCCTCTATTATTAAGGAATATACACATATATTATAGAGAAGAAGTTATTTGATGAAGGGATATTTTACAGGGGATTTGTGGCTACTTATTTAAATGCAGATGAGCTGTTATAATGCATGAATTATGGATGCATGCATGAGTGTTATTTATGCAAGATAAAAGGAAACATGCCTCTATTTTCTCGGGAACAAGGCTCTATTTTTGACTTTTGATGTGATGAATCAGAGATTCATCAACCCCCTATACTTAAACCTTGCTCGTCCTCGAGCAACTAAATGAAATGCAAGAGTGAAATGATTTTGGGTTCCATACCAAGGTCATGAACACAAGTTGAAAATGGAGCCTGACTCGACCTTTGGATTAATTGTGTGGCGGAACCTTATTTGGACCTGAACTTAAGACCTAACAGACTTCAAGTTCCACAAGTCTTCTATTCAAGACGCCTCAATAGTCAGGTCAGAACAAATCTTCAAACGCAAATTTCTGATGACTATGATTCTTACTTGTACCGTGTAAGTGAGATGTAACTCTCCACATCAGAAATGACTCGGAACCAGCCTCCTTTAACAAGGTAACTCAATAACCTGGTCCAGTGACTCTTTCCTCGAGGAGCGGGGTATTCCCTTCTAAGTTCAAGTGCGACCAACTCAAGAGGAGGGGGTAGAGAAGAGAATGGATGGTGGCCAGTGTAGCTACCTATCCCGGGATGCCTGACCAGTGTAGCCAAGTCATCCAGCTGCATTTCTTTACTAGTATACAGGCTCCGACAGGTATTTTATTTTATTTATTTATTTTTTTTTCTTGAACCTGTCTGATTTTTTTGGAGTTCTTGCAATATATATATTTTTATTATTTTTTTTTCGAAAGCAGCATGTACATCAGGAGTTTTTCCTCTTGAGCCAGTAGACTATCCCTCTTTTTAAGCATTATTGCAACCCACAGCATCCCGTCCTTAGCCTTCATCACCACTAGACCAAGTTGAGACGCACTTCCTTCACTATAAGAAGAAGAGAGGTTCCGCCTAGAAGTACTACCCTCATATGCTACCCCAAGTCAAAGGAAACTACCTCCTTACCACCTCATCAATGAAGAGCTACGTGCATAGTGTTTGTCCAAGTTAGGTCATTATCTAAAAGAATCCTGCGTATGCACGAGATATTCTACTTAGACTAGTCAAGATGACATGTGAACATAGACTTGCGGACTCAAAGAATTAAGTCTCTTGACCTGAGAAATCTTAACTCCAGTTCCTATAAGGTTCCTCTGAAATTAGGTGGATTAAGGTCAAATCAAGTCCATCCTCAATATCTATTCATAACTTGGTTCAGAACCCACTAGCTTTTCACTTTGCATATGCAGAAATATGCAGATGAGATGAGATGTCATGCTATGAAAATGCAGGACTCTTTTTATTATATATATTTTTTATGCAGGGATGATATGCAAGAGTAAATAAGAAGCCTTTATTTTTGTTTTATTTTTCTGGTATACAACAATTATTTACAAAAGTATGTTTTACAAGAATTTTACAACTTTTTATACAAGTATTATACATATAGTACATATTATACAAGTATACCAAAAATTTTTTTGTTTTTCGATTTTTACCCACCCGTAATTATTGCAAAATATATACAACAGTACGCGAAAGTACGAGCTATGGGTAAAGTATATATGTAATATATACACGCCCCCCTATACTTAGCGTGTGCTATGTCCTCAGAGCACGAAAGCGACTAAAAAGACATAGCTCGAGCTAAGCGTAGGAGAGCTAAAATAACAAAAAGTATAGAAATCGTCCCGCCCCCCTATACTTAGGTTCTGGTAGCCTAAGTGTAGAAGAAGATCAGAAATTGGGCGGACGAGGAAAAGAGGGGAAATAAATGAATATATACGGTGGGCATCGGTCCCCCCTATACTTAGGCTCTGGTCAGCCTAAGTATAGGACAAGAGTGAGTAAGAGGACCAATGTGATCTGGAGAATGTACAATGAATCGACTCGGGTGACCCCTTCCCCCTATACTTAGGATCTGGTCATCCTAAGTACAGTCCGAGATAATGATTCGATGATGTGGGACGGGTTACTAGAATCGTGGAGGTAAGGGTAGGATATACAGGAAGAATGATATATATACAGCTGAGTCTGTCTGAATCTTTTGAAGATGCTGCTGATGGCTGGAGTTCATTGCTGCAAGGTCTCATACGCGGCTTTAGATATATCTGATGTATCTGTCTTGCATATGAATACAATCTCCTCTACATGGACTAACTGTTCATTGGATTCGACGAAGTGCTTCAACAGCTGCCCATTTACTAGGAATGTCGGTGCGTCATCTGCGAGATCTGAGATCTCGACACATCCACTATCATGCACCGTTCGGACAATGAATGGTCCCGTCCACTTAGACTTTAGTTTGCCTTGGAAAGTCTTCAGCCTGGCATTGAACAACCATACCTTCTGTCCAGGAACAAAGGTCTTTCGTCTGATATATCTATCGTGCCAACGCTTTACCTTGTCCTTGTACACCACACTGTTGTCGTATGCTCGGTTTCTGACTTCCACAAGCTCATTTAGATCCATGTCTCTTTGTTTCTGGCCTAGGTGTGTGTTCCAGTTGACCTTCTTTATTGCCCATTCTGATTTGTGCACTAACTCTGCGGGCAAATGGCACGGCTTTCCGAATACCATTCGGAATGGGGAGGTGCCTAACGGAGTCTTGTAAGCCGTCCTATACGCCCAGAGGACTTGATCCAAGATCTGAGACCAGTCCTTCCTGTCTGGGCGGACGAGCTTTTGCAATATGGTTTTCACCTCCCTATTCGACACCTCAGCCATACCATTGGTTTGTGGGTGGTAAGGACTAGCAACACGGTGTTCGATGCCGTAGTCCTTCAGGAGTTTCTTCACCTCCCGATTCACAAAGTGGCTACCCCCATCTGATATCATCATTTTGGGGATCCCGAACCTAGAGATTATGTGCTCTCTGATAAATTTACAGACAGTCCTGCTGTCTGCGGCTCGGGTCGGGATAGCCTCCACCCATCTGGACAGATAGTCAACCGCAAGAAGGATGTATTCAAACCCGTGGCTGACAGGGAATGGGCCCATGAAATCGATGCCCCAGGCGTCAAAGACATCACAAATGATGACTGGCTGCATTGGCATCTCATCCTTGGAACCAACGGTTCCTCCCATCCTCTGGCAAACTGGGCACGACTTCGCGAAGGCGGTGGCATCGCGAAACAGAGTCGGCCAGTAAAAGCCACATTGAAGTACCTTCCATGCGGTCCTCTTCCCGGAGTGGTGTCCTCCTGCCTCTAAGCTATGGCATAAAGAAAGGACACTCTGGTATTCCTCCTGAGGAATACAACGTCTCCAGACACAATCCGGTCCTTCAAAGAAAAGGATCGGATCCTCCCAATGGTAGTGTCTAGCGTCCGACTTTAGTCGGTCAATTTGGCTCTTGGCCCAATCTTCGGGAACTTTCTTGGAGACAAGATAGTTCACGATATTGGCATACCAGGGGAGTGAGTCGATAACAAAAATCGACTCGTCAGGGAAGGAGTCTCGAATCGGGGAAACCTCGAAAGTATTAAGATCTTCGAGACGAGAGAGATGATCGGCTACTACGTTCTTCTTTCCAGGTTTATCACGGATGTCCAAATCAAACTCCTGGAGAAGTAAAATCCAACGAAGAAGACGCGCCTTCGCGTCCTTCTTCTCCATCAAATATCGTAGTGCCGTGTGGTCTGTGAACACAGTTACCTTGGATCCAATTAAATGAGATCTGAATTTGTCCAAGGCAAACACTACCGCAAGCATTTCCTTTTCGGTAACTGTATAGTTACGCTGAGCAGAATCAAGCACTTTGCTTGCGTAGTGAATTGCAAACGGGACGCCATCTCTTCTTTGTCCCAATACAGCCCCAACAGCATAATCTGAGGCGTCCGTCATGATCTCAAAAGGGAGAGACCAATCTGGGGCTTGTAAGATGGGTGCGTCCATGATCATTCCTTGTAACCGCTTAAAGGCCTCAAGACACTTGTGATCGACAATAAACTCCGCGTCTTTGCCTAAAAGCTCAGTTAGCGGTCGGGCAATCTTAGAAAAATCCTTTATAAATCTCCGATAAAATCCGACATGCCCGAGGAACGACCGCAACTGCCGTACGTTGGTTGGTGGCTGGAGTCGTCTGATCACGTCCACCTTGGCAGGGTCAACCTCCATTCCTCTCTTGGAGATGACATGCCCCAACACTATGCCCTCCGTCACCATAAAGTGACTTTTCTCCCAGGAGAGCACCAGATTGACCTCACAACATCTTTTGAGGACTCGGTCCAAATTCCTAAGGCAGGAATCGAAGGAGTCGCCGTGGACCGAGAAGTCATCCATGAAGACTTCCAGGAATTCGCCGACCATTTCGGCGAATACAGCAATCATACACCTTTGAAAAGTACCTGGAGCATTGCATAGCCCAAAAGGCATGCGCCTGAAAGCATAGGTACCAAAGGGGCATGTGAACGTGGTTTTTTCCTGGTCCTCTGGAGCTATGGCTACTTGATTGTGGCCCGAGAACCCATCAAGAAAACAAAAGAATTCTTTCCCCGCTAGTCTTTCTAAAATCTGATCAATAAATGGTAGGGGGAAATGATCCTTTTTCGTCGCGGCATTCATGCGTCTGTAATCCACACAGACGCGCCACGACGTGGGTACTCTTGTCACGATCTCCTCTCCGTCCTCATTGGTGGTCGTCTGAATTCCCGACTTTTTCGGGACAACATGGATTGGGGCCACCCACTTAGAATCGGAGATTGGGTAAATGAAACCCGCGTCGCACCATTTTTCTATCTCTTTCTTCACAACCTCTCGTAGATTTGGATTCAATCGACGTTGGGATTCACGAGAGGGTTTGGCTTCGTTCTCCAAATATATATGGTGCGAACACAGAGCGGGATTTATCCCGTGGAGATCGGAAATGCTCCAGCCTATTGCCTTGCGGTTCTTCTCCAGGATCTCTAGCAAGCGAGATTCCTGCTCCTCGGTCAATTGCGAACTGATAATGACCGGAAATTTCTTGTCTTGGCCCGCAAGGAAGGCATATTTCAGGGTTGTGGGTAAGGGTTTGAGCTCAGGAACGGTATGATCGTCTAAGAAGTCTGGCTCAATCCGATCTGGTTCGGTGTTGGAAGTGGCTGGATCCTGTTCTGCAGTGGCTGCCACCAAGCTCGGTTCTGGAGTCGGATCGTCAAAGGTCTCCATGCAATCGGCAAACGCCTCGTCCGACTCGTCATCCTCATCTTCCGATTGTCCTAAGGATGTAAGGACTGACAGGCCCACTTGGGCCTCTGTGTCATCGAAGATGTAGGGCGATGCAGGCTCAGAGCTGTACTCGTTCCTGAGTATCTCGCAGACTGACTCATGCACTGGATCATCTTCAAAGGAGATGGACACATCGGTGCTGGCTGGGTTCTGTCTCCATGGCCCAACTAAGTCTACATTTTCACGGTCTGTTTCGATAGAAGAGTACTCGGTGCTTGATTCAGAGTCTGGTCTCTGCCATCTCGTCTGCTTCATCTCTAGTTCCTCATCTCCGCCTGGAGTTTGGAACTGAATTTTCCCATTCTTATAATCGAATAAGGCCCCTGCTGTTCTGAGGAAGGGCCTACCCAAAATGATCTGGGAATCTCTCCAATTACGAGGGGTTTCCATATCGAGGACAGTGAAGTCCACCATGTATTCTTGCCCCTCGACTTTGATCACAATGTTCCTTAACTCTCCTTGGGACCTCTTAGTGGATTTGTCTGCAAACTGAAGAATAGCTCTAGATTTCCTAAGAGGTCCGAGATTGAGCCGCTCATAGAGGGTTGTGGGCATTAAATTGATCGAGGAACCATTGTCCAGGAGAGTGCGTGCAAACGCGATGTCATCAACATGACTCACTACATAGTGTGCACCCATGTCTCTTCGTTTCCGAGGAAACGAGTTCTTTATTGCACAAGTCGTGGCTACTGATAGGACGTGTTTCTCAACACGGCTTTTGGTTTTCCTGCTAACCCTAGTAGGCGTGCATCTCACCTTAAGGTATTTTTGGAATGCAGGGGTCATTTCCACGAACTTGTCAAAGGGGATTGTGACCTTGATATGTTTGTTACAAAACTCAGCCATCTCAGGGTCATCTTTTTGAATTTTTTTGTTTTTCTTCTTCCCACCCTTGAGAGCTTGGGGGAAAGGGATTATTAACTCAGGTTCTGGAACTGAAATATCTTCATTAGCTGCTGAAACTGAGTTCTGAACAAGACTCTGACTCGGACTTTTATACAGACTCTGACTCTGACTCTGACGAAAAGGGAAATGCTTGGGCGAAACCGGTGATGCTTCTTCCGCTTCTTCTGGCTGGTCCTCCTCAGATGGAGGTGCGGGCTCATCGGTGTCGTCGGACTCTGGATGACTACGGGGCTGGTGCTTCGAGGACACAGATGTCCTCTTCTTCTGCTGGTGGTGGTGGTGCTCCTCCTCTTCCTCCTCCGAATTCTCCTCAGGTCGAATTTCGGAGGTTCCTTCCTGTTGTGCCCGTGCCCGATCAGGTATGGTCACGGTCCTTCCGCTCCTGAGGGACATATGGTTAACATTATCATACGAAAGGATCTCATGTTCAGATAAATAATTATCTGAATAGTATACCTGATCTCGGGGTCGGTTCTGGCCTTGATGTACGCTGTTTGGGTTGGCCTGAACCTGTGCGGGAATTGGAGTCCTTGGCGCCATTTGTTGGTCCTGAGCACGAGAGACCCGATTGATGTCGGTTCTCATGTCCAGGTAGTCGTTCTGCATCTGCTGGACCCTATCAGACAGGGTCTGGATCGCCAAGGTGAGGGACTCCAATTCGGTGGGCTGGGCTGGCTGCTGAGTGGATGCGGTCCTGAACTGGCCCTGCTGGCCGTGCCGATACTGCTGCTGATGGGGCGGTGCTGGCCCCTGCTGATAGGTGCGCTGCTGTGGCTGGTACCCTTGTTCTGGCCTGGACTGATATCGCGGGATTGTGACGGGCCTGGTCTCCTGGTAGACTGGGGTTGGGCGGTGTGACTGGTCCTTCCCCATCTCGATTTGCCGGACTAGTGGGTCGCGGCTATACCAGAGCCCGTTGATCTCGTAAACGGGCGGAGGCTCCTCGTACTCTGTCTCCACTGGTGGGGGTGCATGATGGTTCTGCTGGGTGTAAGTCTGATCCCAGCTGCTCTGAGACCCCGGTGCCTGTTCCTGTACAAGATGAACTCGATGTATGGGTACAGGTGGTGCAGAAGGGGTGGGTAGCTTAATCTTGGCTACCTTTTCAGAGAGTTCCTCCACCTTCTTGGGAAGGCTCGAAAGAGACTCCATCTCCGCGACTCTCTTGTGGATCTGCTCGACCATAGTAAGCTTGTCTGCAATCATCCCCATGCTGGGGATGAGGTCCTCTGTCAGATCTGCAACAGTCCTTCTAGTTGTCTCATTGGATAGAATCGAGGGAGACAACTGATAGGCCCTTGTGGCCTGTGACCTTCCGGTTTCTGCCATCTGCTCTAGGATTTTCCATACGGCGTGCTCGTTCTTGTTCAGATAGCTTCCTCCGCAGGCGGCGCTGACTAACCCCTGCATCTCTGGGGTTAGGCCGCAGAACAAGGTCTGGACTAAGATTGCCTTAGAAATGCCGTGGCATGGGCATTTCTGTACTAAGTCATTGAACCTGTCCCAAGCCTCGTGGAACGGTTCGCAGGGTCCTTGGGCGAAGCTGGCAATCTTCGTTCGCATCTGATTGGTTCTACTGAGTGGGTAGAACTTCTTCAAGAAGAGGTCCTTGAACTGCATCCAGGTAGTACAGACCACCCCTAGGTTTTTCAGCCAATGTGCAGCCTTATCTCCTAAGGCAAACGGGGTGGCTTTCAGTCGGATATAATCTTGGCCAACATTGGGATGGCTCAGATTATTGCAGACTAGTTCGAAGTCACGGAGGAAAGTGTACGGCTCTTCGCTTAGGTTTCCGTTGAACTTCGGCAGCAGGCTAAGGAAGTGGGGCTTCAGCTCGAATGCCTGGTCGGGAACTGCAGGTGCTAGCCAATTCTGGATTTCGTTCTCCGCCGGGTTATAGGTATCGACCATTGGTCGGTCGATCCCTTCAGCTACTATTATCCGCCCCATTCGTGCAGTGAGATCAGCATTTTTCTGTTCAGCTTCAGCAAGGCGTCTTAGAATCTGTCTCATCTGGTCCTCATCAGGCGGCATCTTTGGTGGCATTTCTTCCTCTACTTCTGGGAATTGGAAAATAAGGTCGGTGTTAGAGGTTGAATCAAGGATGGGATTACCGAGGCAATGATCTTCCTTGGTAATCTCAGAGGAGATAGAAGGGTAGGTTTGAGAGTAACCACCCTGAGCAGGAGGGAACCAGGACTCAAGAGGGTCATGAGTCCTGGGTGGTCCAAGGTGCGCTCGGACCGGAAAAGACGAGTTACTTGGGGGACTCATAGAGAGATCAGTGAACGGTGCGTCGAGATCTCCCCAGTCACTCATCTTGGTGAAGCAAGAAGAAGATAGGATTTTACTCCTACCTGAAGCAAGCACAAGATCAATCCAAGACCCTGGATTCACACTCAACACAGTGAAGGACTCAAAGTTGAGTCCAATTTGTCTTGTAGTTTTTAAGTGTGATTTTCAAGCAAATCTAGCAAGGATTACGCGGCCTAGAGGGAAGTCGGCTCAGAGCCGGATGCGTCTTCCCTGTCTATCCTGTCGTCTAAGATACCGCCGCTCCTTCCTTTCTTCGCTCCTATCCCAAGCCGATGGACTCAGTGACCACGCCCCTATCTACCTGCAAGCAGGCGGAGGCTGACAAGGCCGGAACTTCGCCCCGGAGGGCTACTGGCAACTTGTCGCGAAGTACCGCAATTTCGCCCCTATCTACCTGAGACAGGCGGAGGCTACTTGGTACTAGTCAAAGAATCTGAAAATATTCGGCTCGTGATATTTGCTAGGATCAGTTAGAACGTGATATGGAAGACGGGGATTTGGGCTCTACCTTAGGGTGTTCACACACACTCAGGTACCCTCACTCAGCCTGAAAACAAGGTCGGGGATTAGTCTCCCGCAAACAATTTTTAGCTTTTATTCCCTTTTTATGGTCAATACTGTTAGCAGTCCCGGTTTTAAAGTTAGGTTATCACTGTAATTAATCACCACAAAGCACGCCTATCGTACAGTCCCAATTTCCTTTTTAAGTTAAATGAGAAAATCAGAGGGGAAATCGAGAAAAGCCGATGCAAGTTGAAATCAATGATGCGTATGCTAAGTAAAGAGTACTTACAGTGATCCCTTCGCTTGTTGATGCAGGATGCTATACAGAATTGAAAACTTTATTCTACATGCAAATGCAAGCGATGCAAGCCGCTCCTAGACAGGCAGTTCTATTAGCGTGGAGAACAGTTTATTTTGAACTAAGTCCTGCGGTCTAGGTGCGTCTTTTAAGTGTGTTGTGTGGTCCTATTGATTACGAGCACAAACAAGTCCTAGAGTGGCTCGAGGAGCCGCTAGTGCAAGCTAAATTACCAATCACCCATACAGCACACGGGACACGGTTTTCCACTATATTTACACGCGCGAGATCCCAAACGGGAACCGCTGGAAATAATGCAAAGGAGAAAAATAAAATAAAAAGTACAATGCCTCTCTTTCTCTCAGCACACTTTAAATGCTAAGTCCTTGAAGCGTCGCCGACTCCTCGCGGTCCTCGCACAAAAATGAAATAGAGGTCAGAGAGTGACACAAGAATAGAGCAAAAATAAAACAAATAAGAGAAATAATTACAAGAAAAACCGGGGGTCAGACTACCCGGGGATTAGAAATCAAACACTTCAAAAATATGCTACAATGGACCTAAGCCGTGCCTCCCCGGCAACGACGCCATTTTGATAGACGCTCCCGCACCCTTAGTTAATTCGGGCAAATTAATGGTCCAAATTACTTTTAAGTGTTCGTTGCAGTCGGATACGGAAGGTTGATCAAAAACCACTTAAGTCAGATTTTGGTCAATTTTAAGCGGTGATATATTTTTTTACTTGGTGGAGTCCAAGGTCGATCTCAGGGAGGCAACTGTCTCCTTAGGTGGATTACAGCAATTTTCAAGTGTTGATATTCGAGGGTCAAATTTTTTGGTAATTTTTATTTCTTATGCAGACATATGCAGACAAGTCTTAGCCAATTTAAAGTCAAATTTAATTGATGTGTCAAACGAAGTCCAAAAATAATGAAAATTGGCCAGAAGATTATTTATGATGAAAATGACCTACACTAATTTTTTTGGAATTTTTCGACTCAAAATAAATTTTCTGTGAATTAACTAAACAGACAGAGTGATTTTCAGTGTTTAATTTTTAATAAATATCAAATCACAATTTTTCCAAGAACTAAAATTATCCTAGGAAGGTCTAATGATTAGGGACCTAGGAAAATTAACAGAACTAAAATTCACTGTGAAATGAATTAATTAAAATTAATTAAAGAAAATCACTAAACTATTTATTTAGGCCTCGTTATGCGTGCAAATGATATGAAATTTTTATGGAGTGTTGAAAATAATGTCCTTAAGCTACTGTGAATTTTTGGTGATTTTTGAAGGCACTGATATTTAATTAAAAATCAAAAGGCATCACTGGGCAAAATATGACACAAATGAACCAATTAATTTATTGATAATTCAATGAAGCCAATAAAAATCAGACACGTGTACAAACAGGTAGAGGACAAAATTCTCAACAATTTGCAATTTTTAGAATTTCAAAATGATGAAAAATGCATGCTATGGACACGTGCAAACACAAGGGTGTAAATGCAATACTGGAAATTAAAATTTCAATAAGTAAACGTGCTGACAGGGACTAAAATGCAATTACCAATAGTATGCAGGACTTCTATGCAATTTTTCCACGAGACACGTGCTCCTCACGTGATGTCTGCTTCACAGGGACCTTTTCGCAATTTCTGAAAGCTCCAGGGACGTCGGTGCAAATAACCCAGGTCGCACGTGCTCCTCACGTGGGGCGACCTAGGTTCGGAGGGCGTCTGAGGCTCGGAGTGAGGCTAGGGCCTTCTGGAGGTTCGGTCTCGCCTCGGTGCAGCTCCGGGTCACCCGAGCCTAGGCTTGGAGAGCCGAGGCTCGAACTCGCCTACGTGGCAGCCTGAAGGCCCTTGGATCAAGATAGATCCAAGGGATGTCGATGAAGGTGCGTGGCGGCTGGAGAGCCGTCTGATCCGAAGCGTGATCAACGGTAGAAGACGGGGGCGGCGACGGGACGTGGGGGAGCGAGGGCCGTTCGATCAGACGATCGAACGGTTGCTGCTGCGTCGTCTCAACGGGTCCTCCGCCGCCTGCGGAGGAGAAGGCTGCGCTCCGGTGAAACTGGGTTTGCTCCGCCTCGGTCACCAGGCGTCGGTGAGGAGCTTCTTCAGCTCCCACGTAGCTCAGAAGAAGCGGGAGTGTACGGCGAGCTCTCCGGTGGTCTCTGGATCCCTGGAGGAGTGCTGGAGCTCTGCGGCGATGAAGCTCGAAGGGAGCTCCGGCGAGGCTCCGGCCAATGAAGGATTGAGGACCTGCGAAGGGTTAGATGGATAGCCGAGGCGTGCAGGTGTTCGTGGAGGAAAGTGGAGTGCTCAGCGAGGCCTACGGGGAAGTGAGGTGGCCCGGCGAACGAGCTCCAGCCAAACGGCGGAGCTGTTGGTCGGAGGAGAGTGAAACTTGTCGTCGGAGAGCGCGGAAGATACTGCGAGGATCGGAGCTTCGACGCGAAGCTCGGCGAGGTGATTGGAAGGCGCGAGGATGGTCGTGGGTGGCGAATAAAATCGGAGAAGATGAACACGAAAATAAAGATGAAGATCGGAGGAGATGAAGGAGGTTACCTGAGGATTGGAGCTCGGATTTGAGTTCCAGGGTCGTCGCTCGAGGGATCGCTAAGGTCCCGAGCTCGTGCAGCTGCTCGGAGGAGTGGCTGCGACACGGCGGTGGGCCGAGGATCTCGCCGGAGTTGGATCGCTGTCGTCGCTCGATAAATCAGCCGATTGCTGTCACCAATAGGAAGCTTGGAGCTCGAGGGATCTCTCTGGAGTGGCGGATAGAGATGAAGGTCGCTGGTGATGGCGTATTTATAAGGTGGAGTTGATGGGTTAGCTGGTGGATTGGTGAAGTTGGTGGTCGACGTGGGGCGAATATGGTGGAGGTGGTGGCGATTGAGGGTGCTGGCGAGGGAGAGGGACGAGTGGGGAGCGTCGTGGCGAGGTCAGCGGCCGGAGAAGATGGCTGACGTGTGCCCAGAAAAGGAAAGGGGGCACCCCTCCCGCAAGGCAAGGGACGTGGGGGAGAGGGGCGCCTGGAGGTAGGAGACGAAGTCTCCACCGTTGGATCTTGTGATCCAACGGTGGAGATTAGAGCGTGGAGCGACGGGCCAGATTAGATCTGAGGCGGTGAGATAAGTGGTCGATGAAGCGGCCACGTGGCAAGCTGTGCGCGAGGCGCTAGCGAACGGTGATGATGGAGAGCTTAGGCCGATCGAGCGGTTGAGAGGCATCAAGAAAAGGAGTGGCTGAGATGCAACTTCTGAGATGCGATCGATCGGTCGTCAACGCGCCACGTGGCGAGCCCTGCTTAAGGCGCTAACGAGCGGACAGATCTGAATGCGGATGAAGATCGAACGGCTGAGAGAATGAGCGCACGTGGTCACAGAGGGGCCGTTGGATCTGAAGCGAGATCCAACGGCGGAGGGCGCGGGCGGATGAGGCGATGGGCAGCGGGCCGCGTGGCGCAATCAGAGGGCGCCACGTGGCCTGCTGTGAATGGCTGGAGGAAAAATGCGTGTAGGTTGAAGAGGAGGCCGAATTTGGAAATACTCAAAACATGAAAGTTGTAGATCTTGATGAGATCTACAAGTTTCATGTTGACCAAAGACGGAGATAAGGTCAAATATGGTACATAAATACAAGGATACATAAATGTACATATGTAGTATACAAAATGACCCAAAAACCCAAGTTTCTCATACAAGCTCCATTTGCAATGAAATTAGTCTCATTTTAAAGGTCTTTTAATATGTAGTATTCTAAGAGTGAGTAGACCTAATTAGGGTTTTGTATGAGGGCTTTATGTATGTACAAGGGTTCCCAGGATGTTTGGGCTATTTTACAAGGGTGGCTTTTTGGCATTCTTCCCTCTATTATTAAGGAATATACACATATATTATAGAGAAGAAGTTATTTGATGAAGGGATATTTTACAGGGGATTTGTGGCTACTTATTTAAATGCAGATGAGCTGTTATAATGCATGAATTATGGATGCATGCATGAGTGTTATTTATGCAAGATAAAAGGAAACATGCCTCTATTTTCTCGGGAACAAGGCTCTATTTTTGACTTTTGATGTGATGAATCAGAGATTCATCACTATCATCCCCATGCTGGGGATGAGGTCCTCAGTCAGATCTGCAACAGTCCTTCTAGTTGTCTCATTGGATAAGATTGACGGAGACAACTGATAGGCCCTTGTGGCCTGTGACCTGCCGGTTTCTGCCATCTGCTCTAAGATCTTCCATACAGCATGCTCATTTTTGTTCAGATAGCTTCCTCCACAGGCGGCACTGACTAACCCCTGCATCTCTGGGGTTAAACCACAGATCAAGGTCTGGACCAAGATCGCCTTTGAAATGCCGTGACAGGGGCATTTCTGTACTAAGTCATTGAACCTGTCCCAAGCCTCATGGAACGGTTCACTGAGTCCTTGAGCGAAGCTGGCGATCTTTGTTCTCATCTGATTAGTTCTACTGAGAGGGTAGAACTTCTTCAAGAAAAGGTCCTTGAACTGCATCCAGGTAGCACATACCACCCCTAAGTTTTTCAGCCAATGAGCAGCCTTATCACCTAAGGCAAAAGGGGTGGCTTTCAGCCGAATATAATCTTGGTCAACATTGGGATGGCTAAGATTGTTGCACACCAACTCGAAGTCACGGAGGAAAGTGTATGGTTCTTCATTCAGGTTCCCGTTGAACTTCGGCAGCAGACTAAGGAAGTGGGGTTTCAGCTCAAATGCCTGGGCGGGAACTGCAGGTGCCAACCAGTTCTGAATCTCGTTTTCCGCCGGGTTATAGGAATCAACCATTGGTCGGTCGATTCCTTCTGCTACTATGATCCGTCCCATCCGTGCCGTGAGATCTGCACTCTTCTGTTCAGCTTCAGTGAGGCGAGCAAGAATCTTTTTGATCTGTTCCTCATCGGGTGGAACTTTTGGCGGCATCTCGTCCTCTAGTTCTGGGGATTGGAAAATAAGCTCGATGTTAGAGGGCAAATCAAGGAAGGGATTACCGAGGCAATGGTCTTCCTCGGTAATCTCGGAGGAGATAAAAGGGTTGGTTTGAGAGTAACCACCCTGAGCATGAGGGAACCAGGGCTCAAGAGGGTCATGAGTCCTGGGTGGTCCAAGGTGCGCTTGGGCCGACGAAGACGAGTTACTTGGGGGATTCATAGAGAGACCAGTGAAGAGTGCGTCGAGATCTCCCCAATCACTCATCTTGATGTAGAGGGAAGATAGGATTTTACTCCTACCTGAAGCTAGCAACAAGATCAATCCAAGACCCTGGGTTCACACTCAACACAGTGAAGGACTCAAAATTGGGTCCAATTTATCTTGTAGTTTTTAAGTGTGATATTCAAGCAAAAGTAGCAAGGATTACGCGGCCTAGAGGGAAGTCGGCTTAAAGCCGGATGCGTCTTCCCTGTTTTCCTGTCGCCTAAGATACCGCCGATCCTCCTTTTCTGCGCTCCTATCCGGAGTGGGGACTCAATGACGTGCCCCTATCTACCTGCAAGCAGGCGGAGGCTGACAAAGCTAAGCCTTGTCGCAGAGCACCGCTGGTTCGCCCCTATCTACCCGCGAAGGCGGAGGCTACTTGGTACTTGTCAATGAGTTTAAAAGTATCCCACTCGTGATATTTGCTAAGATCCGTTGGCTCGTGATATGGAAGGCGGGGATTTGGGCTCTGCCTTAGGGTGTGCACACACACACTCAAGTACCCTCACTCAGCCTGAAAACAAGGTCGGGGATTAATCTCCCGCAAACAATTTTCAGATTTTATTCTCTTTTTTTTTGGTCAATACTGTTAGCAGTCCCGATTTTTAAAGTTAAGTTATCACTTTAATTAATCCACCACAAAGCACGCCTATCGGACAGTCCCAATTTCCTGTTTAATTTAAGTGAGAAAATCAGAGGGGGAAATCGAGAAAATCCGATGCACGAAAAATCGATGATGCTATGCTGAGTAGAGAATACTTACAGTGATCCCTTCGCTTTTTTTATGCAGGATGCAATACGGAATTGAAAACTTTACTCTACATGCAAATGCAAGCGATGAAAAGCCGCTCCTAGACAGGCAGTTCTATTAACGTGAAGAGCAGTTTAATTTTGACTAAGTACTGCGGTCTAGGTGCGTCTTTTAAGTGTGTTGTGTGGTCCTATTGATTACGAGCACAAACAAGTCCTAGAGTGGCTCGAGGAGCCGCTAGTGCAAGCTAAGTTACAATTCACCCACACAGCACACGGGACACAGTTTCACTATCTTTACACACGCGAGATCCCAAACGGGAACCGCTGGAAATGATGCGAAAGAAAAATAAAATGAAATGTATTTACAAAGCCTCTCTTTTACTCAAAAAAAATTTCAATGCTAAGTCCTCGAAGCGTCGCCGACTCCTCGCGGTCCTCGCACAAAAAATAATTGGGGGTCAGAGAGTTACACAAAAATAATAGAATAATGCAAACATAAATGAGAGAAAATAATTACAAGAAAACCGGGGGTCAGACTACCCGGGGAAGGAAAATCAAACACTCAAAAATTAGCTAAAATTTAACCTAAGCCGTGCCTCCCCGGCAACGGCGCCATTTTGACGGCGCTCCCGCACCCTTTGTTAATTCGGTCAAATTAATGTCCAAATTAAGTTAAAGTCGTTCGTTGCAGTCGGATACGAGAGGGCTAATCAAAAACCACTTTAATTAGATTCGAGTTAATTTCAAGCGGCAAATTTTTTTTACTTGGTGAAGTCCAAGGTCGAACTCAGGGAGGCAACTGTCTCCTTAGGTCCAATTTTATCAAAATCCAAGTGTGAGATTTTCGGGGAACATACTTTTTTGGTCTTTTTCTATTTTCTATGCAGACACATACAAAATCAGGCCAAATTAAATGTTAATTCAGAAAGATGGTCAAATTAATTCCAAAAATTATGAAACTTGGCCAGATTATGAAATGAAATGAAATTAGTCTACTCTAATTTTTTTGTGATTTTTAGACACTAAATAAATTTACTGTGAATTAAAGGAACAGACAGAGTGACTTTCAGGATTTGAATTTTAATAAATATCAAACCACAATTTTTTCAAGAACTAAAATTATCCTAGTTGGCTCTAATGAGGAGGGACCTAGGAAAATTAACAGAACTTAATTTCACTGTGAAATGAATTAATTAAAATTAATCTAAGAAAATCACATAACAATTTATTTAGGCCTCGATATGCGTGAAAATGCTATGAAATTTTTATGGTATGTTAGAAATGATGTCCTTAAGCTACTGTGAATTTTTGATGAATTTTGGAAGCACAAAGAATTATCTATAAATCAAAAGGTTTCACTGGGCAAAATATGTCAACAATTAACCAACTAATTCATTAATAATTCAAATGAACTTACAAAAATATGACACATGTACCAATAGACAGAGGACAAGATTTCTAACACAATGCAATTTTTAGAATTTCAAAATGATGTAAAATGCAATCTAGGGATGCATGCAAACACAGGGGTGTAAATGCAATACAGGAAATTAAAATTACAATAAACAAATATGCTGACAGGGACTCAAATGCAATTACCTATAATGCGGGGGACTCTTGTGCAAATTCTCCACAGGGCACGTGCTCCTCACGTGGGGTCTGCTTCACAGGGACCTCGTTGTAATTTCGGAGAACTCCAAGGGCTGCTGTGCAAATTACCCAGGCCGCCCGTGCTCCTCACGTGGGCGGCCCAGGCTCGGGTAGCTGCGGAGGCTCGGGGCTAGGCTCGGGCACTTCTGGAGGTCTGGAGTGAGATTCGGGTGATCCGAACCTAGGCTCGGGGAAGAGGCTCGGACCGAGGCTGCGTGGCGAACTGGGAACCCTCGGATCGAACTTGATCCGATGGATGGCGGTGAAGACGCGTGGCGTGACTTCAGGCCGTTAGATCTAGGTCGATCCAACGGCTCCTGGCTTCGATGGGGCTGCGACGTGGCTGAAGATCCACCGCTGGATCAGATGAAAGATCAACGGCTGCGAGCTGCTGCGGAGAGGGGACACGTGGCACGCTGAGGGCCGTTCGATCGATGTGATCGAACGGTAGCTGTACGTCTCCTCCAATGATCCTCCGCCGCCTGCGGAGGAGATGGCGGGGCTCCGGCGAAGGAGCCTTTGCTCCGCCCGTCCTTCCTAGTGCCGATGAAGCTCTCCGACTCGACGGAGATATCCCGGAAGATGCGCGACGGTGCGGCGGAGGTGCTGGTGTCGTCAGGAGCGGCGGAGGGTGGTCTGGAGTCGTTGGCGATGAAGCTTGAAGTATGCTCCGGTGAAGTTCCGTCCAATGAACAGAGGAGTACCTGCAGGTGTTAGAGATGGAGCCGAAGCTCGTGCGTGCGCTCGTGAAGGTGGGTGGACGTTTGGCGAGGCCTAAGGTAGATGGGGGTGGCCTGACGGAGAAGCTCCAGCCAAGTGGCGGAGCTGGAAATCGATGGAGGGTGAAGTGCGTCGTCGGAGGGTGCGGAGTGGTCAGCGAAGATGGAAGCTTCGACGCGAAGCTTGGCGGAATGCAATGGAGGTGTGAGAGTGACCAGAGGCGGAGAATAACAAGCGAGAAATTCAAAGAAGAAATGAAGATGAGATCGGAGAAGAATGGAGGGTTCACCTGGGGATTGGAACTCGTCGGGGGGTTCCAGGTCGTCGCTCGAAGGGCCGGTGGCTCCCTGAGCTCAAGCAGCTGCTCGGAGATGAGGCTGCAACACGGCGGAGGAGCCGCGGATCTCGCCGGAGAAGACACCTGTCTTCGCTCGAAGAGACGGCCAATTGCTGTCACCAATCGAGAGCTCTGAGCTCGGGGGTTTCTCCTGTAATGGCGGATGGGGGTGACGTTGGCCGGTGGAGGAGTATTTAAAGGAGGAAGGTCTCGGCTGGAGTGGAGGTGGCGCGAGGTTTATGGAGTTCGTGGGAGAGAGCTGGAGGTAGTGATGGAGTGTGAGGTACACGGCGAGGGAGAGGGACGAGTGGGCGACGTCGTGGGGGTGTCAGCGGTCGGAGGGGATGGCTGACGTGCGTCCGAGAATAGGAAGGGGGCGCCCCTCCCGCAAGGCAAGGGACGTGGGAGAGAGGGGCGCCTGGAGGTAGGAGACGAGGTCTCCACCGTTGGATCGTGTGATCCAACGGTGGCGATCGAGAGAGACTGGTCGGGTAGGATTAAATCTGAGGCGCTGAGATGAAGGGTTATGGTGTAGCCACGTGGCGTGTTGCGGGCGAAGCGCGAGCGGACGGCCTGGATGAGGAGTTGAGGTTAATCGAAGGGTCCAGGAACGCCTAAGGAACAAGCGGCTGTGATGGAAGGATCGCGAGTTTGATCGGATGGTGCACATGCCGCCACGTGGCTAACTCTGGAAGAGGCGCGGATGAGCGGCGTAGATCGATGCAGGAGTTGATCGGACGGTCCAGGCAAGGGGCGTGCGTGGGAAAAGCTGGGCTGTTGGATCTGAAGCGAGATCCAACGGCTGAGGACGCAGATGGATGAGGCGAATGGACGCGGGCCGCGTGGCGCATCCAGAGGGCGCCACGTGGCCTGCTGTGAGTGGCTGGAACAAGATGCACGTGTAGAGGGAAGAGGGAACCGAATTTGGAAAAAACTCAAAACATGAAAGTTGTAGATCTCGATGAGCTCTACAAGTTTCATGTTGACCAAAGACGGAGATGGGGTCAAATATTATCCATAAATACAAGGATACATAGATATACATATGTAGTATACAAAGTGGCCCAAAAACCCAACTTTCTCATACGAGCTCCAAATTGGATGAAATTAGTCTCTTTTTAAAGGTCTTTTAATGTAGAGTATTCTAAGAGTAAGTAGACCTAAATTGGAGTTTGTATGAGGGCTGTATTTGCATTCTAATGTACAGGGGTTCTCAGGCTTTATTGGTTATTTTACAAAGGTGATTTTTGGTCTTTTCCCTATATTATTAACTAAGGAGTACAATTTATAGAGAAGAGGTTATTTTAGTGCATGGGTATTTTACAGAGGATTTTTGACTTCTTATTTGAATGCAAATGGCTGCTAAAATGAATGTGTTATGTATGTATGCATGAGTGCTAGTTATGCATTATAAAGGGAAATATGCCTCTATTTACTCAGGAACAAGGCTCTATTTTTGACTCTTGAAGTGATGAATCACAGATTCATCAATGGACTCACATGGGGTACTGAAACCTTTCCTTTATTCATATTTTTGGTTTTTGATATTTTTCTATTTTTTGGGTTTTCTCATAACACTCCTCAGGTATAGGAGATGACAACACCGCATAAGGATTCTTGGTGCCATCAGTACCACTGAGAACATCTGGCTTTGCAGCATCAACACCGCACTCTGGCCAAGCATCTGGTAAATGGGTAGCATCAGCACCACCATCTGGTGGATCATCATCCTTGGTGGCTTCAGTACCATCGTCATCATCATGGTTAGTGGCATCAGTACTGCTCTCGACTCCGTCTGGCACCCTAGAATCAGCATCGGGGTGTCACCTAGACGAGTCATCGCCGGCTGGCTTCCTCCCGCTCCTAAATGTCACAAAATCAGTATTAAGAAAGGAATAAGGAATATCATCCAAAATATCACTAGGAGTGGCAATCTCTATGAACTGTACCTACTCAGACTTCCTATTTAGATTGTTCGGGTTTGGTTCAATTTGAGCGGGTATGGCGGCTTTCTCTTTCATTATTTCCCTCATATCTTGTCGGAACTCGTCCATCTCTCACCAGAAGGTGGACTGCTGGTCTGAAAGCAAACAGGAGAGATCATCAAGGGCTGGGTTCTCTTAGGCCGGTGCATGAGAACTGGACGGGTTGCCTCGCTGGGAAATAAGGTTGTTATTGCTGCCGTGGGTAGTGAGGAGGAGGCTGGGAGTACTGCTACTGAGGTTGTTGTGGTTGCCTCCACTACTGACCTGATAGGGTTGAGGATCGTGTTGTTGTTGTTGGGAGTACTGGGGTTGCTGTTGTGGTTGGGCGCCTTGCCCTGCCTGTGCCAGAGGCTGTTGCCGGGATGAGGTGCCTCCAGTGGACCAACAAAAATCGGGTGATCACAACGGATCCCGAGCTGCTGTTGGTACTGGTCGTACCAAATCCTGTTGACTTCCATCAACGACTCTATCTGCTTTGCTAGAGGGCGGGCAACCAATGGCTAATCCGATTGGTATACCACCATCTGAGTGTCAAGTGGTGGCTGCTGATACTGCTGAACTGGTTCCGCCTGAATATGATGGACATGGCGGTCTAAGGCAGAGCATTGATATGAACTGCTCCCTGGATCAATCCGTGACCTCAAGCTAGACTGAGAAGTCGTCTGTGCCTTCTAGAGACACATGATCTGAGTCTTCAGGTCACTGATGGTCAGGGCTAGCTCATCGATCATGTTGAGCTTGTCTAAGCCCTGATACGTCTTCTTCTCGATGAACTCCATCCGATCCAACTTCTGGTTGATGATGCCCATGTCAGAGGCTGTTGATTCTGCAAGTGTTGCTGCCGTCGACAAGGAAGAAGGACCGACCTCAATACATGTTATCATCTAGTAAGAAATTGCCTGCTGGGGGGCCTTGGGCTACGAATAGACCCAGGTCTGAGACATAATTGTGTAGTTCTCAACCATCTCCTCATAGATGGACCATACCTGGTCTTCATCCTTGACGAAGTAAGACCCTCCACAAGAGGCATTCACAAGCCCCTGCAGCTCCGGTGTCAGCCCACAGAAAAAGCTTTGGACAAGATTGGGCTTGGATATACCATGGTGTGTACACCGGTCGATGAGCTCTTTGAATCGATCACAGATTTCATGGAATTGTTCATTCAAGATCATAGTTAAGTTGCTTATCATGGCTCTCACTGCATTGGTCCGGTTGCGTGGATAGTACTTGTTCAAGTACTCGTTCCGAAGCTGCTCCCAAGAAGTGACATACCTCCCTAAATGCTTATGCCAATAGGTTTCTCTGTCAACCAAGGAGAAAGGGAAGGCCATTATCTTGATAGTATCCTCGTCCACCAGTTTGTCATGGACGATGCTGCAGATCATCTCAAACTCCTGCCGATGGAGATGCGGCTCTTCGATAGCTAGCCCATGGAACTTGGGTAGTAATTGGATAGTCTGGGACAGAGCTCGAAGTTGCCATCGATAAGGGGAAGCTGGATCCATCTGTATGTGAGGGTTGCACCAGGATTGTGCAACTGCCTCATCGTCCTGGCTGGCTTGGTTGGGTCCTGCAGCTTCTCCTGGTGACGATCTCCTTTTTCTCTGGCCTCTGCTCGTGGTATATCTCCACCGACCGCTGCTCTATCTGGCTCTTCTCGGTCATCTCTCATCTGCACTAGTTCACTCACATCTGCCATGAACGCTCCTTGGTCCTGAATCTGCCTCTGCATGGTCTCTAAGGAAGGAAGCAAAGTGTTGTTGATGGTAGTCTGGTCCAATACGAATGAAGAAGCTTGGGGCTGCTCATCAGTCCTTCCCTCTCTAATGGCCATGTCTCCGGTCTCTACAAAGGCAAAAGACCCTAGCTCAGGTGATGTCAAGTGAATATGTTGTTGTGTTGGCCTTTCTGGTGATATCTCAAGAGTGGAAGAAGGGTGGTCAAGGGGGAACAAGGTGGAAGAGAGCTCAGGTTCAGAAAGCGGGTATGAGCTCTCTGAAGCTGCCTTAGATAGAACAGACCGGAGTGTTGGATAGCGGCAAAGGTAACCTAAGAGACCTCAGGCCCATCATCGTGATGCGGTGATTTATGAAAATTGGATCTGGGACACAAACAAGATGAGAAATCAAACCTCCAATTCACCTACGCAACACAAGCCGATGACTGTGAAGGCTCGATCTTTAATGTTGTCAAATTTTATTTAGGTGATAATTCAATCTATCAGAGCGGTTTAGTGAGTTGTTAGGATCCCAGTGCTCTCAGGAGACTGTCCTGGCTTCCCACAACTAGTTTTTCCCATCCATTATGGATTACGGATCGTTTACCAGCTACCCGATCTACCCACTTTGCTAAGGAAGTCCCACACCGATTACCAGTTACCCGGTGAAATCCTCAATGAAGAACAACCAATCACAAGAACCAGTAGTCTGAAGAGAGTTTAGGTGTGTCTCTCTATCCTAGTGTGTGGGTTGCTGTCTTGCTAAAGATAAATCAAACAACGAGGGGGTAACTCTTCCAAAAGCAAAGATTTTTAAGTGATGTTTAGTTTTAGGCCAAGTTTCCTTTTGCAGTCCTAGATTTTATTGGCTATCACTTTTTATGTATTTTTCCTGAAATAATGCAAACGTCTAATTTTCTAATTTCCTTTTTATTTTAAGTTTAAGAAAATAGGGGGAGAAAAGCGGAAAAGCTGATGCGTGATTCAAACACTATGCATGTAGAGATAGAAATGCATACCTTGCTCCGACACTCTACATGCAGGGTGATCCGTGCTTAAATTTAAAGAAAGAAATTAAACTAATATATATGATGCATGAAGAAATCATCCTAAGATGAGCAACTTTTATTAGCGGGAAGAGCTGGTAATTAATTATCCGGAAGAGAGACCAGAATCTAGTATTAAATGCAGATCGACGCCCACCATAGTAGGTCCTGCAAGCGTTGTATACGACCTCTCTCGGCATGTGGTCTCTTATCGAGATAAATTAACTTCTTTATTAATTTAACTAAGTCCAATTACGTTCTATAGGAATAGGCAGTCTTTTAAGGTGTTTGGACCTAGCTAATTCACCAAGCTCAAGCAAATAAAAGTCTTAAATCTAAGGGACAAAGATTTAAGGATCATTTAGAAAATAAAGGCAGAAAAACTCGGAAAAAACTGCAGTGAAGTCCCCCAAGTACATCGATACTCGGCGAAACAGACCCCAAATAATGGTCAAGTGTCCAAAAAGTCTAAATTATTACAATAATGTTTTCACAAAAATAAAATCGATCTAAAGTAACTATCTTTTCTCCTCCTCTGCTCCTCCTCAGATGCGTGCCTCTCCAAAAGCGAACTGAATCGTCCCTTGGGCAGTTCCTCACACAAAAAGCGAAACAAAAGAAAGTCAGAAAGCAGTTATAATGGACAGATACAAAATTACTCAAAAATGAAATCAACTAATAAGTCGTGTTCCCCCGCAACGGTGCCATTTTGATGATGCGATTTTTCAGGCCGGTTAAGGTGGAATAAACAATCAAATAGCGTTGTCCTTAATCAACCAAATTGATCACAAGAAAGTCAAACTACTCAAGAATAAATCAATCAAATGTAAGCGGCATTGTATTTTATTTACCTGGTATAGCGACTAGGGTCGAACACAAGGAGCACGATTAAAAAACTCAGTAGTCAGATTTCGAGAATAAAACTCTTTTTTGTGGTTATTAGTTTTTCAAATTTTTAATTTTAAAATAAGCACAAGGAATAAAAACACACACCACACTCTTTTTGTATTTTTCAAAATAGTCAAAATGCTCATAAAATTACAAAGAAAATATTTTTGGGTTTTATAGGTTTGGAGGTGTTGGGCCCTCAAACCGTCTGTACTACATGAAGTCCCTTTAGGGAAAGATTTGGTACACCCAAGAATGGTGTCAACTTCTGCAACAAGAGGAGCTTCATAAAGGGGATAATTCAGTAGGGACAGAGGTGGATTGCAAGGATGTTTTGTCTCCAAATTCCTAATGGCACCTCTATTGAAAGATGCCACACCGGATGAAGATAAAACTTTTACCGCTACTATAAAATGGTCAGATGCAACCTTGCGAAGGCATTGCCTAATGTTTTGATTTAATTTTGTTATCTCCCTCTTTAAAGAAGCCACCATTATGTTCCATAGCCTCAAGTACAAGAGCATTCAACACATGTTCCATTAGCTTAGTAATACCGTCAACTTCTCCCCATATAGAGAGTGAGCTAAGGATAATACGTTGTTTCATAGACTTTCTGTTGCTAGACCTACAATCATAGCTGTTTTGAGGATGGAACAACTACAAAGTACAATGTGGACGAAGCAACAACATCACCCACGTAGATATTTGCTCAACGATCACTTTATAAAGAGATGTCTTTAAAAATTGAGAGAAGGCAAGTCGACAACTAAGAGGGATGCTCTTCACGGTCAAGATAGGTAATTTAAAGACCCGATCGAGAAGCATGTCATCAAGGACCAGTCTCTATAGTAGTAGATATCTCAAGACTCTTTTGGAGAGGTTAATAATGCCAACAAGGCAGCTTCCAATCTCTCCAAAATCCTTAGTGACCAGAGTAATACCATCATCGTGATGGTATGCGCAACTCCTTGCATGTGTCTTCATACACTTCGCCCATAATCAATGATCAAGGATACTCAAGGTGTTGGACATGCGAGCCCACGGTGAGCCATTATGCAATACATGTTATTGTGAATATCATTCCCTGATCTGAAATGAAGAATAAATAATTTGCATAATAGGTCCCTTACTACAATTAGGGTTATGTACCATGACCATCTTAATGATCATACAACTGTTGATTCGATTATTGAATCATAGAGGCTGGTGCTTGGATGAATATCTAAAGAGTTAGATTGATGACTCATCAAGCACCGTCAAATGATTATTAAGAGATGATCTCCAGCCTGAGTAGGAGATGGCAATCCTTTCTCACATAGGCTGATATATGAACGACCTCTTGATGCAGGTCCTCTGCATAGGAATAGAGATTCGGAGGTGTCAGATTAGTTAGGTCAAAGAGTTGACTTAACAAGATCGAGTAACCAAAGTCCAGTGTCGTATACTGTCACGATATAGGCACGCATCCTCCGACCGAAGACAGATGTGTTACTATATGTCCGAGTATGTACATTTGGCAGACCAAAAGGTTGATGGCCTAACCAAGGTCTATACACCGGCGCGCTAGTGTGCATGCAAGGGCATATGAGTAATACGATCTCTCAAATTGATCATACAAGTTCATTACTGACCGGAAGACATGAGCTCACTCATGAGACATTGGGAAGAATCAAATTCCGTGCACGGTCGTCTCGCTTTGGAAGCTTGACTGAATTTGTAGGTTTGATATATACTTTTGGAAAGTATATGATCAACACATGGGTATTATATATGCTTTTGGAAAGTATATGATCAATACCAACTCCCAATGATCGAATGAGAAAACTTACTGATAAAACCCTGAAGTAGACAGTGTAAAATAGATCTTATACATCATGTTTATTCTGGGTCTTCCAGTATGCAGGATGTAAAGGTATTGTGAATACCTGAGGGTGATGTGATCATAAACGATTGTATAACCATGACGCTTCTATTCATAGGGAGTGATGAAACGGGTCTGGATTTTAGTGACTCCTCTCGCAGAGAAGTGATCTAATCTTAGTCCAAATATTGGACATTGATCTGAATGTGATTCAGATACAATGAGAATATTAGATCTACGGTCTTGATTTAATCAAGCATCTATGGGAGGTCCGTAAGATCTAGATTTGAGATGTGATCTCAATATCCAAGTCACTATATGTGGAACAATACAATCGCCCTGTCCTTATCTCCAATTATCTTCGGAGAAAGCGCATTATCCTTGAAAGAGTTCATGGATAATTTTCATTGTTGATATGCGTATCCGAGCATTGAGAAAATTGATAATTAAATGTGATTTAATTATCATGGATAATATGAATTTGATTCATATTATAAGGAGAGTTATCTGAGATAATTAAATGTGATTTAATTATCAAAGATATGAATAATGTGAATGTGATTCATATTATTTTGACACATGAGAATAGAGATCTAAGATGATTAAATATGATTTAATTATCATGGATATGAATAATGTGGAAAGCACTATCCATATTAATCATATATATTATAAATACGATTTATAACACATAAGAGAGAGCTATTTGTGATTTATATTTATTGATTAATTATTGATGTGAATTGGATTCACATCGGATGATTAATTAAAATATAATTTACATTTTGTTTTGGGATGTGAACGTGATTCACATTTTTCCCAATGGCATGATTGCAATATTTCACAAGATAATTATGAATTATTTTTTGTGCGATAATTTACAGCAATTATTGTTGTAAATCCTGGAGATATCATGAGATAATGATATCTCATGAGATAATGAGATCTCATGAGATAATGAGATCTCATAAGATGTTGGTAGCCGCCCTCTCTTTAGGAAATATGGTTTATCTCCTCATTATCTACAAGGATAATTAATTGATTTGATTTGAATTTAAATATATTGATTTATCGATATATATATATTAATTTAAATTAAATCATTAGTTGTTGTGTTTTTACAACAACATCTTAGTCATTGAAAGAATTAGCCATTGGAAGAAACACAAATCAATCTCATCCATTGATTTTGTGTTGTCCATGGATTGAGATCCATGGATCCCAAAACACTATTTAAGAAGAGGCACCCCTTGCTCTTCAAGATATATGATAGATGATTAACGAATGCTCTCTCTCTCTCTCCCCCCTTTTCTCTCTATACGCCCACTCTCTCTATCTCTCATGTGGTAGTCCACCATGGATGCCCTAGAGAGATCCTCCATCGCCGCAGCGCCGCTGTTATGCTGCCCGATTGTTTGCTCGTGGATCTCCATCTATTTCTGCGTGCCTTTCTCGTGAAGAAGATGTCGTATCTTGTTTGTCGAGATCAGGAGATCTGTGGCTTGGATCATCAACATGGATTGCGAGAAACACACGTCTCATCCACGCGCTCGCAAGCGTCTCCTCCGTCGGATCAGACTTGAGACAGGAGGTCTCTTCATTTAGAGACTCGATCGTAACCACGCTTCAAGAGGTAATCCTATTACTTGTTTGTGGTTTAGATGAAACGATCCGAGAAAGATTCTGGGATCATGTGGTTTCATAATATTAAAAAAATAAATTCGGTTGCATTGAGCGACTAGTACGACTAGTCGCTCCCGACTGCATTCGATGCGATCATCACGATTCTGTGATGCGATTGAGGATTATTCCCATATCCTTAAAGTGGTATCAGAGCCAGGTTATCAAAGGTTTTGGATTAGATCCATGTACCTATGAAGATTTGGGCTCGTTTGAGTTCGTGAAGATTTTAGCATTTCAATTTTTACAGCCCTGTCTTGTGATAAAATTTCAGCCCTGTTTAAATGTTTTAAATATAAAATTTTAAATTGGATAATGTTCCCCATTAATTAAGAAAATAGTAGGATTTGAGTTTGCATAATTTGGATTTCGTTTGCTCAAGATATGATCGTTTTATTGATCATATATCCACTGTTTTGGGGATGGTGGTTAGTGATGTAATTAAAGAGTTAATTACAGATCTTAAATGTCTGGAAATGCATAATTATCAGTTGAGTTCTGTTTTAAATCAAATTAGAGAACGAAATAAATTTAGTTTGCATTAATTGGATTTAAATTGATCGAGTTATGTTGATTTTAGTGAGTAGGGGTCACTGCTGGAAATTAACAAACTTGATCATGAACCTTGTGATTGTCATTCAAATAAATTAAGGGAAATTAATTGTTAATTTTCTGAAATAATTATTGATAAATATTTATTAAATATTTAAAGATGATAATTATTTCCTTGAATGACATTGTGTTAACCAAACGATAAGATAGTTGATCTTGATCACAATCGGTTAATATGAAATTTCCAACAAATATTATTTTCATGAAAACTCTAGTTTATCCTACAATAGTTGTAGGACAAATTTTACATGTAAAACCTTGTTGCTTGAATAGGATTGGGGATTTTTTAGCAAATCTCCTTATAATATTATCAAAATGGTTTTGATGAATGATATAACTTCGGTTGAAAAACCGATGAACATCTCAAGTACAAAGTGATTGACTCGTCATTTTTTTTCCCGAGGCGGATATGGTGCCTAGTCGGGGAGCGTTGGGGTAGCAGGTTGCGCCGTGTGTGGTCTGTCCCATTCTCGTCGGTACTGGCCATGACAGCGGGCAGGGAACAAATGATGCTTGAGAGATCATAATGTATTTTCTAATTATTAAAATTCGAATAATATGTATTTGAGATGATATTGTAATTCAAGTAACAATTAAGATTGTTTGTTGGATATTAGTTGGATCATTAATTTAATATGATTAGATTAATTGGAATCCAATTAAAACTAAAACACTCTATTATGAATAGAGATATTATTTCCCTTGAAAGAATTAATCGTAATGAATATGATTCATAATGATTAATTAGAATTTGAATATAATATGAAGGATCACATAAGTGACATCCATGGTCTCCCATCAAGCCGAAGTATTCCATCGCCAGATATTGTATGTAGGAGACACATGTTCGAAGTGACATTATCTGCATACAATCCATTTGGATCGGGCTCTTCACTTCTCGAAAGAGTAAGGACGTATGCATAGTGACCCCAATATCAGATCCTCATATTATTGGGGCGATATTGGATTGCGCATAGTGAGTATTAATCTTGTTGACGGTTGGTTCAATTAATGATGGGTCAACATCGCCCTAAGGGTGGTGGGCTCGGGTGTTAAAGACCGAAATGAGAAATGCAAGTTAGACTTGCAAGGCAGAATGTGTTCCCGCTTCTTTTTATCCGAGTTACAGGTTCTCATATTATTGGGATGTAACAAAGATAAGGAAGGAGATCCCAGATCTTGCTTGAGACATAATGGTAAATATATCTCTTACATTGAAAGTGATTAAGGGAATGAACTCTCAGTGTTGACAAGGCAAGACAACTTTGATATAAAAAAATTCCTAAATCAAAGTAAAATATGTACATATATAAATATATACACTTATGTAAATTTCTTATTTCAGACAATCCTTCATTAAACCCACTCAATGTTATACTCAATAATAACCAGTAAAATATCATGGATTGGACTCATGATCCAGATATTGTACTTGCAGTTGGACACATAATGTATGTGGTTGCAATGTACAAGTTTCCTCATAATAATGATGAATGACAATTAAATAGACAATAGATCTACAACCCTAGGGATTGTATGTCTCTATAGTCTTGATATCATCAAATGTACTTTGGAAGTGACATGTCGATGATGATCGTAATTGTCAATTAATCCTTATAAACATCTAAGAAGATATTCTGGCATACATATGTGCTCTTGACATTTATCATGAATGACATGGTTCACTGCATCATGCAGAATGGTAGCTCTATAAGAGATGATGTATTCAAAATTTTTGAATACCTACCTGAACCAATGTTTTGATCATTCATGAAGCTTCATAATATTCATATTGTATGAATTTAATGAAGCATGTATAAATGTTAAAATGCTCTTACATTGAATTCTTTTGAATTTAACATAAGAGATCCTTAGTCTTAAGTAATGGTTGTTTATAGATAAAGGGAGCGTAGTGGAAGCATGGGTCAGACACAAGATGAGAAGGACGGTCAAAGAGTTGATCGTACTTCTATAACTTCCATATGAAATCCTAAGAGTTGGATGAATGCCAATACTGCAATAAGTTGATGTGTTGATAGTATGACTATCAAGTCTGTCTAAAATCCTTAGTGAAGGATTCAGATAGAGCAACAGAATAATCTACATATAATCATTGACTTTGACGTACTTATTTCATAAGATAAAGTCTGATAATTGTATCCCAATCTTCTAATGGCACTTCAACTGGTTGCATATATATATATATATTAGAAGATAAGAAATTTGATCTTAAGATTTAATAGTCATCTACATAGATATTGATGTAATTGTTGCAACAATCTCTGTTGGATAGATAGACTTCATATTCTTAGTGGGAGAGCCCTTAGTCTTAGAGAATGTCTCTATGACCTAGATATTAGAATACACTCATTGTTTGTTTCTAAATGTTGGAAATAAACATGAATTTTGAGATAGAACTATCATAAAGAGTTATGATGGATATATTTCAGATAATAATCTAAGATCTAGTGGACTCCATAAAATTAGAAAGTTAATGAATGGTTCATTAAGATTTCTAATACTGAAAATTAAAACCTTTATAAGATCAATAGGAGGATGAACATCATTTGACAATGATTTGGCATCAAGTTTTGGACATATGTCTGTTGATGAGATCAATAGACTAGTAAGCTATGAAACTTTAGAATGTCTAAAATTTCAAATCTTACATACTTCTGAAAATTGTATTCGAAGAATGTCCAATACAACATTCTCTTGGGAAAGGTGTAAGAAGTCAAGGTATTCATGATCTCATATATATTGATGTATGTGAATCATCTATATCACAATAAACATTATGGATATGTGATATCTATTGATGATTATGTATGATATGAGATTTCTTCTCTTCACCTAAGAAAACTTTGAAATGTTCAAAGATTCCATAATTTTGGTTTAGAACCAAATTTTGAAGAATGATGAAATGATTTGATCTAACCTAGGTAGCTTGTATCTGTTAGATAAATTCAAAGAATACCTTATTCAGATATGAATATCATTTCTATCTCAATCCTCCTAACACACCTAAGCTCAATAGAGTTGTAGGGAGATACAATTGGATCATGTATGACATGATTTGATCAATGATTAATTTTAGCATAATTTCCTCTTAGTTTCCTGGTATATATGTAGTAGAGACTACATTATATATCCTTAATAAGATTCCATGCAAGTAAGCTGGAATCGAGCACTAGAGAGTGCTACTTCATTAGGAAAATAAAGGATGATATTGGATACCTACTTTATGACCTTGAGATTCTTAAAAGTTCTCATCTCTGAGAATGTGATTCTCATAGGATTGAGACTCTTGAGAATCAAGACGAAAATGAAGTAAAGGAACTCATTGAATCTTGAGATGATAATGAGGCTCCTGAAATCGGAAACCAAAATGATAATTAAAGATGAAACACTAATACCTCTTTAAATGAGTTTGAGGATGTATTCCATGTGTCAATTAAGTCTGACAATGATCTGACTTCATATGATGAAATCTTTGAAGATCATGACATGGAGAGATGTATGTTAGCAGTAAAGTCTAAATGTAGACTTTGTATACAAGTGTTGTATATGGACCCTCGAGGATCCACCTATAAGGGTAAGACCCGTTAAGATGTAAATTGATCTTCAAGAGAAAGAGGGAACCCGATGAGAAGGTAAAGACCTTCAAAGCACGACTGGTATCCACAAGATACACACGAAGAGAAGACATTGCTTGCGATGAGGCTTCTCCTTTAGTGACCATGCTTAAAGCCATCAGACTATTGCTGACTATAGCTACACAACTTGACTTCGACAACTTCGAGATGGAAGTCAAGATTGCATTCCTCTATGAATACCTCTCCGAGGATATTCACAAGAAGTATCCCCGGGGCTTCATGGTTGAGAAAAGCAGGGCGTGCAAGCTAGAGAGCTCCATCTATAGACTCAAGTAAGCTTCTTGAAGTTGGAACAAAAGATTTGATGAAATCGTAAATATTATGATTTCAGATATAATCTTGATGAACCATGTGAAGCTTAGTGGGAGTGCCATTGTGTTCATCGTGCTAAATGTAGATAATATATTAATCATTTTAAAATGATATAAGGATGATAATAAATGTTTTATAGACTGGCTATTCCATATCTTGAAATATGATTTCAAGGATACCTCTTAGATCTTAGTTCTGAAGTTGTTCAGAAGCAAAGAGAATAGGGTATTGGGACCGTCACATTTGTAGTACACCTTGGACATATTCCATTCTTGGAAATTCCAAGAAAGGCTTCCTTGCCTTAAGATTTGGTACTGACCTATCTAAAGGGATAGCACCTCAAAGAGTTGAGGAAGTGAATGATAGAACTTCTTGCACTTGTGCATCAGTTACGAGAAGCTGAGTGTATGCTAGATGTGTACAAAAGCCAGACATCTGCCATGTAGTGGGAGTAGTAAACTGTTACTAATCCTACTATGGAGATAAAATACTTGATTGCAGTAATAAAAAAATCTTCAAATATGACAATACTTTTGAGATAATGATCTCTAAGTCTTATCTTCAAGAAATTAAGACTATACAGATAGTGATCTAAAAGGTCTTAATTGGATACCTTTGGAGATAGAGATCTCCAGGAATAAGGGTGTTCGAATAAGGATTATGGAAATGCTGGTTATAATAAATATTAAGCAATAGTGTCAAGGACCCTATAACTGCTTTGACTAGATTGAGTATCGACTGCATAAGATGTAATATTCGCATTAGATGCGAGCACTGTTACTGGGGATATGCAAGTGGCGTAAAAGGACTCGGCGTAGTCTCGCGGCTACAGAGTGACTTATCAGCTTACCTAGCTATTTTCTAAATAGCCTATGACTGTCACATGAGTGTGGGTTTAAAGATTATCCCATTAATGACTCTTTAGGATAGTGGGATATTGTTTGACATGTGAGCCCACAACGAGCCATTATGCAATAAATGTTATTGCGAATATCATTCCCTGATCTAAAATGAAGAATAAATAATTTGCATAATAGGTCCCTTGGTCAATTAGGTTTATGTACCATGGCCATCTTAATGATCATACAGCTGTTGATTCAATTATGGAATCATAGAAGCTGGTGCTTGTATGAATATCTAAAGAGTTAGATTGAGGACTCATCAAGCACCGTCAAATGATTATTAAGAGATGATCTCCAGCCTGAGTAGGAGATGGCAATCCTTTCTCACAAAGGCTGATATCTAACCGACCTCATGATGCAGGTCCTCTGCATAGGAATAGAGATTCAGAGGTGTCAGATTAGTTAGGTCAAAGAGTTGACTTAACGAGATCGAGATAACCAAAGTCCTATGTCGTATACTTTCATGATATAAGCACGCATCCTCTGACCGAAGACGGATGTGTTACTATATGTCTGAGTATGTACATTTGGCAGACCAATAGGTTGATGGCCTAACCAAGGTCTATACACCGACGCGCTGGTGTGCATGCAAGGGCATATGAGTAATACGATCTCTCAAAGGGATCATACAGGTTCATTACTGAACCGGAAGACATGAGCTCACTCATGAGATATTGGGAAGAATCAAATTCCGTGCACGGTCGTCTCGCTTTGGAAGCTTGACTGAATTTTTAGGTTTGATATATACTTTTGGAAAGTATATGATCAACACCTGGGTATTATATATGCTTTTGGAAAGTATATGATCAATACCAACTCCCAATGATCGAATGAGAAAACTTACTGATAAAATCCTGAAGTAGACAGTGTAAAATAGATCTTATACATCAGGTTTATTCTGGGTCTTCCAGTATGCAGGATGTAAAGGTATTGTGAATACCTGAGGGTGATGTGATCATAAACGATTGTATAACTATGACGCTTCTATTCATAGGGAGTGATGAAACGGGTCTGGATTTTAGTGACTCCTCTCGTAGAGAAGTGATCTAATCTTAGTCCAAATATTGGGCATTGATCTGAATGTGATTCAGATACAATGAGAATATTAGATCTACGGTCTTGATTTAATCAAGCATCTATGGGAGATCCGTAAGATCTAGATTTGAGATGTGATCTCAATATCCAAGTCACTATATGTGGAACAATACAATCGCCCTGTCCTTATCTCCAATTATCTGCGGAGAAAGCGCATTATCCTTGAAAGAGTTCATGGATAATTTTTATTGTTGATATGTGTATCCGAGCATTGAGAAAATGGATAATTAAATGTGATTTAATTATCATGGATAATATGAATTTGATTCATATTATAAGGAGAGTTATCTGAGATAATTAAATGTGATTTAATTATCAAAGATGTGAATAATGTGAATGTGATTCATATTATTTTGACACATGAGAATAGAGATCCAAGATGATGAAATACGATTTAATTATCACGGATATGAATAATATGGATAACACTATCCATATTAATCATATATATTATAAATATGATTTATAATATATGAGAGAGCTATTTGTGATTTATATTTGTTGATTAATTATTGATGTGAATTGGATTCACATTGGATGATTAATTAAAATATAATTTACATTTTGTTTTGGGATGTGAATGTGATTCTCATTTTTCCCAATGGCATGATTGCAATATTTCACAAGATAATTATGAATTATTTTTGTGAAATAATTTACGACAATTGTTGTTGTAAATCCTGGAGATACCATGGGATTATGGTATCTCATGAGATAATGAGATCTCATAAGATAATGAGATCTCATGAGATGTTGGTAGCCGTCCCCTCTTTTTAGGGGATATGATTTATCTCCTCATTATCTCCAAGGATAATTAATTGATTTGGTTTGAATTTAAATATATTGATTTATCGATATATATTAATTTAAATTAAATCATTAGTTGTTGTGTTTTTACAACAACATCTTAGCCATTGAAAGAAACACAAATCAATCTCATCCATTGATTTTGTATTGTCCATGGATTGAGATCCATGGATCCCAAAATACTATTTAAGAAGAGGCACCCCTTGCTCTTTAAGATATATGACAGATGATTAATAAATGCTCTCTCTCTCTTCTCTCTACACACACTCTCTCTATATCTCTCATGTGGCCATCCACCATGGATGCCCTAGAGAGATCCTCCATCACCGCAGCGTCGTCGTTATGTTGCCTGATCGTTTACTCGTGGATCTCCGTCTACCTCGGCGTGCCTTGCCCGTGAAGAAGATGTCGTATCTCATTTGTCGAGATCAGGAGATCCGTGGCTTGGATCATCAACATGGATTGCTAGAAGCACACGTCTCATCCACGCGCTCGCAAGTGTCTCCTCCGTCGGATCGGATTTGAGACAGGAGGTCTCTTCGTTTAGAGACTCGATCGCGACCACGCTTCAAGAGGTAATCCTATTACTTGTTTGTGGTTTAGATGAAACGATCCGAGAAAGGTTCTTGGATCACGTGGTTTCATCATATTAAAAAAAATTTTAAATTCCGCTGCATCGAGCAACTAGTACGACTAGTCGCTCCCGATCGCATTCGATGCGATCATCATGCTTCCGTGATGCGCTTGAGGATTCTTTCCATATCCTTCACAAGGTCTCATCCACATCAAGACAAGTCAAGGTCTTTTTGAAGAGCTCCCTGTAGCAAGGTACAATGCTCTTCAAAAGAGAGATGCACTCTTTTGAGATGATAGATCAAATGTGTAAAGTCTTTGCTACCCTCTCTACCATCTGGGTAACAATGAAAATCCCAGAATGGACACAATAAGATCCCTCCAATCTAATTCTCAGGAGGTAACAAAGAAGGTAGTTAGCGGTTGGATGCATGAAGCGCATCTCTAGGAATTTCTCCTTCTTCTAGATTAGACATAATGTTTCTCTCTAAGCACAAAAATGAGTGATGCTGAACTCTAAACACTAGTAGGAACTCCAAAGCAACGAACACCAAAAAGATGAAGTTCGGCCTTCCTGGGTGAGCGAGGTGTCAGAGATGCCACTTGAGGAGTAGGGTACGTGAGATGCCAAAGATGAGAAAGGAGCTTGGAATGTTGGGGAGAAAGAGAGCACTGGTGGAGTGATGAGACCCGATTTCATCATCTTTATTTCCAATTATTAACCCCCTTGCTTAAATATGTGTCAATAAAATCCAGATAATGTCCTGTAATTAACAGAGTCTCAAATAAATTAAAAATCACAAAAAAATAGCAAAACAAAATTCGTGGTATTTTAGCCCTAAAAATACCCTTAAAAATATTTTGTTGCTTCATTTGATCTCATCTCCAGTTTTGTCAACATGAAACTTGTAGATCTCGTCAAGATCTACAACTTTCAGGTTTTGAGTTTTCTCAAATTCGGCCAAATTAACCCTCAAAAATAAAAAAATACTCTCTAAATAATCTGATTGGGCCACGTGGCCCAATCTGGGTGAGCCACGTGGCCCGCCACCTTCGTCTTATCCGCCTGCTCCCTCAGCCGTCAGATCTCCTCCTGAGATCCAACGGCTCTGCGATATCCACATATGCCACTTATTCTCACCATCCGATCTCCCGCAGGCTTCATCACAACCGCCCGAGCCCGCTTCTTCATCCTTACGCCACGTGGCAACTTGAACACCCTTAGATCACGCATTCATCCAATCATCTCCATTGTTATTCCCATGGCCATTTTCCAGCCGTTCGATTAGCGTCAAGAAACAATCTCGGTCGCTCGCTTCCGTAACGCCCATCTCACGACACTTGGCGGCATCATTCACCCTCTGATCATACTGCCTTGGATCTAATCTAGACCGCTGGTGCGCTCCTTCATCACCACCGTTGGATTTCCAGATCCAACGGCCGGACGGTCGTCGTCAACCTCCCGAAGCCCCTCTCTCCACTATCTCCAGTTCGCGCACGACTCCGCCCTTCCCATTTTCTCCACCTTCTCCGACCACTTCTCTCCTCGTCAACCACCCCAAGACCATCGCCATTCATCCACTATCCTCGCGACACCTTTGTCAACCCACGAACCCCTCTCCAGTCGTCCCATCTTCCCCTCTAAACCCACGACGCTACCACCAGAATCTCCGACTCCCATCTTTAAATACGCCGCCCCTCCTCCGATACTCTGGTCCACCTGTACGCGGGGCACGGCCCAGCCCTCCGCCATCTCCATGTGACAGGGGGAGATGGCCGGATTGAGCGAAGACGACCGGAGCCCCCGGTGTCGACTCGCCGCCGACCACGACGGCGTGGCGGTGCTCTGAGCCCGCCTAGCTGCTCCGAGAGGTCGCCGGAGTCCAGCGATGACCCGAGCTCCTCTCGGAGCTCAAGCACAGGCCACTACCTTTGCCCAATCGCCGGTGAGTCTCCTTTTCTTCCCTTGAAATTTCTTTTCGATTTTCCTTAATTAATTAGGTCGTTCTTCCCCTATCCGACCTTCGATGATCACCTCCCGAGCTTCGCAGTTCCTCCCCCATTCACACGCACCCTTCTCGTTCACCTTCTCTGCTCCTCCAGACCTCGTCGCCTTCCGACCCATCTCCTCCGCCACCCACGGCGGAGGAGCCCTGAGCTCCCGCCTTCTTTACCCTCCGAGCTCCCATTTCACTCATGCGCATATTTCCCTACGCTTCGGCTATGCATTACTAATCTACAGGTCTTCGAAGCTTTCAATGGTCGGAGCTCTGTCGGAGCCGACTTCATCGACCTCGCAGTTGTCATCCGAGCTCCGATGATCGACACCAGAGGCTCCTGGACCTTCCCCGAGCTTCCATCTTCCTCGACGTTTACCCAAGGAGCTTCGGGGAGGTCTGCCGTGGCAGAGATGAAGTGGCGGAGAAGGAGCTCCTTCGCCGGAGCTCAGTTTCCGCCACCAGCCGTAGATGAAGACGGAGATGCAGCTGCCATTGGATAACCCTCTCCTGGGGATCATCCAACGGTTCAAACGCAGCCACGTCGACACACAGTTCATGGAGCAGGCACTGTTGGATCCTCATCATCCAACGGCTCAGAAACGACCGCGTCAACCATTCCAGGAGCCTTTGGATCCACACGATCCAATGGCTGCCGAGCTAGCCACGCATCAACGCTAGAGCCTCCCCGGGCCTTCGTCTCCGACCCTCCAGGCTTGGGACGCTCGAGCCTAATGCCAAACCTCTTGGATCTTCCGAGCCTATGCCGAACCTGTATCGAGCCCGAGCCTAACGTACGAGCCTAACCGAAGCTATGCTGAGCCTCTGCCGAGCCTGACCCGTCCTCCAAGCCTGGATAGCACGTGACTGGTACGTGCGAATTTGGGAAAATTGCAGAGACATCCACGAAATTCTTCAATATTGCAAACAGGTCCTGCTTCACGTGCTGACCATGCGCGCCTGGGGTCAACCCTCGCGGGTTTTCAAAATTGCAGATATGCCCCCGCACGTGTGGCAATTTACAGGGAAGGCCCCACAACTTATCTTTATTGCATTTTAGTCCCTCTCAGGGACCTGTTTGTAGTTATCATTTCATGTTTCCTTTCAGTTATGCCCTTATCTTTCTTCATGCATATCTTGAGCCTCGTAACTCCGATTAAGTTGATTTCAGTTTCATTTTAAAGCTGGTTTGACATACTTTTTAATGGCATACTTGTTCGCTTGTTTTGACACTATGATCTCAATGCATTTCTTTAAACAACTCGAGTGTCTTTTATGCCTTTTTGATTAACCTAACAATATATGTCAAGTGAGTTATTGCTTCATTTAAATCCGAAACTAACTTGTGGTTTAGTTGGCTCATCTTTTTAACCTAGAGCATATCTGTGATGCATTTCATGGTATTTACTTGCATAATAAAAATAAAAAAATGCGTGTTTGTTTATTTAATGCACTGTCTTGCATACTTTGACCTATATCAATCTCCAACTCAACACTTAGTTAAATAGATAAAAAATCCGGATAATTAGAGAAAGACTCGTGTCCCTGAGTTCGACCTTGGTATCTTGCCAAGTAAAATAAAAATAAATACGACCATCTCATTTTGATTGACAAATTTAAATCAGATGGTCTTTTGATGACCCGAATTGGCCCGACTACGATGACTATTCCAAGTGCTAATTCTGCACTATTAAAGGGCAGTTTTTACGGCTCGTCATGGAGGACGTGCACGGGGGTGTCGAGGGGAAGGAGGGTGCATGTGGAGGAGGCACACACGCCCTAGTGGAGGAGTGCACTGTTGTTGGGGGTGGGGGGGGGGTGGGGCACACTGGAGGAGGGCGCGCGTAGTGGAGACTAACAATGGGGATAAAGAGGGAGACCGGTGCGGTGGTGTTGGGAGGGGTCGAGATGGAGCTACAAAAGGGAGGCGGAGATCTGGATGGGGCGTAGGTCTGAGCGGCGGTGGTCTCCATTCGCTTCCCTCTTTTGAAAAATGTATATCAAGGTTTTAAAAACTGGACCGGACATTGAACCGGTTAGTCTTCGGTTTGGTCCAACTGAGTTGGACCGTCGGACCAAACCGGTCGGATCGGTGATGATGTCAGCATGACATCATCATTCATATTGACCCGGAAAAAATCGGACCGGGCTTAATTTACTGGTCTGACCGATCGAACCGGTTTTTTGAACCAATAAAACCGGATAGATATATGCAAATATATATTTATATATCAATGAAATAATCATTTAAAATGTCAAATCTTTCAACATAAAAACATGATTGTCTATTTTGAATAAATCTCTACAAAAGATAGTCACATTTTGTAGCATTATATATAAATATAATATTGTAATAATTTATTTATAGTTGCTTTTAGAAAATTACTCCAAGAAAGTAGCGGCACAAGTTATATTCCAAAAAAGAGAGGGACGTAACTGAAATTGTAGAATTTAAGAAGGATGCAAGTGATAAAATCCTATTGTTTCATTATATAAACCTTTATTTTTTTTAAAATACACTGATCTGACCAGGTTTTTTATTTTCTTTTTTTTTAAATCAATTACCTAAGACCGGCCGAACCGACCGCATCGGGGCCGGTTCCCGGTCCAACCGGTTCGACCTGCCGATCCGGTTCGATTTTTTAAACCCTGATGTATATTCTAACCATCACGTTAATGATAGAAGAACTTCCTTAATATATTTATATTTTAACGGTTACGAAATACCATTTAACTTCACACATTTCATTTAAATTAAATAATTTTTAATTAAGGATTCTCTTTTTTACTTTCCTTTACAATTTACTCTTCCGCTGCGAAGTGCGGATTAGTTTGCTAGTTTACTACTATAAAAGGACATAAAACTTAACATTACGTAAAGTGAATGAGGTCGAACATGAAATCACATTTAATTTAGGAATGGCGGTGTTTGTAATATCCTATGAACAAAAAAGAAGAGAGGTGGACGTGTTAACCTCACCTACGATTGTAAATAATAAGAGGAGAAGGGGGAGAGGAGAAGCCATTCCATCGTTGACTTCATACCATTTCCTCGAGTCGGAGTGCCGAAGATGTTCCCTTCCCTTCGTCCCTCGTTGACCTCCCTCCTCCGCAGGCTAAGGCCACCGTTTTCCTCCTCCCGCTCACCATCTGAGCCGTCATCGTCTCTCTTCTCGCGAAACGAGCAGGAGGAAATCGATGCCATTGTTGAAGACCTCGAAGAGGTGCAGAATATATTGGATGGCATTGAGGCCGTCCTCGGTGATGCCGAGGCGAGGCAGATACGCCAGGAATCGGTGCATCTATGGCTGCGTAACCTCAGAGATTTGGCATACAAGATAGAAGACCTGCGGGATGTGTTCGAGTACGAGGTGATGTCCCAAGAAGTGGAAGCCTCCAGGACTACCTCCTCCTCTGATGTCGAGGTACGCCCTTCTGTGATGAGACCTTTATCTCCTTTAGTTGATGCCTCCTACAGAGATGAGCTTGCTGCTGACATAAGGAGAATAAAGAGAGCTTTTGATTCCATAGCAAGACGAAGGGAAACTCTGCATCTAAGAGAGGCAGATGGAATGATGTACTCCTCTAATGCTGGCATAATTGAACGGCCGCCCACTGGTCATCTCATTGAGGATCACGTTTTTCTCGGTAGAGATCAGGAACTGGAACAAGTTCGGGGTCTGTTGGTCGCGGATCATTGTAGTGGCCGCATGAATGTTGAGGTAATCGTTGTAATCGGGATGGGTGGTATAGGAAAAACCACTCTTGCACAGCATGTCATCAAGGATCCTCGGGTTATGAGAAACTTCGACATGATTGGATGGGTTCATGTTTCTGAGAAGTTTGATGTGATTCGTATTATCAAGGCCATTATTGAAACTTTCTCTGGCAATTATAATCTTAACGAGCTTTCTTCTCTGCAAGGTGAAGCTGTGGAACTAGTGAAAGATAAGAAAGTATTGATTGTGATGGATGATGTATGGAATGCTAAGGAGGGTTGGGGATCTGTCGTCGCCCCATTCAAGGATGTAGCCAAAAAGGGAAGCAAGATCTTAGTCACTACCCGCCTCCCCGAAGTTGTGACTGAAGTAAGGGCCGTAAATTCCATCACGTTGAGCGAATTATCAGAAGCAGAAGGATGGTCTCTCTTGAGGAAACATGCATCTCCAAATGAGACTGATAATCTTGAAGATTTGGAAGAAATTGGGAAAGAAATAGTGAGGAAATGTGGAAGGTTGCCTTTGTCAATAAAGCTTCTCGGGAAACTTTTATGTACCAAGGGAAATGATGAGGATGAATGGAAGAAAGTGTCGGAGAGTAACCTCCTTGAACATGGTGTCATGGAGAATGCGCAGATATTGGGATCTTTGTATTTGAGCTATCTCTATCTGTCCCCGAAACTTAAGTCCTGTTTCAAACATTGCGCTATCTATCCAAATGGAACAATCCGAACAAAACGTCTAACATGCTCCTGGATGGCTTATGATGTGGTAAATAATGGGAGAGAAGCTAACAAATGTCTCGAGGAGTTAGTATCAAGGTCTTTCATTAAGATTGGATCAGATGATCTTGGCCGAAGTGGTTGGATTGACATGCATGATCACGTGTATGATTTAGCTCAGTTTGTTCTTGGGGAAAAGTGTAGAGATATAGTTTATGATGGTGCATTTCCAAAACAACCAACTCAGGCCGACTTTTCAGGTTCTCGACATGTTTCTCTTCGATTTAATATCTCACGTGCAGATATAAATATAACAGACTCAAATTTAAGAACGTTAAAGTTGGATGGGTTTCACACGATGGTTAACATGCAAATATCTCCCGGACAATGTTTACGGGAGCTAGATATTCACATATCTTCTGTGAAATTAACAAGCCGCGATGGATGTCAATGTCCCTTCAAATCTCTTCGTATTCTTATCCTTCGTGAATGCGAGTCCATCCCTCAAGAATGTTTTCAGCTATATAATCTGAGGTATCTAGATTTAAGTGATTCGCATAACAAACAATTGCTGGATCATGTTTGTGATTTTGTAAACTTACGATGCATAAATTTTGAGAATCTCAAAGCAAAATGCCTGCCAGAGTCAATATCCAGGCTTACAAATTTACAAGAACTAAATCTCAGTTTATCACGGATTCATTATTTGCCAGAGTCAATATCCGAGCTCGTTAATTTACAGGAGCTAAATTTGTATTTCTGTCGGAACTTGAAAGAGCTACCAGAGGGTATAACCAATCTTACCAACCTGCGAATTCTTGATTTGTCCTCCACTTCTATTTCCTTTATGCCTAAGGGATTTGGAGCATTAACCATGGTCGAATGTCTAAAAAGTTATGTCGTAAAGTCTTCACAAGCTGGGTTAGCTGAGCTGAAGAACATGAAATATCTAAAAGATGTTTTGATAGAAAAAATTTGCGAAGTAGTGAGTGCAGAGGATGCGGAACAAGCTGAAATGGCTAGTAAGAAGTGTCTTCGTAGAATGCTACTTTGCTGGAGAAAATATACAAATCAAGGGTGCTTGAACCGAACTGAACTCAGTGACGTCTTTTATACATTTCCTGCCTCTAACTATCACAATCCAGATATGCGAGCACACGGAATTAGATTCAGGAGAACAGATCGGGTGAAGTTTCCGCTCAAAAGAGGAAATGAAGAGAGAATCGCCTATCAAGAAGAACGAGTTTTGGAGCTGTTAAGACCTCATCGCAATATAGAAAATGTATTTATCTTTGACTATAGAGGATTGAAGCTTCAGTCTTGGATGGGAGACAAATCCTTTACTAAACTAATGTCACTTCTTCTGTTTGAGATCAACTATTGCACATCCCTCTCACCCGTGGATCAACTACCTTCGCTGGATGTGCTTATTTTAGACTGCATGGATAGATTGAAAGAGTTGATTCCGAACCCCAGTACCGGACATGTAGATATGGACACTCTGCATCCAGCAATAGAGCAACGACAGTCCTTCCCGAAGCTCAAACGTCTTTATATTTATCATTGCAGGAGCTTAGAGGTGCTTCCTCTTAGCAGGATCACTTCCCTGAAGTATGTCAAGGTTCACAAATGTTCAAATCTTCAGCGCATGGAGCCTTCATATGACACAGCTTGCCCCCTCAAAATTATTCATATCGAGGGTTGTCCGAAGTTTCATTATCATGAGACTTCTTACTTTCCAAAACGATCATGGGAACTCAATGTTTATGAATATAATGAGGATTGGGACTGTAACAAATGGTACGATTCGGACCTGGATGATAGGGAAGATGAGGATGATCGTGCAACTTCACCTTGAGATGATCTAAAGTTTTCCATATGCTTGGTTCATGGCAGGTAAATTTTTTATACCAAATACATGTCCTTTTTATTTTTTTGTTTGCTCATCGCTGGTTATAAATTGACTTGGCAAACAGATATTTTTACATAAATTATCTTTGTCGTTAGATATCTAAATGATAAATTGTTAAATTAGAATGTAATTGAGAATAGAATTTTAACGATGAGAAAAGTTATACTTACAATCTGATGATGGTCCTCAAACATGGATAGAGGAAAAATGCATGGTTAGCAGAATTGATTGTACTTATAGGAAAGTTGGGTGGAGATCTAAAGTACCCATGCAAGCAGAGGATCTGAAGGGCTCAGATCATCTGCTGTTACAGCAGGTGCTGTAACAGTGGGGAACCACTCGATTACGATAGAGCGGGCCGCACGGAAGGACCCACAAAAACTGTGGATCCGTGTGAGCCGTTCGATCGAGTGATTAAGAGGTTCCCCGTTGTTACAACACTCTGCTGTAACAACAGAGGATCAACAACCTGCAAGTATCATCAGATACTCTGGTTGTGCTAGCAACTACTATGCTTCCTCTGAGAGAGGTGGGTGTTGTGGATAAGAGGGGTATCCCTCTATCCGTTTCCTACAGCAAAAATGGCACACAACAATATGGGCTCCCCACTCGAGAACCAAATGACAACAATGACAAACAATCACAACAAGCAATCACCAAAGGAGACAAGAATTTTACGTGGAAACCCTTACTCGATGTTCTTTCGGTTTTGTTGTCCAACAAAATCGAGATACAAGCCACAAGCACTGTTAGAACTGTGATTAGGATTTCTGTGTGTCTTATTAGGCTCCCTAATCCTCTTTATATAACCAGAGGATTAGGCTTAGGGTTTACAGAGAGAGGACACCACAAGGGACAAAAGTCTAAAATACCCTCTTTACATGACTTTATTCCTAACACTCCCCTTCAAGCTGGAGCATATAAATCATACATGCTCAGCTTGTCACAACATTTCTCAAACTGGATCCGTGCTATCGGCTTAGTAAATATGTCTGCAGCTTGATCCGTAGATAGGACATCTTGTGTGCGTAATAGCCCTTTTTGTATGAGATCTCTTGTGTAATGACAATCAATTTCTACATGTTTTGTTCGCTCATGAAACATTGGGTTATTTGCAATATACATTGCTGCGTGATTGTCACATCTTAGTTCCATAATGTCCTTAGTCCTGATATGGAGATCAATTAGTACGGACTTGACCCACATGAGTTCGGCAACTGCGTGTGCCATGGCTCTATATTCACTTTCAGCACTTGACCGTGAAACCACAACTTGCTTTTTACTTTTCCATGTGATAAGGTTTCCTCCTAGATATGTGCAAAAACATGTGGTAGATTTTCTATCTTGCAGGCATCCTCCATAATCCGCATCAGAATAGGCCATAAGGTTGAGGTTGTCGTCCTTGCGAAATATTAGTCCTTTCCCAGGGGACTGCTTGATGTATCGAAGAATCATCATGCATGCCTGAAAATGATTTACAGTAGGAGAGTCCATAAACTGACTTAGTCTTCCTACTGCTAGAGCAATATCTGGACGGGTAATAGTGAGATAAAGCAGTTTTCCAACTAGGCATCTGTATCTACCAGCATCCTCTGTTGCTCCTTCCTCGAATATTCGTGCTTTAGGGTCCATAAGGATATGTGCCGGTTTACACCCAAGCATCCCTGTTTCTGTTAGTAGATCAATGGCATATTTTCGTTGAGACATAACCAGCCCCTGCCTTGATCTAGCTATCTCAATCCCCAAGAAATATCGCAATGGTCCCAGATCCTTAATCACAAATTGCTCTGCCAGGTGTTTCTTTACTCCGGCAATCTCTTCATAATCATCTCCTGTAAGAATGATGTCGTCAACATATACTAGCATTTCTACCGTACCCTTCGAGCCCTTTTTTATGAATAATGAGTGATCAAATGACGACCTTATGAATCCAATAACATGTAATGCTTCAGATACTTTGTGAAACCAAGCTCGAGGACTTTGTTTCAACCCATAAATTGCCTTGCGTAACAAGCATACCTTCTGACACTCCCCTTGTCGCTCGAATCCAGGTGGTTGTTGCATATAGACGACCTCATGAAGATCACCATATAGGAAGGCATTTTTGACATCCAATTGATGTAAGGGCCAATCCAACTGAACTGCGATAGCAAGGAGAATTCTTACTGTTGACAATCGAGCGACTGGTGAAAATGTATCAAAGAAGTCAACGCCATAGGTTTGTGTAAATCCTTTAGCGACCAGGCGAGCCTTGTAGCGAGCAATAGAACTGTCTGGGTTGTACTTGACAGTGAAGACCCATTTGGAACCGACAATTCGGCTATTTGCAGGAGAATCCACCACTGTCCAAGTATTTCTTGATTCCAGAGCCGACATCTCCTCTAGCATTGCTTGAGCCCAGTGGGGATCCTCTAGGGCATCAATGTGGTTCTTCGTAATAGTAGTGTTTGAGACCTCCTGCGTAAAATTCTTGTACGTTGGGGTTAGCTTGGATAGGGACACTGCTGCAGAGATCGGGTGCTTTGTTCGATAGATAGATGGACACTGTCGAGCTAGGCGTCGTTGAGCAATCGGGAGATCTGCTGTTGCATCTGTAATGACATTAGTTTCCATGGTCTGAGTGTGAGAGCATACCTGAGGAGGTGGCACTGGCTCAGAAAGGGAAGTGAAGACTTGTTGAGGAGTTAGAACTGGTAGGGTGGAGGTGGGGATCCTTGCTGAGATATTTGGTGGAGGTATATTAGTGGTTGATGTTGAGAAATAGGGAATTGACTCGAAGAAGGTGACATCAGCACTCACAAAGTGTTTACGTAACCGAGTGTCAAAGCACCGATATCCTTTTTAATGCATAGCATATCCTAAAAAACACATTTGATTGCTCGAGCAACTAGCTTATTTCTGCCATGTGCAGGAAGATGAACAAATGCAATACATCCAAAAACTCTCGGCTGCACTGAATAGATAGGCTTTTCAGGAAAAAGGATTTGAATGGGGATTTGTTCTTGTAGCATTGTAGATGGCATTTGATTAATAAGAAATGTAGCAGTGAGGACAACATCTCCCCAATAGAGTGATGGGACATCGGAGGCTAGAAGTAACGTCCGTGCGATATCAAGAATATGACGATGTTTACGTTCAGCGACACCATT